>JAZGTH010000071.1:2292500-2792500 GCA_036877525.1 Chromobotia macracanthus | reverse complement strand
TATGGCAAAGACAGAAAGTACCAAGAGATTCCATCTAAGCCAAAGAGCCCCTCCCACTTCCTCCAGTTGAGAGACTGAATCTATTGCCCTGAAGGCCGAAACGAGATGCACAGAAAAAGCAGATTTAATTCAATTTGCATCGCAGAATTTCAGTAGAAGTGCATTGGAAAGTAAAATCGTGCTAAATGAAGATTGTCAAGTCCGTTCGCTGTATTTAGAAGAATCAGATGTGGCAGGGAGGTTGAAGACAGCTCTAGACCAGTTTTCTTCTGGTTTACGATTATGCAGTTTGTTAATTGGATAAAACACTGAACTAGTAATTTAAGATGGAAATCAGTAAATATGGAGGTGAATTTAAATAATTTGACTGCATTGGTTATGCGGATGTAGCTTTTTTTTGCTAGGTACGTGCGTTTTTTTTGCTTGTGACAATTTAGCACAAAATTCTGTAATTTGAAAAAATATTTCTATAGCATTTCAATAAGCAAAGTTTATGCATTTGTGTACACTGGTCATATTTACTGTGCTGATTTGTCAAAAAATCAAATGGTATTTCAGTATTTTTGTTTTAACAGTAATACTGTAAAGTGTTTAGCTTGTTTACTGGTCTGTAGCACTTTGGCACATGAAGGTAGAAAATCATTTATTGGCAGTCGCATGCGCATATCAGCTTTCTTCACAACAGCTTTGACCTTGGCTCATCTGTTCAGTAAGTCAATTTATTGGCCCCTGAGGGAAAATTCAGTATTAATGTTAAGCTAATATATTTAAACACCTCAAACTAATTTTACACTGCAGTGTGCTTTGATATCTAACCACAAGTTTGACTCCAGAGATGGGGGGGACTGCAGCATGTATATTGCCTGTATATACTGTTTGTACATGAATATTTGATATGCTGAGAATATTCTTCCGATAAAATAACCCGAAATGTGTCGGCTGTTCCTCTGAGCTGTGACATTTCTGTGTTTGAATTTTCATCAGCCCTGTATTCATCTGAGGGACAAACAAAACCATTTCTGTGTTGTCAGAAATATTTTGCGTGCCCAGTGGCTCTGTTCTTGATTGTTTTTGGCAGTGCGAGAATCTAAACGTGAAGGGAATTTGAGAGCACCGGCTATCAGACCACAAGCTAGAGTCAATGTTTGTGGTATGTTTATTTACACGTTCATCGTTTCCACATTGCAGATTGTCCAGGTCAAGAATTATGCAGTTAGCCAGTTAGGGGTCTGTTGTGTGAGTCAATTTTGAACAAAACATTTAGTGGGAACAGGTGAATAGACTAGATGATCATTCTGCAGTAAAAATAATCAAATATGTTTCTGATTATAGTGTCTGTTTGTTCTGTTGACCTTTGTTTATTTCATCTGGTTTTCCCCACATGCTGATTCCTTCTAATGCTGATTTAGCAGAAGGATTGTGCTATAGAGAACATATAACACAAAAGAGGATTGCTGCGTGTTGCATACCAGCAGAACGAAAGACATATTTTCATAATCAATAAAGCACAATCTTTCAGTGATCGTGTTAAGCAGATGTACTGTAGCCTTACAGAGAAACTTACTGAAAAACTATGGCCTGGTGCGCAGGCCATAAACATTTTTCTGATTTGCATCTATTGATGAATGATGAAACGTCTCACCAGCCCTCGCAAAACATGCCTGCAAAGTTCGGCCAGCTCGTAGGCTGGTTTTGGATAAGCAACACTCCTACAAATTGAACGACGAGAAGAAAAGAGCTAAAAAGATTATCCGCTACATAGCAGAGGCTGTCAACTGCGATTATGCATATGCACGAGCCAAGCAGTATTAATCAGGAGGAAAATTAGACAAAATGTGGCATGAATGTATCGGAGAGCGCAGCGTCAGATGCTAATCTCTTTATGTTTAAATACCTTTTAAATATAGCCTGTGGAAAATCGATTGCACTGCTTAGAGACGTGCACTGGACAATGAGGATGATCTCGTAGGGAAAACTGCCATTTTCATAACCATAATTATAGTTTTTTACGAGGTCGGCTGGATAGCTCCTTTTTAGTTAATGAGGCACAATTAAATGAAAGCAAGCTGTGAATATTTTTTGGATGAGTTTATGGAATAATATTTTCTTTGTCGGTTTTATGTTGAACTCCTTAGAGCAACAAGGCTGTCACTTTCCTCATAAAACCAGGAGCAACACAGCAGCAGATTTAACATAAACTAAAATGTTGTTTAACAGGGACAATAGCTAGTTTGAGGTCATGTTGGTGAGATAAACATTTCAAATAAGTTGGAAAAAAAGTTCTGTAACGTTTTCTTATAATTCGTGTAACAGGTTTGAGCTGGATGAATGAGAATTGAATTGAGATGTAATTGAATGTAGTTGTTTTCCTGCTCTGCCATACAAAGATCAAAATCAGCGTTGTAAAGGACATTTAAAGCTACAGTACCTAATTTTCATCAGGGTTCATTCTATGTTGAATAATAGTTCCTATTACAAAATTACGTGATTTGTGCATGTAAGTCTTTTGAAAACAGACATGAAACACCCCATGACCCTATTTGTGCAGAACACCTGTTAGGCTACCACTTCCACAACCAAACTGCGTAGAAAAATTACGCTAATTTTTGTCCAAAGTGTTCTTCTGTCCCTCGACGGGGGGACGGACGTTCATTAGTCCGTCACAGTTGGACCTGAAGGCCTCTGTTCGCCTCCGTAATTTTACCCACTTATGCCAACAGCTGCCTCAAATTAGCATGCTTCTTCAGGTATGCAAATATATGCAAATGTCTGGGCGGATGCTTTGAAGTCAAAGTGTTGAGAAACTGAAAGGTTGAAAACTCTGGATAGCACACTATGGTAAACATCTGCTTGGGCCTCTGCGCTCGCCGTCCCCGGAGATTTAATGAGCCAGATTCAACTAGAGCAAATTTAATCAATGATTACGTATGTGCGATTGATAATATTAGTAACCCTGCCCCCGATGCGTACCATTGGTTGTGCAGGTTGTAATTTACATTTAGAGAACGGTTTTACGAACGCACCATTTAAGGATGTGTTTGAGATTTCGTTTGAATTAATTACTCTTCAGGATGAATAATTACTGTTACTCTGGCTTCCGTCTTTAAAAAATGAATATGCTCGTGTTATAATTCGAAGGTGTAGAAATATGCTCTTGTCAGGAGCCCTATTAATTAGATCTTTACTCTAGAGCCTTGAGGACCCAGGAAAACACTGTAAATTCATTGCCAAACAACGTTACCAAGAAAATGTTTTGTTTGAAGTTTTGAGTATACTGCAGAAAGTGAAAAAATGTGGAAATGTTTTCTTCCTTATTACATAAAACTACCAAAATATTACCTTTTGTGCAAAGCCCCCTGGGACATTGCAGAAGTGTCACATTTCATGCAAAATATTTAAAGCTGAATTTACTTTAAAAGTTGTGTGTTTAAATTTGTATCCAGTGTATTATAGCATATATGGTGGGGACATCAAAATGTACTGTATAGTAAGAGTTTTTTGATTGGTGGATTGATTTTTATGTACATAAAAATGCGGAGGAGCTAAGTTTTATTTGGAGATCTATCTGAAATAACACATTACTAAATAAAAACGTTCCTAGCTCACCCTATCAAAATGTCAGTGGGAGACGGAAAATAAATATTGATCAAAGACTTTCAAGGTTTGCTGTTGTGCTATGTAAACACGGTTTAAAAATATCTTGAACGCTTGCAGTAGCTGTTGGTAGTCATTCGAAATGTCTTTATCTCCAGAGTTGATGCTCCAGAATCTGACCATGTGTGCTGGATTGGACAGCTTGAGGATGCAGATGAAATCAGAGAGGAAAACAGGGGTGAAGTGGAGAGCTGTGGTTCATGCTGGGATGCCTGCATGCTCCTGAACCCCCAGCCTTAATTGGGCTAATTTGATGCGGCCCAATGCATTTTTAGCACGTATTCTCATGACTTTTTAATATGGGTGCTATAAAACTTGGGAAAAGATGGGGGCTGGGATTACTTTTGTGGGTCAGATGCAGCCTTCTTAAAGATCGCGGGCTCCAGAACCTCACTGTGATTAATGAAGCATGCTCGTTAAAAATAAACTGCCCGTGGTGTCACGGTTCTCAGTGTCCATGTGATTGCATTACATTTAATTGCATATGAATAATTAGAGTTAATCGCTAACATAGCTGCTGACATTCTGTGGTTTAAGTTAAAAATGCAAATTTGAGGGTTTGTGCTGTTATACTGAATATCAGTGTAGCAGAGAATCAGCTGTGGGCCCCGGGCCGCTAAATATCACAGACATTTAATGCAACAACACTCCGTTTGTGTGATGTTGCTTAATTGAGATGTTTTTTAGATGCTCATCAGTAAATGGACCTGCCTGTGTGCATGAACCAACAATGTCTCCATAAACCCGCCGCAAATTTATGAGAGTAACCAATGCGTTAACTCGCAGCCGCTGTCCATAAATCCGACAGAACGCGCTGGTGAGTTATTATCGAAGAGATGTACAGTACGCCAAAGCTGTGGGTGAACCATTTGAAACAAATTTCGATTTGCCTCAGGACATAGTCTGAAACTCTGTCTGCAGTTACCCAGGCAGAAACAAGAGACCTTGCACACCCACACAGAACACACACTCACCGAATCCAGTTATATATGTTAAATAATGCAGAAATGTACTCATATAGGGTTGTGATCTACCGTTGCATGCTTGCATAATGCACATCATTTAGCGCGGCAAAACAACAAGTCTTTGGCATGTAGCTTGATTTTGAGGTTGTTACCTAACACGATTTTAGCCCCACAGAATGTTTCCGCCTTAACAAACAGCTGGTGAAAATGTCTGTAAATTTGGGCAAAAAATGAGCCAAATAAAATGAAGGGAGGAGAAAATGGAGGAAGGAGAGGGGTATGAGGAACAGGTCTAATGCCCAGGGACAATTCTTCACGGTGACACAAAACTAGGCCACAGCTAAAAATGAACAGCGAGCTCCATCTCGCTTACTCACAGATACAGGAATAAAAAACGTTCAGGAAAATAAGTGCTTTCTTACCGCGCTAAATGGAAAACAACTGTCTGCTTCTTCCTCTGAGCATTAGACAGGTCATTTCTCTTACACAGTGTGCATTTTAAGAACTGAATAGGCGTGTGTTGTACAGTAACTTAAGTATCCTATAAAAGGGTTTCAGAATATGCTGTGGCTTATCTCAGGGTTTCAGACATATTTATTTATACAAGAGTAAGAAAATTTCAGGCTGGGAATAAAGACTTTAGCCGCTGCACAGTGAGAGACTGTCTGGCATTTTTTGACATATTTATATTTACACCAAACAAAAACTACGTTAAAGGACATGACAAAAAACGAATAGTATGGAGAGTACATTCCTGACACAGTCAAAATATACACGTTTTAATTGATCACCGATTAAAACACTTTTCCCAGTAAAACTTTCTGTTTGAAACTTAACTGTGATTAAAAACTCTGATGTGATTTCATCTGGTTTTAATGGTGGCTGCAGTACATTAAGACATTACAGTACAACGGGGGCATGACAGTGTTGCACACAGTAGAACAGATGCAGGCGTAGGTGTGTAAATCGCAGAACCGCCTCTTACTTACAGTTAAAGACTTCAAGTGAAAGATTAATTTGATAGTGACTGGTGGTAAGCAAACCGAGAGATTTATCTGTCTCACATTAACACACCAGCAGAAGCAGAACATTTCTCCGCTTCGTATGCAGTGGCCGCGTTGCATGTATAATGCATGTTGCTGACTCGTTATATTGCTTTGCAGATTGTATTGCGCCTATAATCGAGTATGATTCCACGTGCGTCATACCATACAGAGTGATGTAAAATATTAATCAAAAAATAATATTACAGCAGTTTTAAGACTAATTTTTTGATTGGGTCATCAAAAGACATTTTTACACCAAATTTGCAATGAAAACGCACAATAACGATGTTTCAGATATGATAACCTAAAGCCATGCGTAAGTAAACAAGCTTTGTATATAATTTTAAGTGTTTATTGTTGAATACAGCTGACTTTTTAGCATACTGTTTGTTTTTAAATAGCATGCACTGTATGGCCTACATTCTACATTTATGTCACGTTTGATTGGTGCTTGTCGTTGTACAGAAACTTGCTTATATGCAAATGTACGATTTCGATCCGCCATCGCTGTTGAATCATTAATTTACAGTCATTTACCGTCATGTTCCCATCTGAATCACAGTCTGCTTGTGCTTACAGATGGATGTGATCTCTGACACTTTCACGGAAGAAACCACAATCTATCAGACGATGCATGGCTCTGAAACCTCTCACACTGACACACTCAGATCGATGGCCTGGGATTTTCAGGAGGGGCGGGGCAAGTGATCAAACGCGTCCAATTAACAATCTCATAGTCTGAATTCTTATTAAATATTCATGACCGTCTAGCGCTCGGGTCATCTGAGACGGACATTTATAACTAATGCAATTCGTATATATATCAACAAAGGCTCTGTGCATTTTTAATGCATTGTCAATTATGCAAATTGCATTTGGAGTTTCATGTGTTGTGTAATTATGTCATGTCCCCGGTGAAAAAACTTCATCTTGGATCAGTATGAAGTTCTGTGCTGGTCCAAGCTGGTTTGATCCTGGTCTAGCTGGTTAAGCTGGATATATTGGTGACCAGCATCCATAATACAAGCTTCCATGCTGGTCTTTCCTACAGGAATGCATTAGCTTGAACATTATATATTGGCACTTGGAACGCTGCAGTAACATCTGCTTGTAGGTTCTAGGTGAAGATCTTCATTTGCTGGTTTTTGGTGTTTTTTAGTGGAACCTAAACTCTGCAGATACTGTAGATCTTCTACAAAAGGCAGCCCTACCAAATTACTACCATACCCTCTTCATATGAAAATCTCTCTTTCTGTGCAAATCGTTGAATCTTAACTGTTCGTTGAATCTTTTATTAATTTTTTAAAATTTTATTAATCATTGAATCGTTTATTAATTTTTCACGTTCTCTCACAAACTTGCTTTCTGTGTGGTCTTCACTCAGATAAACCAGTGCATATGTTGCGAGGATGTGTTGGGAAGAGAGAGGAGAAATGAGCTTCAGACATGTTGCAAGCTGAACTCTCTCTCTCTCTCTCTCTCTCTCTCTCTCTTTTCTTTCTATATATATATATATATATATATATATAAAACCAGTATTCATTCATGTGTGGAAGAAAGAGAAGAGAATATACATATATATATATATATATATATATACATATATATATATATATATATATATATATATATATATATATATATATATATATATATATATATATATATATATATATATATATATATATATATATATATATATATATATATATACATATATATATATATATATATATACATACATATATATATATATATATATACATATATATATATATACACCTATATATATACTACTATATACTATATATATATATATATGTATATATATATATATATATATATATATATATATATATATATATATATATATGAGCAGAATGTACTCTATATATCCTGCTCATTTCTTATTTGCTTTACCTTTTACTGTACTGGTATGTGAATTCTAACTTTTTAAGAACTGGGTTTCTGTTTTTACAACATTGTCTTTGTGCTTTTCTCTCTCTCTCTCTCTCTCTCTCTCTCTCTCTTTCTTCCACACATGAATGAGTACTAGCGAAGCCCCTGAGCGAATCCTTCTGCATTGTGAAACCTCAGCTGTACGATCTTCCTCTTTATTGTTCCAGGACCCCTGGACGCCAGCACCACTCTGCTCTTCACAAAATAAAGCAGAACTTCAGAGAAACTCGAGGACTGGACAAAAACAAAGAGAATTCCTCAGAGAGGGACTGTATGCAGACCCTTGTATGCAGCATCTGAGAGGACATTACGAACTGTGACAGCACAGAGAAGATCAAATGAGAGCTTCACACAGTATTTATCTGTAGCTGTTGCCAAGTGTCTCTCTTTGACACCCATCTGACTGCGCATAAGTAAAGGGGAGCAGGCGAGCGAGAGAGAAAGAGAGAGAGTGGAGAGAAGAAAAAATGTAGGAGGTGCGTACGATCTGAACAGACTACACTGGAAAGCCACAGGCTACACATCACTCTGGAGTTTCAGAGGAAACCAGGATGAAATGAGAAAGATCTGAGGGCTGTTTCCAGTTGAGAACATTCACGCAAAGATCTCGGAGGGGAAGTGAAAACTTATTGACTTCTTCGGCTTCAATGTCAAGACAAAGATGAGGTGAGAGTGATTTTAATCCAGCGGAGGCGCAGACCGTTCACTCTGTGGACTAAAGCACAAAGAAAAGAGGTCATTTTCTCATTCAAAAAACTTAATATAAATACCTCAAAATACTTACTGTTCTGTATTATTTAAATCCACATTCATTTTCTGTATTTCTTTGAAGACAATTGCATATGGATTGGGATTAATTCTTGTGGGCTTTTGAGACGTTTTGCTGCAATTTTTCTGGTGCGTATAATAATATGCATATATATAAACCAAACACCAGCAGATATATTTGGATTACGGTCAACGCAATCTGTTGTCATCGTTGTGAGATGATGGACCATGCAGGAGAGGCATGTCAACTGTAGTCTTGTGTCTTGACACTCCGAGAAATACTGCTGGGACCCGCAATTTTACTTCTGCTGTCAAATGAGAAATTTATCGCAGCCAATCGCTTCTGACACGCTGCGCTGTAGGACTCCTCTCTAGAAAATAACAGCCGATGGCTCTGCTTACAGACCCGCGGAGCTAAAATATTTAAAACACCGAATGATGCAATTAGCGATTAATGAAAAATGAAGGGGCTGTAATCGGCATGCAAAAGCTGTCTACATTCATTTAGAAAACTGTGGGAGTGAGTTAAAAAGAGAAAAATGTGGCTCAGTTGATTTTTCACTGACAGCAGTAGCAGGTTTGTCATGTGGAACCTCAAAGACTTGTGGATTACAGTTTTTGCTTGAGGCTGATTTTTCCCCCATTTCTTATTATCTCTCTCTCCCATTTCTCATCATTTCGAAGCGCAAAGTGTCTTGTTAATGCTTAATGTAAAAATATCTCCACATTAGGTGTTGTAATTGACCCTAGCGAATCAAAATTAGCCCCCAGAGGGGGTCAAACTTTGCAGAATGAACGTTTCTGTGAAGCAGAAGCATTCTGGTGTGTCTGACTACTCATATGGATCTCCAGAGCTCCAGTAGATCTGTTGCCCTGTTTGATTGAAAATTCTGTTGCATTCTTATCTTCTCCTGCCTGCTTATCAGCATGGTCCCACCTCCCCCCTCCAACAAAGCACACGTTTGCCTGTCGTGTGTGCTTATTGTGAGCAGCATGGCCCTGCTGGATGCCTACCTGGTGGAGCAGAACCAGGGCCCAAGAAAGGTGGGCGTCTGCATCATGGTGATGGTTGGTGACGTGTGCTTCCTCATCGTGCTGCGGTACATAGCGGTCTGGGTGGGCGCTGAGGTTCGAACCGCTAAGCGTGGCTACGCCATGATCCTCTGGTTCTTCTACGTCTTCGTGCTGGAGATCAAGGTCTACTTCATCTACCAGAACTACAAGGCAGAAGGTGACAGGGCGGATGCCCTCACCTGCAAAGCTCTGACGGTGCTGCTTTCCGTTTTCGTGCCAGCTTTGTACGTTGTGCTAGCCGCCATTGATCACATGGAATATGTTCGGCCGATCAAGAAGAGAGAGGAGCTGAGGAGTCGGTTGTTTTGGGTTGTGGTGGACCTTTTAGACATTCTGGACATTCAAGCCAGCCTGTGGGAGCCGCAGAGGAAAGGGCTCCCCTTATGGGTGGAAGGTCTCACTTTTTTTTATTGCTACATACTATTACTCATTCTTCCGTGCGTGTCGCTAAGTGAAATTAGCATGCAGGGCGTAAACATTGTGCCGCACAAGATGTTGCTTTATCCCATCCTCAGTTTAGTGGCTATCAACATTATTACACTGTTTATACGAGGAGGAAATATGGTGTTTTATAGGGATGTACGAGCGTCTGGAATACTTATGGGTAAGAACGTTCTGGCGATTGTCCTGAAGACCTGCAGCTTCGTGCAGTACCGAAGACACCTGCAGGAAGCACCGGCGGCCCCCCTCGCACCGGAACCGCAGAGTTCTAGAGGTGCGGTGCCGGTTGCCATGCCCGCACCTGTTACCATGACAGCGCCACAGGTGATCATACAAGATCTCACCACGCTTCCAGAAGAACCTGAGCTTGAGGAGACATGACACAACAACTAAAACATTAGATGTGGCCTGAGAGATGCAGGCAACGGCCAAAACAAACGACCTGAAGTTCTGTGTCCTAATGTACGTTAGGGAGACACGGTTGAGATGAAACGTTTATCGATGATACAAGAAACACATTCGATGAGATTGAAAATGATGAAAAACACATCACATCCCATTTGTGAGATAAAGAAACACTATTGCCATGGGGTCCCCTCAACATTCGATACAAAACTTTTATTCTGGAACGCAGCAGATGAAACGGAAAACCATTAGTTGTCAAGTGGCAGGAATTAATGTTGAAAAATCACACTTCAGAAGAACTCAATGACCCTATGATTGTACAATCTCAGACAGCGGTGAATAATTCATCTCTCTTTTGTTATACCCGTAGGTGTTAAGCAACGTGTTTTTTATTTTCATTTTGAATCGGTCTTATTTTACTTTTCCAGTCAAAGTGGTGAAATGTGTTGGTGAAATGAATCATTAATTTACTCAACTCATTCCAAAGGATTGTTTTATATTGAATGAAAGTATGTCTCATGTATTCTTTGTTTTGATGTTTTATGAGAATCAGACAAGTATTTTGTTATTAAAACAATGTTTTGCTTATATCTGATACCACTGTTTCTCTCTTCTATGCCTTTATTTCTTTCTTTGGTGGCGTTTGCCAAAGCAAGCTTCAGTGTTACTGTACGATTTGAGTTTGAGTTTCAAAACATCTCACCATTAACATTAAGTTTAGACATTAAACCAAATCAGAATGATACTAAACTCATGGTGCACCCTAGCAACAACTTAGCAACGCGCTCAAAACGTGTCGACCTCATAGCAACGCCCTGGCAACCAATTACAACCACCCGTGAGTTTAGCACAGGCAAGCACGTTTTCTTTAGTTAATATCTTTTATCTTTTTAGCCCAATTTTCATCCTTTTGTTCTTCCAGAGAAAAGTGACACACATTCAGTTTGTTACCGGATCTCTAAAGACTTTCAAGTCTCTGAAATCCGGGATAAAAACTTCAATCTCGTCCGGGTCAACGTGATGATAAAACCCAGCTTGTCTTTTTCGCCCTGCAAATCCGGAGTGAGGACGACCCGTGTGTGTGAAGTTATAAAAATCAGTCGTCGAGTTCATGTAAGTCCTTTATTTGCTCTTATAACAGGAGCCGGTCGTCTGCGCAGACGTCTGCGCCGCAGCCGCACTGCGCAAATGCGCCGCGTTTCGCTAATAATGTGCGCAAAAAAAAAGTTCGCCTGGGTTGCGTTGAAACAAACGTTTTACGACAGCGACCGAGCTGTCGTTTTAACGTGTTGCCATGGTTACTGTTAGTAACTATAGCACGACGATGCGTCTGCAGAAATAAAGCTCATCCCACAGACTCTCATCACTTGTGCATACATCTCATCAGTTTCTCCTGAACGCAATGCAGGCACTAAAATCAAACCCCAGTTTCTTCCCCCGTCGAAAGTAAAAGAGAGAAAGTGTTAAACCTGGTTTAGTTGAACCTGGGTCATATAGTTAAACCTGGTTTTGTTGAACCTGGGTCATATAGTTAAACCTGGTTTTGTTGAACCTGGGTCATATAGTTAAACCTGGTTTTGTTGAACCTGGGTCATATAGTTAAACCTGGTTTTGTTAAACCTGGGTCATATAGTTAAACCTGGTTTTGTTGAACCTGGGTCATATAGTTAAACATGGTTTTGTTAAACCTGGGTCATATAGTTAAACCTGGTTTTGTTGAACCTGGGTCATATAGTTAAACCTGGTTTTGTTAAACCTGGGTCATATAGTTAAACCTGGTTTTGTTGAACCTGGGTCATATAGTTAAACCTGGTTTTGTTGAACTTGGATCATATCTTGTGACTGGATCATGTTTGGGCCTTGGACAAAAGCAAAAGCGTGAGAAATTATACTTTGTTTAATAAGAACGACATTTCTTTTAGCACTTATATAACACCTTCTGATGCTGTAATATTAAAAAACAGTTCTTGCATGTATTTGCACGTAGGCCAAAGGCTGAATTTTTATTGTTCTGCTTTATGTTTTCAATTCTTTTGTTTCACATTGAATTTGTGTTACAGTACAAATTGCTGCCGTGAAAATGACAGTGAAACGTGGGATGCATTACAGTACGAATGTGTGACGTTTGCTTGATTCTCATGAAAGCATCACATGCAAAACAACGAAAAACGTGGCGGTCCTTACAGACGTTTTCTGCATCTCTTTTGATGCTGAGCTTCAGGATGCCCTGAATAAACTTTTGTGAGATTCACTGAAGCTATTAATAATAAAAAGACTGTGTGTTTTCCCTTCCGTTATGAATCTGTAACAGATCTCTGCTTCTGCATACAGAAATCCGGCTTGTTTGATGAATACAGTATTTGTGAGTCTGATGAATATCATTTTCTTGGTTTCTCTTTTTTGGCCTCTTAACATCCAATTAAACAAAAACTGCTTAGCTTTCCTCATTCGGTTCCTTTAATATATCATGATATGTTGCTAACCAGGAAAACGAATGGGTTAGCAGGCTGTTTGGTACACAACTAATCACCGTGTCTGTCAGCTTACCGTGTTTTCAACCCATACTGTAGAACATTTCCAGGGTCCAAATACTCGCTGGTCCTGGATTCAAATTCTTTATAGCTTTATGTGTTGAAATAAAAGTTGGACTTCAAAGTCACCATGACATCCAAATATGCAATTCGTATTTTTTATGGAATACTGAAATGTTTATTATAAATGATTTATCCATGCACACCAATGTTTTTCACTCCTGTGCCCTCATAATCTTTAATCCAAATCTGAAAATGTACTTCCCCTTTGAAACGGCAAACTTTCTCTGATGGCATCAGTCTGACGGCTTGGGTGGTGCCAAAGCTGTTAGCCACTCCCCTTAATGGTCATTCTGCTGCCAGCTTTGAAACTCTTACTTTTCAAGAGCCAGTAAGTTCCCCGTGGAAAAAACAAGCCAAACCCTCCAATTTTTCTGTTTCTCTCTAAATTATGTCAGAACACTGATATACAGTCGGTTGCAACTTCCGGTTCACGCCGACTTTTAATGGAACGTGACATAAGAGCCATGAAGTTAAATGAGAAATGATGTTTTGACAATGTACTGTCAGTTTAGTAATGATTTACTATTACTTCGGCTTTGTAGCTGCAGCATTAGTCGTGCATTGACAACAAAACATCTAACCAAGATTAATCCTGCCTATAAATTGCTCTATAAGCAATTATTGTCTGACCATTGATAAACCTCTGGCTATATTGAACCGACTAAGAATTATATGCAAAAATACAGCCCATGGTGGTAATAGTCCAATTACGTGAACAAAATCGTGTGAGTTGTTGTTTTGGACAGAGGGTGTTATTAGCTCGCTCATATTTGCCAAGAAAATGGAGGCCACTCTTGCGTCAGGGGATTATGTGTCAGTCAGTCGTAATGTGGGGTAAAAATGAAAAAATTGCCATTGACGACATGGGGACGCTGTCGGCTGTGCTCCATTGCGGTTTGATACTTAGCTACAGCTGATAAATGTGTCCTGTGGGAACCATGAAAGTCAAATTAGAATTAGAGGACGGCATCAAAAAACAGCTCTCTCTGCTTATTCTGGATATGGACGTATTAATGCATTACTTTGAGACTCTAGAGTATCTAGTTCGGGATTTCAGACAGTGATTGATTTATTGCTTAATCAATATTAGGCACCAATTACTTCTGGTCCTCAAATCTGATTGGACGAGAGAAGTTCCAAGAGCGCCAGTATAGAACTGGAACAGCACTGGGATGCTTTGCTGCTATGTATCGCTCCGCCAATCTAACCACGCACACATAAGCAGAACGTGAATCCGCGACACAATATAGTCCATACACGTGAGGTGTTTCTTTACTTATTTAGCAGCTTTTCTTTCAACTTTCCTTGAACTGTATTATAAAAATAATGGTCATATATTAACAAACTGTTTTCGACAACTACACTGATATATAATCAGAGCCTAAAACACATGATATTACTTTACAAGATACAAATAAATAAAGATACCGCAAAATCTCTAGCACTGCTTGTTTTTCTATTGACCTTTAATTTACTGCAGAAAAAAAAACTTATTATGATCATTATGGTCTCTTGTGACAGGCCTCCGTTAGAAGTTTTTTATTGTAGGGAAAGTAGCAGCAACATATGGCAAATAAAAATAGTGTCACCTTTTTCTGAAGTTGGTTTCCATAGAACCCTTACCTAGATGTCTACAGGTCTGACACACATTTGTGTACCAGGTTGTTGAGACCACTCACAGTCTGTGGAAAACCTTTAACATGCTTCCCCCACTGTGATTCAGAGCCGTTGGCACCTGTTGACAGAGGCTGTGGGAGGCAATTATGCCGCGTTTGGAAGAACATAGCATTTCAACACATTTCGGCAGACACACTCAGGTTCGGTTGCGTTTAATTGGACGCATCATTATCTGCTGGCCCTGCTGTTGGATTCTTGAATTATGTGATCGTGTGTTTGAGCCCCCGGCTGATCTGCAGGGGTCTTCTGTTTTCATATCAATTAGCTTAACAATGTTTTCAGACGACTGCTGGAGATCCACGTCAATGTCCAAAACTCCAAACAAAACAGAAGCACTGTGTGAAGCCCATAAAGTACACCAGCTGCCAATCTGTAACTCAGATTGTTTAAGAATCAACACACTGAGAATTCTGGTGATTGTTTTCAGATACTCATTGTGTGGGGGATAAATTGCTGTGTGATCTAGAACTGCAGTTTTTAATCCTAATTCCACCTGTCTTTTAAACCGTCTTTCAATTTGTTCTTAAATACGTCTTTACATCTTAAGTAACCAGAGAGAAACTCTTTGTTGGAAGTTCATCTAAAAGCGGCATCACCATCGCAACACAGAGACGGTTGTCATTGGTACCTCACACCTGAGATGGTTTCTATGGCAACGTGAGCCACAGGTGATACTGATGCTTAAAAAAGAACTCTTTAAATAAAGTGTGCGATAAAACCATCGTCTGTAATCCAAAGCGTGTAGTGTTGTGGTAAGAACACAGATGATCTGGCCTATTTTTTATAAAGGAGAATTGTACAAGAAACGTTTATTCTGTAACTCATATACCTCCGATATTTATTTCAGATATGGTCTTGACAAGGATCTGTCTGGTGTCGTTTCCATGTGGGTTGTAAGAAAATGTCATCTTTCTCAAGTCGGTGTTGCGTTTGTGCAAACAGTGTCAGTTTAAGGTGAATGTCTGAATAATTCAGTGAGTCACAATTCCATTTGACATCATTTTTCTCTATAATATCACTGTTTATACTTAAAGAGTAGGTGTAGTTCACTTATTATCTGTTATGTTTTGGTTCCGTGTAGTTAACACACTTGAGTGTATATGTGTGCTTAATTGGTCTGTTCGCTCATTTAAAAAAAATAAAAATATTTTATAATTTAACGTTTTACTATTCAAAACACATTCGCATTCCATTGTCGCCATCCCCTCACAATGCGTTTTCTTTTTTGGGATTATGAAATTAATGTCAGTGTACAAAGAAATCCACTACGAACGTTTAACCTCAAAAAATCATTCACACTTTTGAAAGCGTGGGCTGTTTTTAGAGACGTAATTACTTTCCTCAGAGTACAAAAGGCAAAATAAAACTTTAATATCAGCGGGACAGGTTCAGTTGAAAGCGATTTGTTTAGCAACGGAATGAAATATGAATCCGTTGTTCCTACGAGAAAGCCAAAAAGAGCAGCGAACATAAAAAAACCTCAAAGTCTGTCGCCCGAGTTGTTTACTGTCAGAACTGCTTCTCATGAGGGGTTTTCCTCCCCTTCTCTTTGTGCATAAGATGTATTTTACACATAGCTGTCATAATAAACCCTAACGAATCGCTGTGTGTTCACAAAACAAGGAACAAAACAGTTGAGGCACTGTGGGAGATCGTTTTTTTAAAGATAGCTAGAGTCAGTGCTTTTACACAAATCAAATCTCAAGCTTTTTTTTAGATCCAAATTCTGTTTCGTGCCATTTTTAATCAAGAGAAGTGAAGCGTCAGAGCCAAATCTAAGAAACATTTAACCAATACTGGCTGCATTTGGAAACCTGGAAGACAGATAAAGAGACTTTCTTTAGCGTAAGATGAACCTTTCTGTTCTTGAAGGACAGCTAAGGTGAATCTGCTCTGTGCTGGAATAAAAAGATTCAATCTTTTCCATTCTTTAAGGAGAAAAAGGAGCTATCTGTTGAGCGACTGTCTAAATGTTCATTTAATGTGCTGAAATTGATGTTTTTTTCCTGTGGTTTGATTGATGCAGGAAATGAATCGTTGTCGTGTCTCAATAAACATCATGCAACGTCTTTGTCTAACTAAAGAAATTCAATTTCACACCTTCGATTGTGTTAATCAGAGAAATCTGATCTGAGTAAAAAGATTTTTGGCTTCGAATGAGAAAGAAAATTGAAAAATCCTGAAAATAAAAAATCATTTGGTTGAAGGTTGAATAAGGTTTAATAAGACGTATTTGCTAGCTTGTAATATGACTTCAATGTGAGGGACCTTCAAACGATGAAGCTTAAAGGGGCGGTGTGTATTTTTAAAGTTTAAAAAATATAAAAAATATTGTCTTTTATCCCAGTTTAATACACCGCAATAAGTTAGCCATAGAGGCGGTAGATAAACACTCTTTCTGCTTATAACACATTGTTTTGTTTGCTTTGAGCGGCCCAACATGTCAATTTATGACACAACCAATTGTGTGCAGTTGAGGCGGGGCTACCGAATGAAAGTACTCATTTGGGTTTGTAAACGATCAATACTTTTTTGCAATTACATTTGTGACAAGACACAAAAATTACACACATCAGCCTTTGAGATGATTCCACCATTGAAATGACATGACAATGTATTCTCAGCTCATTTCACATTTGTTGTGTTGCTGGGTGAAATGGCCTATATAAAAAAAAATTAGGGTGGAATTTGTAATATACTGTAATATGTATACAACTGTAATATATCTATATACACACACACACATACATATATATATATATATATATATATATATATGCATGTATGTGTGTGGGTGTAGTATACATACAGTAGCTATACATACACACATATGTGTATATATATGAGCAGTAACAGCTTTACATTTGTATTTCTTCATCTTGCTCTTGAGGCAAATGAGATGTTATGCAAATTCAGACCTTTGAAAGTCTACAACAAATGGCATGCGGCTGATTAAACTACAAGCTTTATAACCTACAGTTGTTTCTGCATGCATAGCTTTGGAAACATCCTCTTTGCATGCGCTTGAGTTTGCATACATCCCTGATTGTCAGTGCAGTTAAACTTTGTCACCCCACCTGCAGCAGCGCATTATATAAATGCGACCTTGGTTCTCTTTGGCCACCTCGTTTTTAAAATTTGTACATTCAGGGCCGCAAACACATTCGCAGCCTTGGAGGCATGAAAGAAACATGCATAACTTGAAACGTTGTTAAAATCCTTTTCCCATCTGCGGTCTGACCCAGGGCAGGAATAGATCTTCTGACAATACAAACAAAGCAACGGTTTGGTAGGATAATTCGATGCGGGTGTGTCGAAATTTGACTCCCCATGAAATTCCGACCCCCCCTGTTTCTCCCTATTATGGCTAAGATTAGGTGTGGGGGCAGGCTTTACAGATAAAGACCAATCAGATAGCAGCCTCCCCAGGGTATGAACCAATCAGAAGCAAGGGAGTCGATTCTCGATACTACACTGTTTAGTTCTTAGCACTCAGCTGGCTAATGTCATTATGGATAGGACCATTGGTATGTGTCAGGGGAGCTCATGGAGCTGTCGCAGAGTCAGCGTCTGTCAGACTGAGCACTCCCTCCTCATTTAGCCGGAGATTTCCCAGCAGGCCACCTCTGAAATGGACTGTTGGATCTCGGCAAGGCCAGCCACGTTTTTCTTAGTCTTTTAAAGGGGATTTAAAACACAAAACTAGGAGATGAAATTCTAAAGGAGTCTTACACATTATTGTGTTTAGTGTTGTCATCTGCTTGAACTTTTTGTGTTGATTTAGTGTCGATTTCAGATTGATAATCAAGTGCAAATCTGTGGTTATTACAAACACATGAAGCAGTCTTGGGTTGCTATAGTTACCCTTCTTATAGTTTACAATGGCTAAACAATATTCAATTTGAAGTTATAGGTAATGTTTACCATTTATCATTCGCTAATGGATTCTCTTCTTTATTCCAGTAATCTCACCGATCTTTCTGGTGGTCCAGTGTGTAGTGTGACAAGCCCTACAACTGTCCTTTTAACCAAAATGGAAAATTCTTTGTCATGAGTGCTAAAAACCCAGCTACGTCTTCACAAGACAGAGTCGAGATAAAAGAGAAGCAATTGTGTGTTTTAGATTCTGAAGATGAGATTTCTACAAGCCCTGGGTGACCCAAAGACGGGGATTAACTTTAAGGGAACGACTTCAACGGAAAACCTGAGGTTGAGGAAAGATACTAATCCATCGTTCTGTATTCAGCCAGAACGACTGCAAACATGAAACGTGTACGAGTCTTAACTAGAGTGACCTGCTTTAAAAAGCCTCTCTGTACATTTGCGGAAGGCATTTAGGAGACTCCAGTCGAATACAGAACAGCAGGTTAGGAAGATTTATAGCAGAGCTGTTCTCATCCTTAACACAAGAGTGTTAATTAATTGATTAATTGGACCTTTATCCTGCTTTGGCTTGAAACTACCGAGTTTTTGATACAGGTTTGCAAGGTTTAAGAGACCCTCGCTATGACCGGTGTGCATAATCGAGAAAACACCAGACAGAATAACTGAGAAAGCAGAAAACTGAAGCTTAAACTGTTGTAGCGATGAAGCTGTTAAACACTGACAACTCAGCTGTGGTATTTGTCTTGTCAAAGCAAAACCTTGTATATATCACCAAACAACGTCAGCCCCAAACAGTGTTTAAATGGGTCATGATTTAGAGGAAAGGGAAATATTTTGGGATTCTTTTGAGGGGGTAGATAAGATGGGGTTAGTTGACTCAGCCTCAGGCGGGTTTATATGTCTAGTGCCCTTGAGGTCACTGAACAGATTACTGTCATTTCGTGGCAGTCCAGACAGTTGATTTTAATGCTTATTAAGTTTAACTGGTTGAGATGCAAAGGTTTGCTGAGGCAGTGAGGGAGTTGATGCAAGATTTTTTTAAAGGACCAGCATCTCCACCTAGTGGTAATGTAGGGGAAGTGTCAAAGTAAGGGTGTCAGGTCAGAGGTTTTGTCTCAAAAATTTTAATGAAACAAATGATTTTGATAAACTTTGCAAAACATGTTAACAAAACACATCTTTACGGGTTCTGTGCATCTGTGTGTGGGATTAAAATCTTAAACATCACACAATCATGCAAAAACAACGTATTTCCAGTAGATAATCTGGGACACAAATACAAATAAACAAATCAACACAAGGTGCAGCAGATGAGCCGTGATTGGTCTCGTATTCATCGTGCCTTGTGCTGATTGGGCAGCTTCCGGCGGTCTTTGGTGGCGTTGCGTTTTCTCTTCTTGCTCAAGAAGTTCTCAAGTTTGCCGCTCTTTTTCAGTTCGCTGTATTTTTCCGCCAGTTCCATCTTCTTCTTGTCGGCTTTAAAATTGATAAGATAAAATCAGTACATTTTGAATCGCTTCCTCATGAACTGAAAATGCATTGAGACTAAAGAAAGGCACAATATGGACTGAAGAGAATTACTGAGAGACATACATTTCTTCAAGTAGAAGGGTTTGTGTCCCTGGCCAACCAGTTCTCTTTGTTTCCTCTTGAACTGAAGTTCCTTCTCTCTGTCCTGTACTTGCCTCTGTCGAGCTCTCTGCTGGTTCTCCTGTTGCATACACAAACAAACACAAATTAGACACTACTAAGGATGTGCGAAATAACATTTAAGTTATCACAACTGTAAAGAGGGTGCAAACTTTCTTAAATCTATGAAATCAGAAAGTTCCATTACGCCCTGTTTTTATTAAGGCGATACCTCAGCCTGAAACAAAACTTCTTTTATCGTTCACCATCAATAATGCATATAATAACACATATCATGTTTTTCTTCCTCGTACAAAGAAAGTGAATGGTGACCTGAGCTGACTTTGATCCCCATCCACTGTCATGGTACAAAAAAGAGTGACAACATCTCCATTTTTGTTTTAAGACAGACAGAAATTCATATGGAATCATTTGGAACTTCCCATATTTGGAATGACATCATGGTGATTTGAATACTGGAATTTTCATTTTTTGGGACACTGTCCCTTTAATTGGACATTTCAGACTTACCATTCTCTTAAGCAAAGCTTTTAGGTCTTCCCTTTTGTCCTCATGTTTTGCTTTCTTGAGCTTTTTCCTCACAATCTAAAGGAAACAGCAGTGGGCAAACGTGCACATAATTAAAACAAACGGGAATCAATAAGGATTCAATGTCAACTGACACCAGCAATCCAGCTTTTGCCAACCTGCATTTCCTGTTCTTTGAGCCCATTGATGAATTTGTAGGTGTGGTTAAATATTTCAGGCTTGTATTGCCCAGAGAGGTCATCGAATCGAGGGTCTCTTGAAATCTGAAGTGGAAGAAACGTTCACACAAAAAATCAGTTCTCAGTAAATCTTAAATGTGATGAAGGTTTAGAATAAACATAATTCAACAAAAGCGAATTTGAAGCACATCCTTGAAACACACATTTTTTTTGACGGGAATCACTTTTCTGAGGAAAGGAGCGCGTTTCTTTGCAGAAATCTCCTGAGGTCTGAGACAAAACAAATTGAGGTTAGATGCATGATCTCACACAACATAAACAATTCTTTTACCATGTTTCTGGTAGTACAACAACAAAGAATGAAGAACGAAGGTCAAATACATGCACAAGCATTTACAGCAGTTTAAAGTTTAAACAAGCCTAGTTAAACTGAGTTACCGGTGTTTGTTAAGTCGTTTCATTGGCTCGGTCTTCTGCGGCTTCTGTTTGGTGGCATCAAAAGCGATTTTATTGTACGCTTTAGTCCCAACTTTATTCTGTAGCTTCATGATTTCTTCAAATGACATGTTTGATAATTCTGGAGGAGAAATGTAGATGTGAAAAACACGTCTCTGTTTTTTAAAGAGCAACTTTTAAAATGAGTAATGATTAACTTTAATGACTTTTAAATGGAAAAGGTATAGTTTATCCAGAAATGAAAACTGGGACATGTTGTTTTAATTACGCATATGACTTTCCATATACGCAAACAATTAAAGGACAATTTTGTCAATCGCGTTCACCTTTTTTAACATCATTTTCTGTGTATGTTGTCATTTTGCTTTCTTCTTCTCTGAAATCTTCTTCAGGAGAGCTAACTGACTCATCTTCATCACTTCCTGAGACCGCTTCATCATCCCCAGCTTTGTCTTCATCTTCTGAATCCTGTTCGAACTCTTCCTCATCCTCGGCAGCATCTTCATCTCCCACTTCTTCATCAGAGTACCCCTCTTCATCCTCCACAGACGTTGGCATCGTGCCCTTTTTACTGAGCAGAGCAAAGTTCCTCTCCATCTCTAAAGCGTCTTCTTCATCGTCTGAGCTCTGATCTTCTTCTCGGCTTTGAATCTTTGATGATTTCGACATGTTCAGTTTCTTGTCCTTCTTAAACATTCGAGCTGAAGAAGTTTGACTTTGTTCTGCTTTTCTGTTTCTGGAGGCCATCAGGACCTACAACATGAATAAGTAAGTGCATTAGCACAGAGTGATGTGTACTAAAATTAATTTTTAATGTGAAAAAGGGGTTTATAACTTAAAGTTATTAAGTGCATTCAGGGTTGAACATGTTATTTATGCTACAGGAGGCAAGATTAAGCTGAAAATGGTCAAATCGTTCGTAAACCAACGAATTAAATCAAATGATATACGTTGTGATTTTTCTTCAGACAATATTAATAGGTTATCTGGTAATGATTGACAACATGAAGAATGAAAAGAAAAGTTTTATTTTCATTTTATGGTTTGCGGTGCAGTTTCTTTCTCCTACCCTGTTGACTTCATGCAGACGGCTGTTTTATCGCAGCAGACCAGAAACAAGCGAAGGAAAAATAGCTTGACGTGACAGATTTACTGTAAAATATTAAATTATTTTATATGACGCCATTAAACGGGAGATAAAACATAAAGTTGTGAGCGCCTCTTTCCGTAAGCGCGTGGACGAGGTCGAACTGAGTCTGCGCGTCACTTCACGCCTGTCAAAATAAAAGTCCCCCAAATCTGTTATATATCTGTTAAAATACACAAATCTTACAATTATGGTTCTTTGATCAGACACAGACTCAGATTATTTTTATTTACCTTTTTTTTACTCGGATTATATACTCGGATTATTTTTATTTTAGTTGCATAAATAGAAGAAAAGTGATTTTATGTGCAAAAAATGCACATACAAAATAGAAAAAAGGCTTCTTTAAACATTCAGTGAAGTGTGTCCAAACTTTATTGTATTAAATTTATTGTATTGTATTGTATGTTTACAGGACTAAACGCCATTCATATAGGTTGAATATATTGTATAATGAAGAAGGGAAACGCACAATGGGCTTTTCAAAACATAATTCAGCCGTGTAAGTCCCAGTTTAATTTAAGATGAAGGTCTTTCATTTTGTCTTGGTAAACCTGGTCAAAGCGTTCACTTTGAGCCACAGTTAATGAATTCTTCCAGTCCCCGACTGTTCCTATAACACAACATGTCAAAAAACCCAAATTAACATTTTCACTGACATCAATGTTATCATATAATAACTTTAAATGTTCAGTAGTCTATTATGACACGCAGAACCTCAGACTTTTGATAATTCACTTTCTCTGACCTTTGCGCACATATAACCCCTGTGGTCTGTCTGTGACGAGCCTAAGAAGGAATTCATAGTTGGCTTTGGGGTCTTTCTTCATGTTGTTGAATGTGGCTTTTCTCACCACTTGATCAATCGCTGCGTCTGACAGATTCTTCCCCACAAACTCACAGATTTTCACCACGGCGGATCTGAGGTCCTGATAACAGATAGACTATTAGAATGTCTTCAAGACATGAACCTAAAACACAAATTAAATCATGAAGTTTGGTCAGAAACTCCTCAGACAGTTTTCACCTTGCTCATCTCTTCATAAGTGAGGAGCAGGATGTTGTATTTGTCTTTATTTGAGATCCATCCTCTCACGTGGTCAAACCAACATCCACCGAGCACTACAAACCAAATATAATAATATAAAAATTATTTCTGCACTTGTCATATAGAGTTTAAGATTCCTAGATTGTCTGTCACTAAACTCATAAGTTTGAGACAGCATCATCACAATAAACTTTTTGCTGTCATGTTTTGTTAATGTTTAATGATAATGTTATCCATAATCCGCTGTTTTCAACAAAAACAAGACACAACCTCTAAAGATTATCATGACGAAAGTTGCATGGAGGTTCAGTTTGGTATTGTTTGGCTCTTACTCTGTCCTGTGAAGAAATTATCCAGCATGTGATCGTAGCTGTCAGATGATTCCAGGATCTTCGTGTGCTTGGAAAAATGAAAATAGGAGACGACGATGTCTTTAGGGTTTCTTATAACATAGATGATCTAAGAACAGTGAAGTAACATATTAAGAAACATGTGACATTACAGCATTTTATTTGTAATTGATTTTATTGATGATTTACTTTTCCTTTTTCTTGTAATCCTTTGGGCACCATGTGCTCGTGTAAATGTGAAGAAAACAGTCTTGGAGATGGTCGGGATTCGTAATCTTTGTCCTTTTCATTAAACTCCAGCCAGGGCATCTGCTGATACGTGGTTTCATTCGCTTTTTTAGGAAAATCTTCCTCATATATCAAAGTAATTATCTGTTGGGTCCATATAGTCCCTGAGAGGTTAATTTATTAGTGTTCATTAGTGCAAATGTACAATATTATGAGAGTATGTGTTTGATGTTGAGGATATCTTTGTAATGATATTTTTACAGTATATTAATACTAGAGAAAAATATTATTTTCAGAAGTTTCCTAATGAAGTAAAACACAGACATGAGCAGGTTGAAGAGAAATGATGTAGATCAAAAGAGATCAACTTTACAACTTTAACTAAAAAGAACAAAACCTTACTAACTTCATCTCAACATCTACAGTAACTTACCAGATTTTGGGAAGGTAATGACAAAGAGATCATCATCCTTTATTTTAAAATCCCTTATACTGTCGATATAATCGGTGGTAAGATCATAAAATCTACTAACAGGAAACACCATTCCTTTATATAAAAAGAGTTTGTCACTAAGTTTCTTATATTCCTGCTGAGCCATTTCTGAGTTCTGACTGATCAACACCAAATCAACAGCAAGCTGTTGAGAAAAAGGCTTTTTATATTCTCTGTTATATAAGGCCTTCTTGTTTTTAGCTTTGTAAAATATTTGCCCACATTATTAAGACAAAGTCGTGAATACAGGTTAACTACACCAGCATTTATTTAAGCAAGGGTCAACCTGCGCTGGAGTGTTTATCTGAAAATGAAAGTTTGCATAACCGTACATTCTCAAAAACATGCAGTCACTTATATAACTTCAATTTTTATTATTCAGCCCCTCAGAATTGTACAAAACTCTCCAGTCAAAATAAGATCATGCTAGGCTCCATAAAAACTGTCAAACTTATAATAATGGTTTAATCTTTGATCTTTCAGACTATGTATTTTTATCATGTTTTACATGAAATACGCATTTATATAAATAGATATGCAAAAGTTTTATTAGCTTAAAATCCTTAAATTGTGGGCAAGTTTTAACTGGTTGTGTGCATGTCCTTGGAGTTCGTGTTGAGCTGTTTTTATTTGTTTAATTGAAGTCACACTCTTTTAATGAATATAATGTACAATTTATTAAGATGTTTCCACATTTCAAAATAAAATCTGATAAGACATATTGGTTATACTGGCTGAAAATTAAACATGGCTTTTATTGTTGCCATGTTTTACATTCAATTTACTTTTTGAATTATCGATTATGTTTTAAACTCTGGCTATTTATTTATCATAACAATATTCTCTGATCTTATTATTTTAACTATAAACACAATCACATGATGCATCCTGTTATTATCTGGATATTGTCTATATTGTCTATAGACAATTGTTACTGTGAAAAGTTGATAAATATTGATAAACTCCATTATACAGAGAAATTGTGGTGTATGTACAAGTGGTGGGTTCATAACTTTTTATGACAATTTCAGTCGTGTAAGCTCCAGTTAAACTCAAGATGAAGGTCTTTCATTCTGTCTTGGTAAACCTGGTCAAAATGTTCATTTTGAGCCACAGTTAATGAATTCTTCCAGTCCCCGACTGTTCCTGTAACACAGCAGTTAAAAACAAAACAATTTAACCCAACATTGTTCACTGACAATGACAAGCTGTCATATAAAACATTTTACAATACACGCAGAACCTCAGACTTTTGATAATTCACTTTCTCTGACCTTTGCGCACAAATAACCCCTGTGGTCGATCAGTGACGTCCTCAGGAAGGAATTCATAGTTGGCTTTGGGGTCTTTCTTCATGTTGTTGAATGTGGCTTTTCTCACCACTTGATCAATCGCTGCGTCTGACAGATTCTTCCCCACAAACTCACAGATTTTCACCACGGCGGATCTGAGGTCCTGATAACAGATGGACTATTAGAATGTCTTGAAGACATGAACCTAAAACACAAATTAAGTCATGAAGTTTGGTCAAAAACTCCTAAGTTTTCATCAGTTTTCACCTTGCTCATCTCTTCATAAGTGAGGAACAGGATGTTGTATTTGTCTTTATTTGAGATCCATCCTCTCACATGGTCAAACCAACATCCACCGACCACTACAAACCAAATGTTAAAAAACGACCATCATGATTCTGCAGTAAGATGGTTTACAAGCCTTCATCACTGTATCTCATGAGAATTGAGAGAGAACAAATGCGTCAATGTTGACAAAAAGAGATCACATGTTGTAGCTTATTTGTAATTATGACTGGCTGGCTGTATTGTAGGCAATAAAAACTGGATATGACCTCTAAACCTTACAATGATTTCACATTTCTCAATGAAACTGAGCTGAATGCTTCAGTAAAGCTCTGTATGACTCTTACTCCATCCTGTGAAGAACTTTTCCAACATATCGTCGTAGTTCTCAGGAGATTCAAGTTTCTTCATGTTGTTGGAAAAATGGAAATAGGAGACCATGACGTCTTTAGGGTTTCTCATAACGTAGATGATCTAAGAGCAAAGAAGTGACACATTAAGGAGCATGTGACATTACTACATCTTATTGATTGATTGATTGATTGATACACACTTTTCCTTTCTCTTGTAATCCTTTGGGCACCATGTGCTCGTGTAAATGAGAACAGAAGAGTCTCGGAGATGGTCGGGATTCGTAATCTTTGTCCTTTTCCTTAAACTCCAGCCAGGGCATCTGCTGATACGTGGTTTCATTCGCCTTATCAGGAAAATCTTCCTCATATATCAAAGTAATTATGCGTTGGGTCCATATAGTCCCTGAGAGAGAGGCAAGGTGTCTTCAAAGTACTACTGTATGTTACATAATCCCCAAGAAATGTAGTTTTGAGGTGTTTAAACTGTTGCAGGAGCTGTTTAATAGTCATTTGTGATATCACAAATGTATTTAATGTCATTCTTGATCCATGTAGTATTTGTTAAAGTTAAAATTAAAAACCAACTTTGTGTAGTAACTTTTGGTATATATGAAGTTTATCTATTAAGATAAAAGTCTGTTGCTAATGTACAGCAAATCATACACATTTTGCAACGTCTACAGTAACTTACCAGATTTTGGGAAGGTAACAACAAAGACGTCGTCATCTCTTATTTCAAAATCTACTAAACTGTCGATATAATCCGTGCTGAGATTGTGTGTGTCATCCAAAGGAAACACCATTCCTTTATAAGTGAAGAATTTGTCACTGAGTACCTTGTATTCCTGCTGGGCCATTTCTGAGCTCTTGTTGAATGTTGATCCAACATCAATTGTGTTAGTCATATGGGTTTCATTGACAAAATGGGTTTTATATTGTCTGTTTGTTTATGGCTAAACTTTGGACTTGACATGAATCCTTCTCCAGTCTTATCTGTTTTTATTTGCGCACCTCATGTAAAACATGTGGTAGTAAAGTTCAGCTGACATTGCAAAAACAGGTGAAAAGTGTGTGACCAAAATAAAACCAGTCTGTTTTATCGTTATCCTATGAAATATGTCAAATCAGATCTGTATGATTCATTATGTTTTTCTATGCAAATTAAAAGGTGCAAACAAGGTAAAAGTGACATTTCCTACGAAATCAGACCTGACAGCTCAAATGATCATGGTGAGGTAAGAAGATCTAGTTGAACATTGATCTGTCATGTACTCAACAACTGATTTTTGTTCATTTAAAAGCAAAAAAGTTACAGATTTCAGCTTTAACAAATGTATGTTTTAGATCAGAAACGAGCATAATAATGTGAAACATTTGACTGTTGCTTGAATCTTGGCACACTGCGTGTGGTTAATATTATTAAACTTTTAATCGTGTGATGACATAACTTTGTCACTGTTTTGACTAGCTGTAGATGCATAACTTTATCAGTCGTGTAACTCTGAGATGTCCCACACAAAGTTAAGTGGAAGGTCCTTTATTTTCTCATGGTAGATGCGGTCAAATCTTTCATTCTGAGCCACAGTTAATGAGTTCTTCCAGTCCCCCACTGTTCCTGTAACAGTATGTTGAAAAGGTTATTAACCTAACATTTCCCAGTGATTAGTTAACACACTGTACATCACTTTCCAAAGCATGTGCCAAATGCGTAAATGTATATTTTGCGAATTGGAGAAATGGTGGTCAAGGGACCGTGTTAAAATCCACACATCGCATTTAAATGAACCCCCATTTGATGACGTCATTCGTCATTTCAGCACGACAAACGCAACACATACTGTCATTATTTTCACACCAGCAAGAGGGCGCTTACCATTAAAACATAATTATATTTCAGTCTCAGATAATGATGCTTACAGCTCTTGCATGTTCAGTTTGCATGGGGCTGATGGTTTCTTTTATTGTACTTTACAAATGGATGATAATTGTATCATAAACTTTTTTATCATTTTATTTTAAACACTTTTTCTGACCTTTGCGCACAAATAACCCCTGTGGACGATCAGTGACAGCCCCAGGAAGGAATTCATAGTTGGCTTTGGGGTCTTTCTTCATGTTGTTGAATGTGGCTTTTCTCACCACTTGATCAATCGCTGCGTCTGACAGATTCTTCCCCACAAACTCACAGATTTTCACCACGGCGGATCTGAGGTCCTGATAACAGATGGACTATTAGAATGTCTTGAAGACATGAACCTAAAACACAAATTAAATCATGAAGTTTGGTCAGAAACTCCTCAGACAGTTTTCACCTTGCTCATCTCTTCATAAGTGAGGAGCAGGATGTTGTATTTGTCTTTATTTGAGATCCATCCTCTCACATGGTCAAACCAACATCCACCGACCACTACAAACCAAAAAGAACATAACGGACATTTCACCTGTAGCTAAAAATTAAAATTAATCTGTTTAAATTAACATTTGTGTATGCCTGCATGTGCTTTGTATACGTGTATTTGAATTTGTTTAAGTCGAGGGCTTCCAAAGTTTAGTCTGAGCGTGATTTATTACAAATGTTCAACGTGATGACACTTTTGAAATGAAACAATATGTATGCGTTGTGTTGGAGGAGGCATGGCTTTGGATAGCGCTCTGAAGGGAGGGCGGGATTTTGCGCTTTAAGAGCTAGCTTGCTGTTGCTCTTTGAAAATTGCCAACCCTACCTTTAATTCTCTTTAAATTAGAGTGCAGGTCGCTTAGTGTGAAAGCCCCCTTATACTATGGATTTTTAAATGAAATTGAAAAGAGTTGATTATGCAGTAAAGCTCTGTTTGGCTCTTACTCCGTCCTGTGAAGAAATTGTCCAACACGTCGTCATAGCTGTCAGAACATTCCAGATTCTTCATGTGCTTGGAAAAATGGAAATAGGAGACCATGACATCTTTAGGGTTTCTCATAACATAGATGATCTAAGAGCAAAGAAATGGTGTGTTAATAAGTAAATGGCACAGAAACACAACTTATAGATGAATCTGTTGATTAATGGATACACACTTTTCCTTTTTCTTGTAATCCTTTGGGCATCATGTGCTCGTGTAAGTGAGAACAGAAGAGTCTCGGAGATGGTCGTGAGTTATAATCTTTCCCTTTCTGCAGAAGCTCCAGCCAGGGCATCTGCTCATATATGGTTTCGTTTGCTTTTTCCGGGAAATCTTCCTCATACAGTAAGGTCATGATTCGCTGGGTCCATACTGTTCCTGGAAGATTTTTGTAGAGCAGACATGACTGAACAAGCTAAGCAAAACCTTTAGGACAACTAGAAAGCTCTGCAGGACAGTGGATCAAAAGTCCAAAAAAATGTCTCAAAAGTATAAAGTGCACCATTATACTATTATAAACGTAGTTATGATAGCCATATGATAGCTTTGTTTGGGAAATAGTCACCATTCTTTAAAAAAACATTTCTTTTTGAAATTAATAAATCATAATGTTTTTTTTTCAGTGCACTGTCCCTTTAAAAAACACTTTCATTGATACAAGCTCATCCAGGTTGATTCAGCCATATTAAATAAGATCTTTGGCTCAATGAAACCTGAGTTAAGTTACCTGACAAAAGGATTCAGTTCAAATAAACTTTATACACAAACATGCAGTTTTATTTTTGCCTGCCTTGCCTTGTGTTCTCACAAAAGCTTTTCTTTTGTCTTATACAGTTTAATTGTTGAAGTGAATTACAGCAAGAGTTAGTATGTGTAAAAAACGTCATCTTCAGAGATCTCAACATCTCACTTACCAGATTTTGGGAAGGTAACGACAAAGACATCATCGTCTCTTATTTCAAAATCTTCTAAACTATCAATATAGTCTTTAGAAAGTACATGTACTCCATTTATAGGTAACACTATTCCTTTGTACGTGAAGAGTTTGTCACTGAGTATCTTGTATTCCTGCTGGGCCATTTCTGAGCTCTCGTTGACTCAAAACAATTTGTAAAAGTCTTTTTTCGCCTCTTGTCACTGAGCCGTAAGCTACAGAGACTGTTTTTGTCATGCGACAGAAGTTTATTTAAGGTTTATTTGACATTACATAATCAGATAATTGACCTATTGGACTCAACATACAACTGTAAATCTTTCTCTCATTTTATCAGTATTTGTTACTGGACCTCAAATGGAAAATGCAGTCAGTGAGGGCAGACTAACACGGCCTCATGATTTACTTACAATTAATTGGGATTAACTGTTTGGTTTGTTTGTGGCACTGGTTACACAGTCATTTCTACAAGGAAAACAAAAAGACATTTTAGGTAAATGTGGCTAATAACATGCAGAACAGCTTCATATTATGAAATATATGTAATAATTGATATATCTACTATGTAATATTTTATTCACATATTTGTTTGAGACAAATGTGTGAATGTGCTCTTGAACAGAAGTGACAAATGAAATGGAACATATATAACTGTACACAACATATTTACCTGTTAAATACAATTTTATTGGTATAAAATGATACTTTTGACTGGACGGAAAACTTAGTTTTAATGAGCAAATTTGTTGTGTGCAACTCATTGTAAGGTTATACATGGTGCTGTTGTGTAACACGTTTATCTACTGTTGGACGCTGTAAACAATTTACACTAGTGAGAGATTAGAAAAGTGTGTTTCAGGGGAGACAAGGCCAAAAATGCCCACAGGAAATATGTTTATTTATATATTCATAATTATACTACAACAGGCTAACAAGTACAACAAGTAAAAGGTACAGAAAGTCACTGCTAAGTGGGAAATGAGGGCAGTCAACTTTAAGTAAACTTTACTTTAACTGGGTCTATGACTCTGGAAAGAGGAAAGTCTTTCGCTCCTGTACATCACAAATTGCTCTGTGGAAGATTGCGACACAGTGATCAAACTGTGAAGCTCACACGTACAGTGAGGAACACACAGAGAAGATTATAAGGGAATCATTCTGTAGTGTACTTTAAAACTATTGCCTGAATTAAAACACACAGGATAAATGAATGTAATACACAGGTTAGCAAGTTTTGTTCAGTAAACACAGTACAGTCGTGTTCATATTGTCCACAAAAAAAACTACAAAAGAAAAACATTACAAAATGTAGCAGCTCTTCTAGTTAAACTGACACTATTTTCTGGATCTATGAAGTTACGATAATAAACAAATTAATTAAAAAACTAAACATGCACATTTTTTACAGGCAATGAATATATTTACTATAATACGTTTGTTTTTCAAGTTCTGAATGAAAAATGCTTTGGATAGTTTTGTGATGCACCTATAGGTGATGTCACTGTGCAATATGATGACAACCTTTTATTGAAAAACAAAAATTATTTTCATTGACGCTTTCGAATTACTTAATTTTTTTCAAATTACTTTCAACAATGACGTTGGCGTAAGTAGTTTGGCATAATCATTTATTATTGCAGGAAAAACCATTCATTATCATTATATAACTCATTCATTATGAAAATTATTATCATTTTCTTTTAAAATCATTTATTTTTTCATTAAAGAACACAGTGTGTAAAATTAAATTAAAGTCCCCACCTGCCTTGACACACAGTGACAGAGAAAGTGGCGGATATGATGTTTAATCTGTATTGTTAAACAACATGCTGTTTGTCGACATCTGCTGGTCATTCTGGTGAACTGCAACTTCTCCCAGTTATAAATGATGTTTCACAGATGGATGTGCAATAGATAGATTTCATTGATATGTTTGTATTTTGAAATGGTAGTTAAAGCTTTGATGTGAATACATGGTCAGACACGCATTTCTGTGTGTGGTCTTCAGAAGAGACCCATTTGGATACACATCCAGAAGAAGACTCGAGCTCTCTTTCTTAAGATGAAATCTGTGTGGCTCTTTATTCCCACGTGGGTCACCTGCTCTCTCCCCGAGAGATTCACAGCCACACGTGTGAAAGGACTGAGAGATTATAACAAAACGTTATGCTGGTCCAGTATGGTGACCGTTTGGGGATACTACCGTATGTTCTTGTTTTATTGTAAGGGTCCATTTTTGAGGTGGTGGATAGGTCGGTTCTGCATCGAGAAACCCGACTGGCTTGATTGACCTGCTTGGCATCAATGTTTGTTTGTAATCTTGTGCTTGAAGAAGGTTTTTGTTTATTTTGGTCTGATTTTCCCGGTCTGTTTTGTCTCTTTTGTCAACTTCCCTGTTGTCTGACAAAACACAGCATCTACAGTGAGTGTTAAATTCAGAACAGCCAGTCAGGAGGCATGTAAAGGGCTCATAAAAGGCCTGCCATTGTTCAAAGCAGGGAGCAATTTACTTACTGTTTTAAAAGGATCTTTTCAGGTAGGCCGAAAACCGATCCTGGGCCTTTCCTGCCCAGGGTGTGCCTGGGCATCTCTGATTTACCCGAGGGACCGGACGCCTGTGCGTGGGGCTGCGGAGGGGGGGGAGCTGAGAGAGAGGAGGCAGCTGGTTACTAGTACCAAACGATGAATGGATGAAAGAGGAGAAGGCTGAGAAACGACAAACAAAGGCACTGAGGAAGGTTACCGTGTCGTCTGTGGAGATTTGTGCCGATTGTGTTTTTCACAATCCTCTTGACCTGAGATAAAGTCAATGCAAGTTAATAATACATCACGATGAAGGGCTTAAAGGTACAGGTCACCCAAAAATGAAATTGAACCCTCACGCTCTTGTTTTTCTCAGTGGATCACAAAAGAGGACGTTAGGAAGAATGTTAGCGAGTGACGTTCAGAAAACGTTTTCTGTCAGCTGGGGTGACTCTTATGTTAATCTCCAGTTCTCTGGCACAGGTTGAATGTAAAGACGAAGTTATTTAGGACTGACACTAAATCGTTCCTAGCAGGATTATGAATATTTACGAATATTTAGGTAAAAGGATAAAAATGATAACGCTGTACAATAAAGTTGTATTATTTAACATTAGTTAATGCATTAGCTAACATGAACTAACAATGAACAATATGTGTACAGCATGTATTAATCTTAGTCTGTTACTTTCAATGTATTGGCATTAACTAACATTAACAAGCACAAATGAATGTAGAAACACCATCTTGCTCCCTGTTAGTTTATGTTAACTAAACTTTAACTCTGCTAGTTAATGCAGTGAGTTAGTTAGTTCTGTGTGTAAAATCATGTCCAGTGTTTGAAATGCATTTTCAAGAGAAGTTTGGAGCAGGAAATGGGCTTATATTAGCACACTGCAGCTTTCTTATCAGTCACCATCGGAGCGTCACTGTGGAAAGTAGGCGGGCGTTCAGAGTCAGACGAGCGGGTGTGACATCCATCCTGCGCCCTGACAGACGTGTGGGGCATCGGACAGGATCCACGCTGGATTACCATACTATTATTATTATTATTATATTATTATATCATCATTTCTGATGTGTTTCCCATGCACGACTATACGCTTACATCTGGGACAACAGTTTTGGTTCATCTAGGACAGCTTAAAACCCAGGAACTGAGTTTAAGGTGGATCTCTTCCTAAGTGCCGAAATGCTCAGACCAGAATAAGGAATGGAAAACAATATATGGACCCAAAACCAGGACCTGCAGTTTTCACGGTCTCCGTGCGCTTCGGCGCACTTTTTCTGGTTTGGATGTGGAGATCGACGCGCATCAGGTTTTCTTCATTTAGTTTAACATGAAGGCGACACCGAGTCCAAACTTTTAGAAGATGATCGTGAGGAGACTCTTTCGGGTCCTGCCGTTCGTGGCTCTGACTCTTTTCATCCTGGTTTTGCTGAACTTGCAGCAGCGCCCCCGGAGCGACCAGCAGCTCGCCGCGCATCTGGCGCACGGAAGGACTCGGGTACCATCTTCATCCAGGACCACGATCGATGATGATGCGACAGACAAACCAAAAGCTCTGGATGCAAAGTCCAAATCAGCCCTTGAGCTCAACGACGTCTTCATCGCAGTGAAAACCACCGCCAGGTTTCACAAAACGCGTCTTGCTCTTCTGCTGGAGACCTGGATCTCCAAAACCAAAGACCACGTGAGTGTTTCTGGGCAAGGATGTTACCAAATCTTCAGCTGACAAGGAACATTTATGGTTAAACATCAAACATTAAATCCATGTTAGTCAAGCACTTGTTTTATTATTAGGGGACTCTTTCATTGAGTGCATTGGTTATTGGTCTGATTCTTCATAATGGAACAGAACAAAATGCTTCTGATGTGATGTGAGGAGTCTGTCTGTGTTAACATTAAGCTCTTGATGTCACAGGATGTGTGTTCATGCTGTGCCCTGCTCTCTGGCTGACTGGCAGACCAGTGCACATCCTGTGACATCAACGAAACGTTTTCTGCAAACGTTATGTTTGAAGTACAGGTGCAGAAACCACTCACACAGTGCCAAAACCAGACAGTTTGTTTTGACTGCATCTCTGCGGTAACCGGCACCTAAAAAAGTGTCTCCCACCCCCTATATGTTTGTTGTAGTTTTGCGTTCACACTGCGCTTAAACGTTTTGAAACTGGTTCGCATTTTGGGTCTGGATAAACCACTGAACATTGGCACCGTGCCACAAACATGGCCACACATCTATATTAAAATGCAGCAATCTGCCCCATTTCCTGTTTTAGCCATCCTGTGCGTGTTTATAGACTAACTACTTCCTGTCTGTGTTTTGTAACTCACAGCCCTGTCATGAGTCTATAGATCAATTTAGTCCCTCACAAGTGTCAGAACTTACAGCTGTGACCCTTAAAAAACTAAAGCAAGGTTATTAATAACAAGCATCAAAAAACGACAACCAAGTCCGTTCTAATGGAGCTAACACCCGCGTCTTCCACAGTCTAGCCTGTTATGCACTGGACTCAGTTTTGCAAATCCTGTTTTAAGGCCAAACTTAACCTAAGTTGTAACCTCAAACCAACTCAAAACATCTGAGCTGGCAGATCTAAGACCAGACGAAAAGTGATTCAATGGATTAGTCTCATGAAAACATCGTTCAAAATCTGATAAAAAGAAGTTGGGAATAAATTATGTTCTGCCGAAAGAAAACAAGCCTTATTTTAGGACCATAAAATGTTTTGCAGTGATATGATTTTTATGATTAAGCAATTTTTTCAACGTCCTCAATAACTCATATGGTTTGTTTATGAGGTTCTTTGTGATTTCCATTTTTCTCAGTGCTTATTTTCATTAGATTCTTAGCTGTGGAAAAGCAGTATAATAACTATATATATATATATATATATATATATATATATATATATATATATATATATATATTTTTTTTTTTTTTTAAATTACAGTGGGGTGGGGTGCACATAATTGTCATGAACCAATGTCACACTAATAAATAGACTTTGTTTTCTAGTTTCTTGATTTGGGTGATTATTACCCAGTAACACCCATATAACACCCAGTTGTGTTATTCTAAAGCACTGAAATCAACTTAACAAAATAAAAGTTAGACATTCATTTAAACCTTAAATACAAGATCTGACTCTGGCCTGCCGTGACATGACATTTATAAAGCAGAACAAAGTCAGATCAGTGTACAAACACATACGCTCACACACATTGCTGGTTTGGCAGGCGCTAACCACTCCAGAATCGCTCTTGGCAGGTATCATCTCTGAGTGGCTTATCAAAACAAATTCCCAGCATGCAACAGAGAACATAACACTTTCAAAAAGCAACCATCACTCTAAATGTAAGACGACGAGTGCGAAATAGAGGCGCTGCTAATTGAAATGCTTGTGCAATGAAAGAGAACATACGCTAAACACTAAGGGATAAAACCAGTATTGCGTTGCATGCAAGTTGTTGTTTTCATGTGAAAAAATGATTTCAAACTACTCAGCAGTTTCGTAATTTGAGTTTAAGATTAGGTCCAAAACTTTACGCTTTGGGTCTCATGTGTAAACGCAACAGGTTTCAAAAATTTCCTACTTCTGCTTTCTCTTGATAGAAAATAGGGTCAGGAGGAAGTGTTTATCCATGTCGAGTTTTTCTGCATGTTGCTATGTTTTTCTGGGTAGTTGTTAGGGCGTTTAGGGTGGCCTGAGTTCATAGATATGGCTTATGTTCTTCTTTTAATGTATATAATGTGGATTTTATCTTCTGCCAGACGAATATTGTAAGTTTGATCGCTTAGAAAAGTAATTGCTTTTCTCACCGTTTCCCTCCATCATTCATGCACATAATATAAATATTTCAGGTCAACTCTATAACTCTAATAAAAGTTTAAGCCATAGTAATGTCCTTACTCATTATATTTGATATTCTAACAATCTGTTTTAAAGTAGCATTATAAAGTTACTAGCTACTTGTTGTATGTAGTGTTGTACTAACCATTGTTTTACGTATATTCCAGAATGGCAGGATGTCGTCTGAGCAAGTTTGTTTTTGAGTGTGTGTGTGTACCCCTTTGCCTCAATGCCAATAAGAGGAAGCAACAGCCGCAGACTGAATTTCGAAACAATGACAAAACGGAAGTCTATCTGAGAGAGAGGAAGCGCAGGGCTGAAAAAAACAGGAATGAGGTGTACAACAACAACCTTGCCACTTTTTTTAATAAAAGTCGAAAACACTCCTCGCACTGAAAAAACAAGGTCCGGACATCCGAACAAATGTTTCTATGTCGTCACTTTGATCAGCCGGAAATACGGTGTTGTATTATTCTTGAGGGCTGTTTTACGGACGAATGCCATGTTTTTGTTTTTAAATGTGAGTTTAGTAGGCTGATATAGTGATGTATTACTCATAGGCTGATATTATAATCTAAACAACTGTTTCGAACGTGATTGTTAAGTAGTTCGTCCTTGTTCCCCCAGAAAGCATCTAAGTACGTCTGCTTTATCGTCCATCATTTTGTGACAAGTCTTGCTCTCGTTTTGTCTTTCCCCCAATTTGTACTGTGAGCAAATGCGTTTTTTCTTTCCTTCTAAGTCAAGAAGACAAAATGGACACATGTCCTCTCTAGGTTTCACCTTGTTATTCTGCTAATGGTCGGTTCTGCTGGCGTTTCACTCTTTGTGTTTTTCCAAACTCTGCTTTATGAGCTTCTGTCATCATCGGCCTGATTTTAGCTCCGCCGTGTGGCCGAAGCATCAGCTAAAGAGTCGCCTGTATGATTTACGAAGGAGCTCAGGGCGTAATTGGGCTGTTTCTATTCTCTCCAGCTCATTGGCTTTGATGAGTGCGCTGTTGATCTGTGACTTCGATTATTCTGTCCGAGCTCAAGGTCTGTGATGGGGGGACGGCAGACTTACGATCTGAGCTGTCTGAAGTGCCTGTATGTCGTAATGATGTTAAACTTACAAAGCCACCAACCACCCACACACAGCATCATGGGAAATGTTACGAGATTTCAGGTTCGGCTAAGTGGGCATGTAATCCACAAGATGTGCTCTTATCACATTCCTGTGGCTCAGCTGTTATAATGTCGTGTTAGCAGCATAAAGGTTATGGGTTTGAAACAAAGGGAAGTGAACTTTGTGTAGAAATAAAGTTTCTTTATTATTTCATCACGCAATAGTGATGAAATAATAAACGTAGCAAATAAATAAAGTTTTCAAACATTTCATTTTTGTGCCAGTTCTCCAAAATGTTTTTGCAGTAACATTAGTAGAACTCTTTCCACATTATATGTCATATATGCAAAATGTTATTCTTAAGTAGCTAGTGGAATGTTTTAAAGATGTTACATAAGTAAAATGTTTGAAAAAAGTTCATATCAAGCAGTAACGTTAATACAACATCTAAAAAACTGGAAGTTTTTCCTAGCTAAAGTTGTTAGCTGAGACACTGGTAATTATAATCTGTAATGGGAAGTCTGGGACTGCAGATACACAGGAGCAGCAGCTGTTGTCTGGCTGTGGTGGCGGATGGGAGCTTGGATGAAGCTCATCCTAATACCCAGAGAAAAGAGCACCAGTTTCTCAAAGCACCAGCGCAGCATTAATATGCAGATTTTGTCTTTTGGTTCACACCGTGTACATCTGTTTTATTTAAATTGACTTTAAAATTACACCTTGATTTAATGTCTTGTTCCCCTGTAGTCCAGTTACGGTGTTAGTCGAGGTTTTAGGCACACAAAAAAATTACAGTTACATGTCATTTGCCCTCCCTTAAGGAATCTTCCTTTAAATAAAACATTTGCTTACAAGTAATTAAAAAAAAACAATGATATGATTATCAAACTCCTCACATGTGTAAATTGTGTTTATTTTTACTGTTTTACAGACGTACATCTTTACTGACAGCTCTGATGAAGATATTTTACTGGAAGGTATGTGCGTGTATATATTTCTTTTCTGAATCTTTGTCACAGGGCCGAATGCTCATCTTGTGCGTCTGTATTCGCAGGATTTAACGTGGTCGTCACTAACTGCTCTCCAGAACACAGTCACCAGGCTCTGTCCTGCAAGATGGCCGCAGAATACGACCACTTCATGACCTCCAACAAAAAGTGAGTCTCAGAATAACTAATAAAACACGAAATTGTGACGTGACCTTTATGTGCGATTCATGTTCATTCACGAGCACACACTTTCTTTATCGTTCTCATTGTCTCGGAACATTTAAATATAAAAATACATTCCTTAAAATTATATAAATAAGACTATATAAAGACTATATAAATATGTAGCTATATGACTATATGAACTAAATCATTTCTTACATATAAAAAACTAAAATACAATAGTTAAAAAACAAAGATAAATATAAAAATAAAAGTCATACAAATTGATTACATATAAAAATTACTTTGTGATGTAATTGTGATGTAAAATTATATGTGAAATACTACAAACGAGTATAAAATTAAAAATGTGAAATACGTTATAACGTTATAACTAATACGTTATAAGCACAGATTTCTGGTTTGTTCTGGAACATTATCGTTGCCATTCATGGTGAAACAATATGAAAATAAACTTTTTTGCCTTTGTAGTTTGGAAAAATGTGCGCTGATGAATTTTGCATGTTATGACATTTATTAAAGCCTGTGAGATTTATTAGAAAAGTAATTAATTCCATTATTATTTCATGTTGTTTTGAAAGCTTCTGTTAAAAGCGTCTTTTTGTCACAGGTGGTTTTGTCACGTTGATGATGATAATTATCTAAACGCTGGAGCTCTGCTGGCTCTTCTCTCCGCCTTCCCAGCAGACAGTGACATCTATGTGGGCAAGCCAAGTCTGGATCGACCAATGAAAGCGCAGGAACTTCTGGAAGGGAATAAGACGGTCCGTATCCCATAATTCTTAGTGTTGCTTTCTCTGAGATTATTGGTAAAATTATTGATCATTATTGCCTGACAGATCGTTTGTATCAATTTTGACTTTTGCCACTGACCAGTCTTCACCAATACTCATCTCCAATGACCCATAAGTGACATTTACCCCCCGGATCAATCAGTGGTTATATTTTGATTAGTTATTGATTTGGAAATACTATCGGGTGTGTTAATGTACGGCTGGAAGAAAATATCAACCGTAAGGGTCGATACTGTCACTAGAGCGACACCAGTCATGTTCAGTCTAACCGATATCTTAATGTTTCTTACAAACAGATTAATATAACACTTTATTTTTCCTCTTTCTGCTTGCTCTCACACCATCAGTGATATCAGACATCAGTGATATCACTGTGGTCTTTTCATGCTCTCCTGAGACCTGCTAGTGTGTGTGTGAGTGTGTGTGTGTCTGAGGTCTGCGGGAACAGACAAGCTTTTCAATTCAAGGTTCTTCTGCCTCTCTCTCTTTCTCTCTCTCTCTCTCTCTCTCTCTCTCTCTGTTGTTCTCCTGATCTCTTGGGCCACAGTGGCACCTGGGTAATAAAATGAAACCTGCCTTTTAATTTTTTAATGCCCGTTCTGGACTTTGCCTCTGGACAATAGCATGAAGACAAAGAAATTAGTTATAGCCACCAAATGCAGTTATCCATTGAGGTTTGTCTGTTGTGCGTAGACCTGTTTCCTGTTCTTTTAAGACTAAGTAATATTTGCTTCCTTTGTGCTGGACAGATTTTTGTACATTTCTGTATTACACACCCTTTTTTAAAAAGTGGCACCAGTTACAATCATTTAGATTCAGTCATTCACCAGTGCAGTCATTTTAGATTAGTGGGAAAAACGTGACCTAAAAACGAGTTAGTTGCTTAGTAAAAGATTTGTTAGTCTCAAGGCTCAGCGTGTTAACAGCACATGCACTAACCACTACACAACGGCTCCAACTCAACACATCCTGTTACTTTATACAAAATCCATTTTTGGATGCTTCTTTGCTTTATTTCATGGACTCCGCTGACATAAACTGTGCTGTCATTCTTTTAAACAAGCTCTGGTCCGTCCTCTGTCCCTGTTTCCACACTTATGTGTCTGGATAAACAGGTTACAACTCACTACAGGGGTGTAAGATGGGCAAATTATCAGTGGACTGTAAATGCTTTGGAGATCCTTGAGTGTAACGCCCACATACTGAAGGAAGAACATAGAAACGGTTTAGATTTATCTTGCTGTCAGAGATGATTCTGCACAGAGCCCCGCGGGAGACAGACCTGCTCAGAGTCAGAAGACGAGAGAACGAGGGCAGATATGCTCTGAGGGCTCAAAGAGGGAGAAAATCTATGTTGGTTGGTTTATATAATGTGGATTAAAGAACTGGTTCACTGCATTTGCTATTTTTTAGGAGTATAGATATAAAAACTGGTGAGCTAACCGAATGATGTAATTTATACATTCTAAAGGTTTAGTTAGTTAACAGGATTTGAATATTTAGCAGGATTGATGTTGGGCGGGACTTTGTGCTTATCAGGATTTGATTGGTTGTTAAAAATGTGTTGATGATCCATGTTTTGTTCTGTACTACGAACGTGATTGGAGACTGAGGCTGTCAATCTGAATGTTAACGTGAACTGTCTTTTTAATATTTGTTTAACCACGCCCTTGCAGCCTTGATTACATTACCGGAAAAGAAAAGTCATTTTAGAGGTGGAGAACGTTTTTACATTTTACTGAAATATTATGATTTTGATTTGATAATGCCCTGATGAATCATGGCCAGATGTATTTTTAAAGGGATAGTGCACCAAAAAAATGAAAGTTGTTATTCTGTTATTACTGGAAAGCCTTTGTGCAAATGTACACAGGGGTTTTGTGAAGAATAAAGCTTTGAGGTTCATCTGCAGGTCTAGTTTTCAAATACCTGCTTAAGGTGAGGCTTGAACCCGCAACGCCAGCGTGTCTTCACACGTACTGCTTTGTAACCATAACACGCTGACCGATTGTGCAAAGGGAGCTGCAGACTGGCCTGAGTACAAATTTTGTAGGAGCTGTTTTAGGAGCTTCACTCTTCAACCTTATGAAGATATAGGAACTATGAAATAGTTCTGCTTATACTTTTGCTCTTTGATCTGTTATATTTCAGAACCACTTTGTTCCAAATTCTGATCTTAATTCTGATCGGTTGACTATTGACTGTGCTCTGTTTCAGAGGGAAGTCCGTTTCTGGTTCGCTACAGGAGGGGCAGGTTTCTGTCTCAGCAGGAAGTTGGCAAAGAGGATGGCACCCTGGGCAGGGTAGGGCCTTCATTTGTGTGTGTGTTCTGTCTTTGATCTTAAAATCATTTAATTTTACTGCTTGTACATTTCCATTGGAAAGACAGATATCAGTAACACCTCAATATCTCCCCAGCTAACAGGGAATGTTCTCAGAATGTTGGCTAACGTTCTCTGAAGTTCTTTAAAGTTAGTAAACATTCTTGCAGTAATGATAGTAGAATGCTTTATTATGTTGTATATATTATTCATATCAAAAATGTTATTCTTAACTTGTTACTAAAAGGTTTAAAATGTTACAGAATTAAAAAAAAATTTAAAGCACGTTCTTAAAACCAAGCAATAACATTACAACAACACCTAAAACACTGGACAAATAACATTTTTAACATTTTTGTTATTTAATGGAAATGTTTGGGAAACGTATTAAAGCCTAAAATCGTTAGCTGGGTGAGTTGTTTCTGATAGGCAGCAATGAGATTAAATGAAATCAGATGGAGAATTTTGCATGATTTATTTGATTATGTAGAGTCACTCACTGTATGTCATCAAGTGTCTCTACTTTTATTCCTCCTAAAGATGTTTAGGTTCTGCTATTAAGTTCTACTGTTGAGTTTTTGCGTATGTGTTCATGCATGCTAATTGCTCAATATGTTTGTCTGTATTGATAAACAGCGGCCCCAGGTTCGAGCAGACCTCTGCAGTAATAATGCTGCCGGATGATTGTACGGTGGGTTTTATAGTTGAGCGGCGTCTGGGTGTCTCTATGATCCACAGCAACATGTTTCACTCTCATCTGGAAAACCTCCTTTTACTCGCCCCCGGTGAAATCCCGAGACAGGTGAGCGGCTTGACCTGATTTATAAATGCTGCTTGCTCAGACAAGCATCTTGACACAATAAAGACGTGAATGACACGATACTTCAAACTGTTCAGCATTGTTTTAGTTATGATTTTTACCCTAGTGCATGATATAAAAATCATATGTTCATAACCATATTTTCATAAACATACATTATAAACGAATCAGAACAAGGGTCCAGAGTATCATGAGACATGGTTGTGGGTTCTTTTGACTTGGACCAGTAAATAAGCACCTAGACCGCAAATTCCTAGAACACCTTAGCAACCACCTAGCAACAAGCCAGAGTACCATAGCAACCACAAATAACACCTTAGCAACCACCCAGCAACAACCCTGAGCACCCTAGCAACTACCCTGAACACTTTAGCAATCACTTAGCAACAACCCTAAACACCTTAGAAACCCCATAACAACAACCCTGAACACCCTAGCAACCACCCTGAACATTTCAGCAACACTTAGCAACAACCCTAAACACCTTAGCGACCCCATAGCAACACCCCGTGGCAAACACCACTGTAACTATCTGTAAACTGCTCAAATAACCGCATGGTAATATTTATCGACTGTCAAAACTGAAAACCATTTAATAACGAGGGCCAAAATCTGACATGAAAACAAGCAGTAATTTTTCTTTGTGTTTCCTCCAACGCTGAAGGTCACTTTAAGTTACGGATGGTTTGAAAATAAAATGAACAGTGTGGAACTCAGAGGAGTTTTTACCAAAGACGAAGATCCGTCCAGGTTAGTCATACACACTTTCACATCCCCACACACTGTACAGGCCCTGTGGACGTCCACTTTTGTTCCTGACGGTGACTAAAAGATGAATGTACAAGATGACACATCGGATATGTTCTTTGTTCATTCAAAGGAGGAAAACGTAAAACTGAAGTAAAATGTAGCCCTTTTAATGATAACGTAAGAATGACTGTAAAGTCAAAATGTTCTGAAATCTTCAACAGTTTGCAGGTTTATCTGTAAATAGGTTTACCGCTGTTTGCCCTGTATCTTTTAGCACATCTTTTTGCTTTTGTCAGCTTTACGAATACGGGCGTTTTCTGTTATTGCCACAAATCCGCACACCGTGTGAGCAAACATATCCTACGGGCATTTTAAAAGCACTTACTTGTACACCTTAAAATCTGCTTAATCTGAATACATTTCTTTGCATGTATCGCCACACTCCGCACAGGCTAAAGGGCTTTTTTATCCCTGCCAAGATAACATGCTTGTTTTTAAAATTTGGCATTATTTAGACAGCTTTTAAAATCCATCCTTCACTCTGAATTATTCATGACATTTTGGCTGACATTGTTCTGTTGGATTTTCCAGGTTTAGAACGGTCCACTGTCTTCTGTATCCTACAACCAGTTGGTGTCCAGTAGCACTTAAAACCCCCCTGTCATGGAATCAACAGGTTTTCCCATGATGCAACAGGGCAGATGGACAGCAGTCATTTATAATGTGGGACTTTCAGTTTGTGAAGTTTCCTTACAAGTCTTTCCTGATCTGTGTGGACAGTGGGGCCAACCGGTGATGTTTTCCCAAAGATTTCTCATCCTCCAGTGAAATCTCTTCCATCTTTTTAGATTTTCAGTAGATCTGAGTGAATTCGTGAAGATTTTGTTCATGACTTCGCAGGAAAGTTGCCTTACAGAAGACTGAAATCCATGCAGACTAAACCGCAACCGAACACTTCATGTTGCGTTGCGTTATACCCAGCTAATGTATACCCAAGAACGTTCTTAGAGCGTTGGCTAACGTTCTCCAAAAGTTCTCTCAACGTTATCAAAAAAGCATTCTTGCCCCGTTAGTTGAATGTTTTTTAACGTTATATACCAATTAAAAAATTTGTATTCTTAAATAAGTAGTGGAATGTTTTAAAAATGTTACAGAATTAAAAAAACGTTGACAAGCTAAAACAACATCTAAAAAACTGGACGTTTTGAATGTCCCTAGAACTTTCAAAATAACATTTTGAACGTTTTTTGTTACTTAAGGAAACGTACTTGCAACTTAAAATTTTTAGCTCTGAAGAAAGTTCTTCTACAGTCCTGCATAGTGTTTGACTGATTCATTTTTTCCCTCGGTTGGCCTGGGGAACTGTAAAAACCTCAAGTTTATCTGAGCCATTATTGTTATTTCAATATAAAATCAGGCCATATTTTCATAGTATTTCCATACTGTCACCTTCAAGTGTAACTCGAGTGTAACTTTTGTCTACACATTGCACATTTTGATGATTATTGGATAGATGGCTGTTGCAGTTAGTTATGAAATGTGTTTGTGAGTAATAAGTACGACATATTTGTCAATGCACTGTGTATTTGTTTAACAAGCCTGCTGTATTATTCTGAAAAATTCAACTAAAATTTTGTTTGCTTTTTAAATTTGTCATTTCAGCTTTTTTGTTGCTTTTCTTCATTTTAGCTGCTAAATTTGAGAACCACATGTGACATAATAGAAGTAGCAATAGTTCAGTACCTATAATATGGGAACAACTTATTGTAATAATTATAAAATTTAGCACATCTTCCGTCAGTATTTATCTATATTATGTTTGTTTAGCATATGTAAATGTGTTTCTTGTTGTTTTTTTTCCCAGACAATCAGCATTTGAAATCAGACTGAATTGTTTTCACACCAGAATCATCAAATCGTTTTTTTTGTTCGTGTTACATTTACCTGTATTACTGTACATCAATTCATTGCTGTAATATTTTTGTACCGTTTAATTATTGTGAAGCACTTACACGGGGTGGATATCCACTCAAAGATTTGAGAAAGTGTTGAATAAAGAATATTTTCTATATGAATATAATGAATTATTTCATAATATGCACATTTGTATGACTGTGTCAGCATTGCATGTTTTATGGACTCCACAAGTTTGTACAAAACGCAATGATTCATGAAAAGTTGTTTTCATGAAAAGTTTTCAATTTTAATTTGTTTAATTGAGTGACTGCGTTTTGGACCCCACAAAATTGTGATGTATTGTGATATTTGTTTATGCTATAGTAGTTACCAGTGGTCCAATCACTGGTGCAATTGAATGCAATTTAATTACTTTAACATTCGGTTAAATGCACGAAGTTTAACACACTTTTGGATTTTGTGAGATACAATAAAAAGCTCATCGCGTATTTAAGGACGCGGATCATCCGGGTACTTCTGACGAAACACCTGATCACAGGTAGCCCCGCCCCCAACGAGCAAACGCGCGGATTATTTTCTCCAGGAGAAGAAACATCCTCTTCATATAAAGATAAATTTACATTTTACGATTATTACATTTTAAAATTGCGATGTTACGGCTTAAAGTCGCTACACGTTTTATAGCGTGAAGTGATACCGCCATTCTGGGATATAATTGGATATTATTGGATGTTTTGTCGCAGATGGGACTAAATAACATTTTTTGAGGATGTAGGTGAAGGAAAACGGACGGAGGATGTAAACAACCCCCCCACTGTACAGGTTTATTTTAAAGATTTATTTTCTGTTTCTATGGTTGCGGGGTACATTTACCCTAATTTGCATAATATTCTATAGCGCTTCCTGGTAGCTCATGAATATTAAGTAGCTCGTAGGTTAAGCGCTCGACCGACATGATATTATGGAGTCAAATGTAGGAGATTTTTTTTTAGGACTGCTTGTATATGTATGATTAAAGTTTTATGACATTGTTTTATTTTGACTGTTTTTATCTGATCATAAATGTACTTTCAACTAGTGTATAAATATTAATGAAAATAATGGCTGTAATATAATCGCTGTATTATATGAGTGTTGCCATAACTGTTTGTCAAGATAGCATTCTGTCCATAAATAATTGTTACACTATAGTCTTTATCGCCCATAAAGTTTTTGTTGATTTAGTCTTAGGACTTAATGTCCATCTGTGCCCTATGTACATTAAACAGACCAAATCAAACGATCCAGAGACGATGATGATGTGCTCTCCTCCTAATCTGTTTATCCACAGAGCTTAGAAAATATGTTTCTTAAAACCAGTGAAACACGACCAAGTTCGAAAGAAAGTTGGAGGTGAGAGGAGAGCGACATGAATTGTTCATTCAGTGTGAATCCACCTCGTTCAGGAGAACTTTGAGGGAAACCAGAGGTGACAGAGAGGAAGAGCAGGGAATTGTGGGTAGTTGTGTTATTATACACTATACTGTAGTTAGTGAGACACACACACAGATCCTTGAACAAAGCTCTTCAACCTTGGTTCTGGAGGGCCCGTGTTCTGCTGAACCCTACACATCTCAACCTTAATTGAGAATTACAGACAGGTGGTTACACTGGGGGTTGTACTAAAGTGTGCTGGACACTAGTCTCACAGGACCAGAGTTGAAGAGCCCTGCCTTTAAAAGCTCAATCATTGAGGATCTCTTATAGACACAATGGTTTTCATACTTGCTATTTGCCGATTGTAGCCTCTGAGTGAAAATGTGACCTTATTGGATTTGGGGTAAAACATGAATTGGCTAATGTGTGAGCTTTTCAAACAGTGAGGGCCACTTCATATATTCTCAAATGTTGGTTTCTGACAGGTTTCGCTACATTTGTAAGAGCAATTTTGAACATTTGGCCCTCACAAGTGTAGCCAAACATAAACACACACACCTACAGTGTAAGTGGTTCTCCACTGACAGATTTATATAGGCTGGCAAGAAGGTTCAATGGTAGTTACTGAATATCATTTGGTCTGTTTGTTAGTCATTCAGCTCCCTGGAGCTTGCGAATAATAATAATAATGAGTTTTTGTATGTGTATGTGTGTGCACGTGTTGGCCTTTGAAGGTACTAAAGCTTGATTACTGAATACATTTGTGTATATACTAATGCTGCAGTGTGTGCACAGCAGTGTTTAATGCAAAATCTGATTTTCTTTCTTTTAAATTTGGGGTAAGATATGACCCACTGATTTCTTTATGATATTCATCTGTCAGTGTGTTTTGCTTCAATACATGATTCAACTGCTGTTGCCATGGCACTGAAATTTGATGAACATAACGTAATGTTGATTTTATCTTTTTGCTCAAAGTAGAAAGTACTTCCAGAGGTTTATTGATTAGACATCAGGAGTGCTTTCAGAAAAGGTTGGTACCTACCTCACAGTCCTGGTGTATTGAAGAAACCTTAGCAATGCCACGATTTGAACAGACAAGTTGTGCTGTTCAGCATCTCTTGGGATGTGACATCCACCCTGCCTCGAACCTGCAACCATGAACTCTTAGAAACCTCCTGCTGTGAGAATCAATGGGCAAATCGATACAGTCTCAATGAAGACACGAGCCCGCAGTAGATGGGAAACTAAAAAAAAGGGTTTCTTTTTCTGAGGAACCATTTGTGTGGAGCTGCATCGGTTGATGATGATAATGGAGAGGGCAGTAAGAGACAGTTCAGAGAGTGGTTGAGTAGCGCTTACTCTGAGGGCCTCTGAGGTCTGAGACATTTTCACCTCTCAGCAGCACTCAGACACAGTCATACAGCCCCTGACTTCTCTCCAGACCTTGATTTAAGAGTGCAAGATAACCCTTGTATTGTTGTGCTTCTGTTTGCAATCAACAAATCTCACATCTGGAGGGCATATTTTCTTGTGATTACGGTGTGATTTTTGAACCATCAGATTTCTGCAGGACTCATGTGGTCAGATTTTAATGCATGTCTTTCAGCGCTGCATGGTGTATCAAAATCTTCAAGATATTGCAAATGTGCATATCGCAATATACAAATCGTAATAGTTTGCAGTAACTTAAAAAAATGTGTATAGTCAGTTTTAGGTCAATGCCGATAGCAGAGAGACTTCTATCCGAAGGAGTAGTGATTCATTCTTTCCTCAGAGAGAATGTGAAAAGTATTGCTTTCATACTTTTCAGTTTTTAAGTACATTTTAAATGAATTTAATTTGATTTTACAAAATGAAACCTTTATCGTATCAGATACCACATATCGCATTATTTAGCACGTAATTGCATTTTTCTTTAATTCTGTGCAGGCCTAGGGTTTTCGAGTTTGCACTGATTTGAGTGTTATTAATAAAAAAATGAGGAAATTACCATTCTTATTATTGTTATAAATTTTAGGCTTTGTTATTCATATCAGTAGCAGTTGCTTAGCTGTCCGTTTGACGGTTGTGCATGCCGTGTTTGTGGGTTTGGGTGCAAGAAATGTCTCATGGCCATAAATCAGCAGTGTAATAATAATTCTGACCTGCTTACCTAACAGTTCAATCAGACATTTAATCATAAAACCAATAAGATGTTTAATCATAAAAAAAGATGAGTCTAAACCAGAGAACTAATGAGATCAAAAATGTGACCTTCTAACTTTGGGCTCTTATGACTCCTGTGTAGCTTTATTTGTAATCCTCCTTTTGAGACTGCCTGGTACATTTTACAAAGCACAACTCGCTGTGGGACCTCAAGCAACATAAAACCGGACCATACTGGCTTTTTGAACCCTACTAAAGGCTTCTTATGTTCTTATAGAGAACAAAATGGCTCCTGTACCATTTGATAGCCCTCCACAGAGCTGTTAGTGTGAACGCACCACAGGGGAGAGAGATGGCTGAGTCCGGTTGCAGCGTGTGTATATGCACAAATCATTTTTAAACCAATTCAGAGAAGCACTCACATACTCAATTGTTAATGCAGTTTGGAGAAATTTGTCATCATTTTCCTGTGCACCCATGTGGGGTTATTATCCTGCAGATTGTACGTATATGCACACGCGCATGTGCTCTAGCATAATTGCACAAATAAATAATATTTGTGCAGTAATGGTGGGTTATAGGTGTATGAATGTAAACAGATTTAAGTTTCCAGGAGCCAGGAGTGGAGCAGTATCATAGAGTTGCACAGGGCAATAACAGTTTCCTGGGTTGTGATTTTGATCTGGTAGGCTGCAGAAAATGTGTCAGAACGCAGACGAATATTGAAAACTAGAGTTCAAAAAAAGATGTAAAAAGCTACAATCTACAGAGATACAGACTGGGGGAGTGAAAAAGTATGTAGGGGAATTTCAGGAAATAAGAATTCCGAGACAGATGGTGGAGGAGGTGGGAGGGAAGGACATCCCATGATCATAAAACAAAACAATGTGAGTCATCTGTAGTGTGAAGCATGCATTACCTCTGTTGACCACCAGGGCGCAGCACTTCATCAGCGTACATGCAACGATGGCATTCAAATCTATGCAAACGTTGCATGACAATGTGTAGATGGATTCAATATAAGGGGGACTAATCTGGCTAAAATAATACAGACGACAAGAACAGTTACTGTCTTCCTTAAAGGGGCAGCTTGCCCCAAAATGTACATTTAATTCAGTGCTTATTTACACACCCTCATGTTATTTCTTTGTGGAACAGAAGAATTTCATTTTCGGTGAGCTGCTCCTTTGAGAGCCCACGTCTAAAGTCTTGGCTAACGGATCGTGACACCTAAAGTAATGTGTTTACACAACTGTCAGTATCGCTTTGTTGAAGTGTCAGGAATCCTCTTCGCTTGCGGCCTTTCTCGTGAAAAAAGGGGCCATCTTGATCGAAAGGTACATACGGAGTCATCAGTTAGCGAGCTGTAATTCCTTTAGTTGACAAAGCTTTTAACCTGACTCGTAAAACATCAGTATGAAATCTGACCCCAACACATCGAATCACCATCAGTGCCTCGTTCCCCAGGTGTGACATCACCATACGTGTCACATCACGCGCCAATCTAGAGATTAATTGACTTGCTCGGATAAAAGATATGTTACAGGAAACAGCCCTTAGAACCCATTTTACACGCCTAATTGAATGTACTTTTGAGTAAAACAGAGCGTTCAGTATAGATTTTGTCCATGGGAATTGGTTGAATAATAAAAGTGGGTGTGGCATAGCCAGTCAGAGCCAGCCAATTAGAGGGGACTTGTCTGAACTGCTTTTTCAGCAGGAAATGTAACTAAAATAGCAAAAGCTTGTGAAATTGTTTGCTTACAAATTAGGTTTAAGTGCAGGATTATTTATTTGGTTTGGCTCACCTCTCAGATAAGCAGTTTTTGTTAGGATTGGTCATTTAGGCACGAGCGTTTGTTAGCTCAGTGCCAGTCCCTGGCCAAATCTCTCTGTCACAGCTTTAGTCTGTCTCGATTAACAGATCAGTTAAGTGTAATTGTTGATTACATGCTCTTCTCAGGTCAGCGGCTACGCCAGGATCTGTCCTTGGCATATACACACTCAATTTACTGTACCATATACCTTGTTATTGTTTCACTGGGTCATGTAAATGTGTAAGTGTTGTAATGTAGGCTTTGTGTGTGTGTGTGTGTGTGTGTGTGTGTAATCGCTCTACAACACAAAGCACGGCTGTGAAAGATAAAATATTTAACTTGAGTGTCACAAATATGCTTTAGGTCTCTGATCTTCAGAGTTTGGCTGAATTTCAAGCTTCTTCATTGTTATTCCGGATCTTTCTTCCTCTTCACCCCAGAATCACCTCATTTCTCTTCCTCACACGCTGTGAAGATTAATCACGCTCGACATCTCATTTTCCCACATCGGCTTTTCTCAGAATCTTTTCACTCGGCCAGAGTGATCTTAAACGTTCCAAACACACTTTAGAACTTCCGGATGATCCCGGATCATGCACCTTTGGTCCGAGCCTTACGCTTGTTGGCTAAAACACAGTCCGAATTTCAGTCAATATCTGAAGCAATTGCTTCAGCAATCTGAAGCAAAATAGACTGTGATGCTCTGTTTTTAGGATGCAGATCGTAAGTGATGTCAGTAAAGAAATAGATTGTAACATTTTAAAAGTCAAGAATATAATTATACATTTGTAGTTTTGCATATGTAATTTGTTATATGCATGATAGATAGATAGATAGATAGATAGATAGATAGATAGTTTCTGGCATGCGTCCCCTCTTGCATCAATGCTGTGCTCCGTTGCCATGGGAATGAGCGCCAAAATGAAGGGAAGAATGAATGTGAGAGAGAGAGACAGAGTGTGAGCGAGTAATGGGTCCCGCCTTTTGGTTCTTTCTCCTGCGTGTGAATTATTGGCAGAGCCTCTAGCATTTGACAAATTAAAACATATTTCATCTGCCACAAAAATCTACAACGAACCATTAAAACTCAAGACTTCCTGCATTTTCTCTCTCGCCTCGCCAGCACTGAACCACACCTGCAAAAAAAAGATTGCCATTGACTGAGAATTATTGTGTTTCAGAACCTCCCAGCTAAGGGAACGTTCTCAGAACATTGGCTGTATTTCTCTAAAGGTTCTTGCAGTAACATTAGTAGAATTGTTTTCATGTTATATATTGTATGAAAAATACATTCAAAACAAGTTTTAATGTTTTGGTAATTTAATGGAAACTTTAGGGGAATATTCTTACAACCTAAACTTGTTAGCTGGGCTCCAACTTTTTCTAGAAACTCTTAAAGTTTTGTTCCAGGGTGTGTTGCAGGGAATGAGTTAACATCGTTTTAGGCTGTGGGAGGCTTTTCACCCACTGGTTTCAATCTGGAAGCTTTCTTTAGCCAATGTCACGGTTCATTCAATAGGAGTTGGTGTGCGTGTGCATCTCCTCTCTTGGTTGTGCTGAAGCAGTAGTCATTCTCTCTCAGCGGTTCTGTGTCTGACCCAGTTGTGGAGGATCAGCCGTAGGTCTTCAGGTGTGGTGCTGGAGGTAGAGCTTCTGAACTTCCCAGAGAATTTTAAGAGATGATTCTGTCTTGGAGCTTTCTTCAACATGGGCATTTTTTATTGAAAGTCAGAAAAAAATTGTTAACTTTATTAACTGAAAACTTTTTTACCAAGCATTAATAATTTATTTTTTCAATGTTTCAATGCTTTTTTGCCAATTTTACACTGCATTTTTCCATCATATATTAGTATTTAAAACAACACATCATTCGAGATGTGGCGTGATTACACCTTGGTGGAAATGACTTTTGAAAAAAACAACAGGAAGCAACAGAATACCCCTCATTCATCTATGTACACTTTTGAACTTTTTTGTCAGTAGACACTTTAAAAAAACTTGTGAGAGTGTGTGTTTTAAGGGAGTTCAAATGGAGGTCAAAAGTGTCCCCATTTCTCAATAGGTGACAGAAGTTTTGGCCTGGTAACCCTGGTGGTTTAAGCCCCGCAGGTGGGGAGTCATGAGAAACTGATATTGTGCCCCTGAGCAAAACACTTCAGGTGAAGCCCCAGGTGTCTTGGTTCCTAAAGCAGAAGTGAGAATTGTCTCTGAAGTAGAGCTGTTGTGTAAGTTGATTCAGATAAGAAACTGTCTGCTTAAGAAGACAAATGTAAATCTGGCTTCTTCCATTAAACTGAAGGTCAGACACGAATCTGTGGCATTTCTGCTTAATATTGTCCTTTAGGCTAATGGGCATCAGGCAAAACCATCTGCTTTAACAAAGTGAGGTAGATGGGCTGTCTTCTACGAGTCTAGCCATTAATTATTGGCTGCTGCAAATTCAACTACACTGCCATTGGTTCCCTGACTAGATGGTGAACTGCCCCTATTATTCAAGTCCCTTACCATTGATTTTCTGACTGGATGGTGGACTGCCTGTATTTTGTCATTGGCTGTGTCCCAAACCATGCGCTTCCTGTTGCCTTTACAGCAAACTACTAGCAACAGTTCATGTAGTGTGCAAGGGCTGAGATTAGTATTTGCGAAAGGGCCTTAGTTAAACATTTAAGCGATGGGGTGTTTGGTTTGGCTTAACAATACTGGATGTATTTGTGTGTGCATTTGTGTTTCCTGCAATGGGTTATTTGCCAAACCTACAGGTCTCTTCTGGCATGTTTTGGTCTTTTTAAAGATTACCTGTGACAGCTGAGATAGCCAGGAGCTTGTGGGCATCTATCAGTTGCAGAGTGGACCTTCTATCAAAATTGGAGGGATGGTAGCAAGAGGAAAAAGTGACAATTGAGAATGGATTTGGCATCGAGAAGCATTCAACGGAGGCATGGAATTCTTACCCTTGTTTTCTCCCAGGAAACAGGTCTTTAGAAGATAACATTGAAATACTGGCACAAAAATGACACGACTATAATGATGGTGATAATTGTGAGGCGTCAGGTAATTGAGGAGAGCCTCTTGCTGGATAGATATTGACCACATTAGTGCTTGAAGCTTTAATTTGACTCAATTAATCCCCATTTGGTCCCAGTGGAGACCTCAGTAAATAGCATTTTCCAGAGCACAACCCTTTACCTGTTCACGGCTCACTGGCTGATGGATTCTATTTAGTGGTTTGTGCTGTGGCATTGACCCAATGTGAAGTGGAAAAATGAGACCATAACCCTTAAAATGGTGGCCTTCATTATGTGCGTGTGTGAGTTGTGAGTGGATTGTAAAATTAATGCAAATTGTGAGTTCATATTTCCATACAATGTATTTTAGAAGCAAAAACTCCCCAAAATAACGGCAGGTGTAAAATTTACCAAATATCCCAAAAAGAAAGTGTTACATGTTATAACTCACATGAGCACATGTGGACTGTTCAGTTTAGCTTTTCTTTTTTACACTTTTTTTGTTGAATGTTCCATTCTGAAAGTTCCAGAATCCACTTTGGAACTGTGCAAAATTCCCACACTATTTGAATTACATTTGAATAACATTTTCCCCACTATTCCGCATTTCTGTCTTTTCTCTTGCTATTCCTTTCTCTTCTTGATGATTAAAAGGAAGGTCTTGTCTGCAAATATGCAAATTGCTGCAGTACAAATATCTCGACAATCACACGTGTCTGTGTTGGCATGGCTGCAAACATGTATTTGTTTGCTGCCTGTATCTAAGTGGCAGCCATAAAGTGGCAGCGATCCCTCGTGCCTAACGCCTCAAAAGCTGTCATTTTCATCACTCTATTAGCGGCTTGTAAACATGAAACCTGTCTTGCATCTTGCTGCCCTTGCCGCTTTATAAACCCACTGTGGTGTTTTTATGCAAACGAATCGTTAAGTGGTAAACAGATGAGGATCGGCGTGAAGTCTGACTTTAGACCTTCTATGTGTGGGTAGAGTTTTATGGCAGTAAGCATCTGAGAGCGAGTGTGAGGGTGTGTGTGTTAGAGAACGGGAGAGAGAAACAAAAGGAAAGGGTTCGATACACACCGTCTCTCTCGCTCTTTATGTAAATGAAGACATTTGAAACAGAAGAATGTTTCTGCAAATGTGGTATCGCTTCAGTTTTAAGCTTTGTATACAAGCTCAGTGTTTACATTTTTTATCTTTAATGTTATAATATTGAAAATGTAAATATACACATCTTGTAGTGTAGGTGTGTGTATATATGCTGTGTATATGTACAGCAGGGGAGACAAGGGGCCGCTGCTACCCACACACATACACATATATATGTATATATATGTATTTATGTGTATATACACATACTATATATACTATACATACTATATTGACAGGAAGAACAGCCATTCCCCATGACTCAAATTTTCGACACTTTATTCTTCACATACTGTATACTGGGAAACATGACTGTGTCTGTAAAGGTCACTGGTCTCTAAAGCCCCTCCCCCATGAGAAAACGGTGCTTAAGAGGGCAATGGGTCAAGGGTTCGATGTAGGAAGTGCCATGGGACAACATTAGTGTGATGTATCAACGACCAGCCATGTGTCTTAGGATAATCGAGTTCGAACGGAGGCTTGCCGGAGGACTAAAAATAGATCCCAAGTCATTACCTCGTGCACTAATAGCACAATCTTAGCCAATACGTTGAACCCTAAGGGAATGCAAAACGAAGGCCAGCGTTTTATTAACAAACAATTACAAAGAAACAGAAAACATCCAATATTCTAAATTTAGATGTTGTTGCTATGGTGTATGAATCATGTAAAAAGAAAGGTAAACAGAAGATAAATGCATTAAGATGGAAACTAAGTCTTTAAAAAGTGGTTTATTATAGAAAATCCAACACTGTGACTAAATATCTCCATTCTCTAATCACACACCCGAGAATCCTGTTTGGGTTTCTGTCTGGAGAAACCAGACGTGTTTTCGATTTGTTAAATAGTGTATCTCCTTGTAGACAATTCCCAAACATACACTTTCTGTGTACCTCATTTACTTTAAGATGAAAAGAAGGAATCAGTAGTTGTTAGAGAAGGGAATGTGAAGGAGAAGTTGGGGATTTTGAAAGCCAATAAAGGTCTAAAACAAGCAAGTATTAGAATCAGAGCCAAGGCAAAGAACTGAATCAAAACGCTTGCTTAAACTATTTTAACAGTTCAGTGGTGGTTTATAGATAGAATAAATCAAGAAACTAAACTTTATCTCTTTGAAATTTTATAGGATTGTGTGGCGGCAGTTCAGTGGTGCCGCTCGCACAACATTGGCAATCCAATAAACCACAACGTGATCGGCTGCATGACTACGCAGTTGAGCGCACTGTCAGTAACGTTCCAAATGAGAAGCAACAACTTTATTTCATCAACAAGTTGCTTGTTGCGAGCAGGTGGTGGCACTTCGACAAATGACCACTGAGCCGAGGGGCAAGGGGAGCCTTGGCCGACCCAAATCGACATTGAGGTCGATATTGTGAAGTGTATGGATGGAACTCTCCTTCCTGCATGCGATCCGTCTCAAAGATGTGGCTATTTGTCTTACAGATGGGATCATTTGTCAGCATTTTTCCTTGTTTTACGAGGATAGTGAGGCAAGAATTGAGAAGATTGTTGCTTAGATTAACATGGTAAAGCAAAACCAAAGCTGATAGGTGACTTTAAGAACTCAATGAAGAGTGCGGCTGTGAAAACACGTTAAAATGCTGCAGCTTCTGAACTAAGTTATATAAAGTATTTTATCAGTCGCTATCATGTAACACTTCCTTCATAGTCCTAAATTTGACTCTTACTGTAACTTGTGGAGTCCACAGCCGCTCTCCTCTTTCACTCTCCTCAAAGCGTATGATCTTGAGCAGAGCTTGTATCTTTATTGTAGCTTTTCAGCGAGTCCCCGTGTCAGTAGCATTGATCCCACATAAAGTGTATAAATCCATCAAGTCAGATATGTCAGAGCTTCTCTGCTATCTGAGAGCGTCTCCGAATGTTGTACTTCCACAGGCCGAGTTCGAAACGGGAAGGTACGGTCGATTATTTTGTGGATGTTTCTGCCATACAGAAAGTTTTACGACACTTTCCTCGTTTGTGTGAGGGTTGCTTCAACTCTGAACAGTAAACTTGGTACATTTCTGACGACTATCTGACCAGAATATTTCGCTGTTCGAAGTGGTTATCAGCATTTGTTACTATCTGTATAGAAATGTATTTTGGTAAAGGCTAAATGACCGAAAATGGCATCGCCGTCTGTCGACGTCACGATCCGCAAACGCTCGTGCGTGACGTCACGACCGGCCTCAGCTCTCCAACGGGTCAAGGTGACGCAAACACCCGCCCGGGTTTGTGAATGGGAGGCTCGTACCTTTCACTCGGCCCGGTTCGGTCCCGCGTAAAGCTCCCCGCGGACGGTCCAGACGCCAGAGGCGGACTTCACGGCCAGTCACGTGACCGCGGGAAAAGCTGCGCGGCGGCTCGCGCTCTGGCGGAGTGCCTCGCCATGACGTCAAAGGCGCCAAACTGCTGCGCGGCAGGAGGGGACGTGCTCGGGGTTTGAAGCAGATGTTTCCAGAAGAGCAGGAGAGAAGATGCTGGAGAACCGCCCCAAAATGTCTTTATATATATTGTGTGTATTATATTTAAGCGTTTATATATATTGTATATATTTATATATTTCGAGTCGATATTATATATTTTATAATCGATTCATATTTATAAATATATATTGATATATTATATTTAAGCGTTTATATATATTCATGATGTTTAGTGTTGCGGCTTCAGTCTTGAACATGCGGCGTTCGTCCAGACCGGGAAAACAGCCCTATATATGCATTCATTTCTCGACCGGTCCCCTCTCTCTCTCTCTCTCTCTCTCTCTCTCTCTCTCTCTCTCTCTCTCTCTTACTCCCTCTCTCCCTCCCTCTCTCTCTCTCTCTCTCTCTCCCTCCCTCCCTCTCTCTCTCTCTCTCTCTCTCTCTCCTCCCTCCCTCCCTCTCTCTCCCTCCCTCCCTCTCTCTCTCTCTCTCTCTCTCTCTCTCTCTCTCTCTCTCCCTCTCTCTCTCCCTCTCTCTTTCCCTCTCTCTCAGTCTCTCTTTCTCTGTCTCTCTCTCTGTCCCTCTCTCTCACACACTCTCTCTCTCTCTCTCTATCACTCTCTCTCTATCACTCTCTCTCTCACTCTGTCTCTCTCTCTCACACTCTCTCTCTCTCTCTCTGACTCACTCTCTCTGTCTCTCTCTGTCCCTCTCTCTCTCTCACACTCTCTCTCTCTCTGTCCCTCTCTCTCTCTCTCTCACTCATCTCTATCCCTCTTCTCTCTGTCTCTTCCTCTGTCTCTCTCTGTCCTCTCTCTCTCTCTCTCTCTCTCTCTCTCTCTCTCTCTCTCTGTCCCTCTCTCTCTCTCTCTCTCTCTCTCTCTCTCTCTCACACTGTCTCTGTCTCTCTCTGTGTGTCTCTCTCTCTGTCTCTATCCCTCTCTGTCTCTCTCTCTCTCTCTCACACACTCTCTGTCTCTCTCTCTTCTCTCTCTCTCTCTCACACACTCTCTCTGTCTCTCTCTCTTCTCTCTCTCTCTGTCTCTCTCTCTCTGACACACTCTATCTCTCTCCTCTCTCTCTCTCTGTCCCTCTCTCTCTATCCCTCTCTCTCTCTCTCTCTCACTCTCTCTCTGTCCCTCTCTCTCTCTCACTCTCTCTCTCTGTCTCTCTCTCTCTCTCTCTCTCACACTCTCTCTCTCTCTCTCTCTCTCTCTCTATCTCTCTCTCTCTCTCTGTCCCTCTCTCTCTCTCTCACACACTCTCTCTCTCTCTCTCTCTCTCTCTCTCTCTCTATCTCTCTCCTCTCTCTCTGTCCCTCTCTCTCTCACACACTCTGTCTCTCTCTCTCTCTCTCTCTCTCTCTCTCTCTCTCACACACACACTCTCTCTCTCTCTAGCCCGCTCGGTCCGTCGGTCGGTCGGTCTCAGTTCTCAGCGCTCGGGAAAGGATAATAAACCGCTTTTCCGCAGCAATACGTGGCCGAAAGAGACGCGACCGAGGTAGGCATGATCTCTGTCACTTCAGCCGCTTCTGTACGAAACGTTTATTTTATTAATCGATTCATCTTCTCCATTGATGAGAAACGATTGGTTTGTAAGCCACCTGCATGCTGATCGTCGTGGGCAGCTGTTTGGTGAGCTGTGCTGTATCTTTAGCTCAAAATAACACTGGTTTTCAGTTTTGTTTGACTGTGTCTGATTGTTTTAATGGTGTTCAGACTGTAAAATGTATCCCGAACCAGAATCTGCAAAGAAGATGGGACCAAAACACTGACTGGACCATGCATGCTTGTGTAACTTAGAAAAGCTATTTCTCATATAGACCCAAGATGTTTTTCTCAGCAGGTGAAGATACTCTGTAATGTTATTTTCAATCAGTTTAACAGATATTTAATTTTACTGTAAGCATGTTTGGCTTTCTTGTGCCGTATTGACATAATTGAAGAAGTGTTAGGAACCAAAGGAGATTCTCAATTTGTTTTCCTCTTGAAAAACCTTTAATGAAATCCGTGTGTAAAATAAGAACTGTGGAATTATGGGAAAAATTTTGTGATTATTTTTGCTATTAAAATGATTGCAATTATTGTGGCTTTCTACGGAATCGTTTTGTGTTTAGAAATAAATAAATGTAGTGATGAATATAAATGAGAAGGAGAGGGAGCAGAAGGGGGATGCTGGGAAAGATACGGGATGGGGGACAGCGGAGAGCTCCAGCATTTGATTTATAACCTCACAAATACGCAGCGACTGGCAAAGCCTGGGGTCTCCGCTTTGACTCGCTGACGTTTGAACAGCAGACACAGATAACACAAATACTGATAAAAAGGCAAAACAGCTCCCACTGCATGCGCTCTGGATGCTCTTTAACTCCTGTAGAGAAATCAAATGTGATTAGAGCTATGCTACAACCACACCAGGTTTAACACATGCAGAAACATTGGTGGAGAATCATTTAGCTTGTTTTAGTCCATGTTTGTTAGATTCAGGACCATCTGAAAGTAAAAGTTGAGAAAAAAAACTTTTACTGTGTACATGCATGTTATATGTACAATGCAGTAACACCAAAAATTACTGATTGATGACTTGTCATGTATGCCTGGGTGTGTCCAAATTTTAACATGTAACATGCTCTCTGGTATAAGGGAATTTTCTTCCCTAAATTTTGAATGCCATCTGCATCTGACTACCAGTGGCAAGTAATAAATCATTTAGACGTGCCTTCAGTTTCACTACAAACCTTGCTTGTACTTCAAAATCGTGTCGTCACCATAATCCCTCTTGTAGATGGGGCGGGGTTTGAATGTAGTGCTTAGTGACATCAGCCAAAAAGAAAATTTGTTTCAGAGGCGGAGCAAGTTGTTACGTTTTGGTGAATAATTACTGTTACAAAGACAAACATTTTTTGTTTAGAATAACGTGCTCTAGTAAATCATGCTCAGTAAGACCAGGAACATGCATTTAAAGAGTTTAATGGGTCCATTTTGATTTCCTGATTGATTGATTGTCATGAGGGTTTGGATGAGAGGCTGCGTCTTGGGGTAAACCACACCGGATGAACTTAAAGATGATGAATTGACCCCTCAATGCCAAAGCTTATTTTCCCCCACGTGGCAATGCTGACTGTGTGACTTCATTATTTCCAGCCCTCTTTGTGAGTTTGATTTATCTGCAGCTGTTTTTAGATGTTTCCACAGGTGCCAGGAGTGAGTCACGCGCCTGCTTGTTTAAAGGTGCGACTTCGTGAGCCGGTGTGTTTAAATTAAATGGGAACTTGTGCACAGCCATCCGCCCCAGTGTGTTTGCCTGCGGGAATCTTTCTCTGCTGCTTTACTGAATGCACACAATTCAATATTGCCAGCTATAGGCACGTTGCAGACTGGTGAATGGTTGCATATCAAATCTTAGAGAAGGACGGATACAATGCACGAAAGATCAAGCGAGGGAAACACACGCACACACAGAATCTGTACTTTGATGTCATGTGACCCAAGTGTGGCCACCAATGACGAGAGCCTGACCCTTTCTCATACATAACACAAGCATTACCAATACCGGAATACTAATAAACATCCTGAATATTAATAACCACATTTCCATGTTGCGTCACTGTTTGGAATTAATTGATTCTAAAAATAGATGTTCTTTATTACCTTACATTCAGCAGTGTCCTCTGCTTTATCAGGAGCTGAGGTAAAAGTCCGTGTTGACTTTTCAGTTTTGTTCAAAGATGGTGTAAACATTTGCGTTTAGCACTTTTAGAGTTTAACCTTCAGAATTTAAAATTTGAACTCAGCTCATCCAAATGTTCAATTTACTTCTAAAGACTCTAAAGAAGGAGGCTTTGGCTGGTTGCCATGTTGTAATCTGTGAGATTTCTGGTAGATTTCTTTTGGAATATTTGTTGTGGAAAAAGGTCTTAACAGGTCTATACACTTACAAATAATGGTTCATAAACGGTTCTTTGTAGCAGTAAGGGTAAGCTTCCAACTTTTCTGGAAATCTTTCACTATATATGGTTCTTGAGTTGACTATGTTCTTTAGAAAGTTCTTGATGTTACTTTAGGTTCTTCAGAATAAATCCAGGTATCGTCCTTCATCTGTCCTGGCAATCCAGGGTTCTTTTAAGCATCAGTGTGTAGATGGTTCTCCAAACAAACCAGAGAACCTGAAGTTTCATACATGTAGATGATTTTGTGTGTGTGTATATCACACACACTCACACACACGGTGTGGATCAGGTTTGTTGGAGTCTAGATCTGTATCAGTGCATTTCCACTCTGCTCAACCTTCTTTCCTCAATGAGAGATGGTGATTAAAAAAGCAAAAGTTTATAAAAATCAACAGCTTTGTTTCTTCTGTTTTACTCTATAATAGTGTGCCTGAGATGAGATTACCTTTTTACAGTATTTATTTTAGAAGCTCTCCAGCATTTAGTAAACTTACTGTGAAAGTAAAATCTTCATTTTGTATTGTTGATATTTCGTGGCTGCTGTTTTCAGCTCTAAAAGTCCAGGGATTCTTTGGGTATTTGCGAGTGTATTCAGATCTGCCCGTGTGTATTTTTATGCTGAATGCCAGAGTTTTATGACACATTCAGCTCTGTAGACATGCACTTTTTGGGCCAGTCATGCATCTAAGCCAATTTTGTGTTTAATAAATTTGTTCAAAAGACTCTAAGTAGGACCTTAGTTAAAGCCCTAAGGCACCCCACTGCCCAGATGCTTTGACTGCTGGCACACTTTAGTTTTCATTGGATAATTTCATAATGTACAAGGTGTGGTTTCATTCTTTTAGTCAGCGAAATTAAAATTACATTACGGTTAGTCCAAGACTATTAGGCTAATGGCCTACGGTAAGATACCAATTAAAGAAATGACATAAAATACATCAGAAAGAGTTCACTCAGAAAGAATCTAACTGTTAAATGTCTGCTATACGTTTTGTGTTTGAATTTTCTTTGTCTGACTGACTTTAATGAATTAGAATCTGTAGTTCGGCGTGGCATGTGACGCAATCTGAGCCAGTGAATGGAAAGTTTCTGTCACTCAAATCAAAATGAATGGTTCAGAGGTTTTTTTGTGTTTTTGAAGAATAAAACTGATTTGTAGCGAATAGTACCTCACTTCTAAAGGCGTAGTTCAGAACACAGGAACTCTGAGAAAAGTGTTATCTCTGTTTCTGAAGAATTCAGAGTTAAACGGTGACAGTGAAACATTTAACACCTCAAAAATGTTTTAACAATTTTAGGTTGACTGCTTGGGGCAAGGAGGGTTTTTTCCAACACACAAATAAATGTTAATCTCTGAGGAAAGTTCAGAAAGCCCTACCGAGCTTCAAACTTCCTTTCAAACAGCCAAACAAGCCTGTTTCCTTCTGCTCTGTCCCCTGTTTCTATGTTTCTCAGTTTAATTTTCTTCCTAAAGGTTTAAACAAGGCCACAAATACATTTTAAATATTCAGGGGTGGAGAGGTTTGGGAAGAGGAGACCTGTACCAATCAATGCATGCTTGTCTCTTCCCCGCGGCATCTCGTATGGGAATTCGTGCCAAACGCCTCAAAGAAGAATCAAGAATGCATTCAAAATACAGTTCAGTCAGCATAGATTTTTGATAAATAGTTTTTTATTGAATTTGAGGCTGCGTTTGCTTAAAACGTCCATTTCATAGCCAATGGTGCCTGTAGCTTTTAAATTTGCAGTGTTACGAGTAATGAACACAGCGCTTTTTAATTTCATACCTGATATCTCGTTTGCGCTACAGAGCATATGTTACATCTCGCCGGTGTGGTTTTATTGGTGAACACATTCAAATTGTACAAATAAGTATTATTAACTATTAAAAGACGCTGCATGTCTTTTTCCTTTAGCAACTTAACATGCAGAAATAACTATAAGAAGTCCATTCATAGGCAGATGCCCTTGAAAAGTGTAACCGCTGTGGCTCTGTGCTATTAAAACTGCTGTGTTTTTGTCAGAAAGTTAAAACAAAGCACCATTGACTCAACATTGCCAACTGTGCGTGTTCAGGGAAGGGCTATCTGTTGGCCAGCCAGTAGAAGATGAGGCGAGAGTTTAGGAAACATCTGTTGGTGCAGGAATGACACACTCTTTAGGATTGTTTGTCTCCTTTGTGCGTAAACAGCATCCCTCTGTTGTAATAACTGCATGCGTGCATGTCCACCCTCCATTCAAGATGTACGATGCGATAATACCCACACTGGGGTTTGGGGGTGCAGGTGCTATTTAATTATCGCCATTTTCCTAATTATTCTTCAGAGGGCAGAACGCCCCCCTACATTAAATCCACACCCCCCTTGTTAATCACACCCTTACACGTGTGAGTCTTAACACGACCCGCGTGTGACCAGTTTATTTATTTAAGTCCTTTAAAGTATCTTCCTTTCGTCGCTCCCCCGGTTGTGATGTTAACAATGTTTGAGAAGCTAGTTAATTAGCTCTTGAGGTTAATGAATGGGTGGGCAGAAGTGCTTTTATCAGGTGTTTTAATTGGTTGACTGATGAAGGAGAGATAATTGCAGAATTTTGCACAGGAATTTGGTGAAGATGAATTGGTATAAAACAGCTGTGCAGCCGCGCTGTGAGTCGCTGACTGCGTTGCATAGCAAGTTCGTTATTTTGAGGGCGGAGCAATAAAGGGAGGGTGTGTTGTTTGTTTGGATGTAAATATGAAATAGCAGCAAGTCGCTTACTGAATCTTTTAATCTCTAACATAACTTGCAGTTGTGTCCCAGACGTTTTGTTAAAAGTTTTCTGTAACAAAGATCATTGTACATAATTATTATACTGGATTAGATATTTTGGGGCTTGCTACCATAATGCTAGGCTGGGTTATTTAAGGTGGTTGCCAGGGTGTTGCTGCATGGTTGCTAAGGTGTTTGATTGTTGTTAGCACGCTGCTGTGAAGTTGGTAGGTGTTCTTTGTGGTAGCTGTTTTATAGATCCTAGATACAGTTCAGATCTCTTCTTGAACATAAGTCTGTGTGACTGTTATAGGTCTAACTGCAGGAAGAGTAACTCTCTTCATCAAGACACACAGTTTAAGGTATCATTTATGCCCATAGAACAAACAGTACAGGACAATTTACAAACCCATAATGAAGCTAATAATAGATTATCCACCTTAATAATCAAATGAATCATGGAATTACAACAGCACAGGAGATGAACAGTGCACTTGATGATATTTAAAAGATGAATAAACCAAAAGTTTTAATTGATCTCCAGGGTTCGATTGTGCTTGGAGGAAGCTGGTGGATTTGGGACTTCCTGTTTGTGTACATGTCATTAAAATCTCATCTCTGATATATTCACCAGACCCCCCACCCCCTCAACTCCCCCCCAAAAAAACCCTGTCAGTGTGTCCGTCAGTCCGGGATTATCTCCATGTCTTGTTCACAGTACACTCCGGTAAACCTGTCACAAATGGTCACTTATACCTGCCAAGATGGTCTTCCATTGTGCCCTCTCACCTGTCAATCACACAGGTCTGCAGGGGGCGGGGCATCTCTGCCAAGACCAGTAGGAGATCTGTTGGTCCAGAGATGTTGCCATGGAGACACCTGTGGGTGACCACCTGGTTTTTATATACACTGCTGCATGAACGATTTTACTTAAGCGTGTGTGTTAATCCTAATTCTAACTATAATAGGGAGAAATAGGGGAGTCGTAACTTCACAGGGAGTCCGATTTCCATACTACACTGGCACAAAAGCCAAGTTTTCAATTTGCAATATTGATATAATTTTGCAAAAAAAAAAAAAGGTTTAAAAACATAGAAACAAACAGCAGCATTTAACTAAATAATTTTGTTTTTTTTGTCGAAAAGCCTTTATATCTTTCCTAATTCATGATTTTAAGTTTGCTGTCAAAAGAAACTTGGACCAGTTTGCGCATTTGCCAAAGGCGAGACGTGGCGCAGACGGCTGTCAGCTGCAGCCTCGCGGGAGCTGAACTATTATTTTATTCTGTCTGCACGTCGCTGACACTTTTACACTCGGCACGTCTCGAGGTTTGGGCTCGGCAGATGGTCCCCCGTCGCAGGAGTGAGAGTGGGCGGCAGGGGAGGAAGAGCTGTGGATTATCTCGTCCAGAGAGAGAGAGAAAGAGAGAGACTTCGGAGATAAAGAGTGTCGGTACTTTCAAACGCGCTCTGAAATCGAGTCTCCGCCTCTGCTCTTGTTTGAGCCCCTGATTTGAATTTAAAATTCTGCCGTTATGTGAGATTTTCTCCGACAGTGTTGCAGTCCAGCGTTTTAAATGAAATATTGATATGCCGAGGCAGTCCTGCGATGGAACAAGAGACTTGAAATTTCCCTTCCTCGCCCGGCCGATCCTCCTTGACCTGTTCCTCTCTCTCTCTTTCTCTCTCTGTCTGTATTCAAACCTGTACAATAAAAAACTTGTATGATTGAGTGCGCTTGTTAACAACCAAGTGACGTCCAAGAATGAATGATCAAAGCTGGGCATCAAACCTTAGACATAAATACTTCTCTTTGTGCTGGCCTGGTTCTTTGTGTGAAAGTCCCTTTTGACTGACTTGTGTGTGATTTTGAAAACATTTCTGCATATATTTGTGTGTAAAGTATGTTGCGTTCATGAATTGAGGATGTAAAAACCCCTGTTTGTTTGTGCATGTTGGAAGCTGATGTTAACCCGTGTAACCCTTTAGATGTTTGCATCACACTTGAAATGAAAGTAAATTTTGTCTGGGAGCTGCAGTGGGTGTGAATAATCGGACATGTTTGTAAATGAGTGTGTGAGTAACAGTGGCTGAAGGGAAGGGTGAGATGTCTGAAGTATGCATGTTGCCCCGCTGTCAAATGAAGAAGCAACATCTCTGAAGAAATGAGGAGAATTTTGGCATTCACACAAGAATTTTACTTTGATATTCGTTCCCTGTTGTGCGTGATTTTCGGGGGCTCGTGTGGGATGTGTGTTGAAATTTGGCATTTTTGATTTGTCATGGTATCAGAATTAAAAATATGTGGCTTTTAGCGTTTATGCATCAGTCTTGAGCCAGTCTGTATTTTGGGCCTGTCTTCAAGTCTACCTAAATGTTGACACTTCACCTTTAGCTAATAGAAAAATGTAAAATTTACTCAGTGGAAACAGACCAAAAATATTGTTGACTCCTTTTGCACCAATTACAGGCTGTCTAGAATAAATATGCCCCGCCCGCTTTCCATATGTCCCGCCCAAACTGTTTCAATATGAAATGCATCAACAATGAAAAGCGGTGATTTCATAGGGCCATTACAGGGTATTAAATTTTTTAGTATTTTAATATTTAATTCTGTTTAGACACTATCTGTGAAGTTGTTTGTGTATGTGTGTGCGATTTTGTTTGTAATTTAGTGTTCTGAGAACCTCGTGTATAGTTTAGCACTAATGTTTTGACAGTAGAGGAACCAAATGCACGATTGTGACACCCAACCAATGTAAGATGTCAACATCACCCTGAAAATGTAATTAATAAATGCAAACTCCTTGGCCTGGTTTGACCACACACACTCTTACCTTCTCACACTGCATACTAAGAAGTTTTCTGGCATACTACACACAGACTCTGGCCTGTTCAATATGGAAAGCACGCAGCGGCATGCTAAGCCTTCTGTGTGTGTGCTCTCACTGAGTGATCGTGGACGTGTGTGTCTGTGGGCGTGAGGTCCAGCTCCAGTTCAGGCTGAGTCATGGCAATTAGAGAGAAGTCTTAGACCAGCCAGATTGTTCAGTCTAAGCTCCAGACTTTCCAGTGCGTGTGGTCTCAAGTTTTGCCTTCATCTGTCTGATTATCTCTGTGTGCTTTAGACATACAGTTCTGTGCCACAGCTGTACAGTTACATATGCCACACCTGGCTTGTGTAAATGCCACAACTGCATTTACTGTGATCTCACTTCCTGTGGCCACCATGGTTAGCAGATGTGTGGGACTGCTCTTTTAGTCAGAGCCATTTAAAGCACCATAGAGCCACAGAAGAACCAGAAGAGAAATATGGCTACACAGCTGTGCAGTCTTTTACACCATTTCCTGTGACCTAACTTCCTGTGGCCACCATTTTGTTGTTCCTCTCTGCATAACTTTTGCAGCACACATGATAAGAGTTAATTTCATGACAGGATGCAAAAAACAATCCCCCCTTAGCCTGCGGGCAAAGCTTGTGCCGTCAGTTATATGCAAGCTAGTATTTAGTTCCTATAAAAAAACACAATGAATCTTAATTTCTTATTCATCATTTCACCCACTTTGTACAAAAGGGCATATGTTCCATTGTTACCTAATCTTTTCATCCTGACAAAGAGAAAAGCATGTCTGTGCTTCATGTTTAATGCATGCACACACATTTAGTAGTTAGCGACAAGTTTTCGAGGTTTCTGTGTCATGTGATGTTGCCTGTGAGCATGTTTTTCTACGCTTTGCTGAGCTTGCGTTGCCTCTTAGAAAGCGAGTACAGTTACAGCTAAACCCTTTAGGAATGTCTAATGTCTTTTTTTGTCTATTAATGGTGCCCTGCAGAGCTCTGATTGGCCGGTTCATTTCCAGAGACTTTTTCTGGTCAGTAGAGGCTTGATACCTTGAAGGCCAGTTTGTTTTATTATAGAGAGAGAGAGAGACAGACACTTGAATGTGCCATGTGGTTTTTTTGTCGGCTATATATGTTATATATATTGTATATGTGTGTCTTGAGATATATATCTATGTGTGTATTTTTAATATGTAACCTACTTGACTTTATTTCTTTATTTGTGTATATTTGCAACAGGCTGAAATTCAAGTCATTTAACTAATGGATTAATTTTTTGGCTCTTTTCAGAGGTTAACAACCTCAGTTTGCATTTATGAAAATTAAAATATTTCTTTTTATGTTCCATGGAAGAAAGAAATTCATACAGGTTTTAAATGACATGAGAGCGGGTAAATGTTGATAATTTTCATGTTAAGGAGAAGTATTGCTTTTCGCACAGGATATTTAAATTGCTTTTCCGTTCAGAAAAGCTCCCAATTACTGTGCAGTTCCCCTTTTCTCTTTCATTTTATTTTTCTGTTTGATGTTACTGTTATTTTGATAGTTCAAAGCCATTCTGTCATTAGGAGACATTTGAAAAATCATAAAATTGAGAACCATAAACACAATGTCATTTAAACACGCTCCCTTAATGCCCATCAGTTCTGGGTGTTAGTGTGAGATCTGTCCATGGTGCTGAAACTGATGCTTTGCCTCCTTTCATTAAAGCCTGGTGCTCTCCAGGGTTCTGAAATTCTTTAAAGATTTCTGTGGCCTAGAAACAAACCATGCTTGCGTGGGTGACCGTCCCCTGTGATACAGATTACCTCACTCTCTATAGTATGTGTGTGTTTCTGTGTGTGTTACAGTTTTGTTGTGAGTTGGCATGTGTGACTTTTCCCCACTGTGGTGTTGTACGGATCAAGGCTCATACGTGTTGGTGTAGGTGGACACCCGTGGACGGTGTGCTCTCAGGCGCATGTGGGTAGGGAATCAACCTTAATTGGCTGTTTCTCCTCACCATCTGGTCCAATTAGAAGCTGTGATTTCCATCATCGTGTGAGCATGGAAACTGTCCAAAGGGCCAACGCTCGTCTTCAGCGTTCCGAGGTTACTAAATCCAAGGTGAGACTGCATTAATCGCATGTCATGGCTCACTTTGATTGGCTGATACATGAAGTAACAGTCATGTCTTGCTTTGATTGGGTGATACATGAAGTAATCACAGACTCCCAATGTCTTCTCCATCACCTGAACTCAGCTGTTTCTTTACACATTCTGTCTGTGTTGTTTTAACACCTGACAACAGCTCTTTTAAGTACCGCCTGTGTTAATGCAGCAAAACGAATCTCTCCAGGCAATAGCACAGACTTTTGCGAATAAACTTTGTTGTTGTTTGGCTATAAATCTCTTTGTCTGAGATTTCCAGCCACGCCCACCCTTTTCCAGAGCTGTCTTATGGGTTACTCAGTCCCGAGAGGTTCTTCTAGTGTAACCAAGCCTGGAGTCTCCAACTCAACTGTAGTTCCTCTCCAGGGTGATAATGACTCTACTGCCCTTTTCCTGCCTTTTGATCCATGTCAACATGGAGCTGGGCTTCACCAGTGCAGGTATAGGCACAGACTGTGACATTTAAAGAGTAAACGTTCAGAAAAGTTCCTGGCATCTTTATTAATGTTGCCTGTTGAGTTTAGTACCATTTGTCTGTGGAGTCTGAACAATGACAACAATGTATGCTGAGTACAATGACATGAGAATGTTTCAAGACTCTTGAGTTAATGTGATTACTCTAGATGAAGTTCTCACTGTGGTGATTTCTATAGATTATTGTGTTGCTGTGGAGGTTGGTGGCGGATCTAAGAATAGATTAGGTGGGACTGCGTTGTATTAAACTATTGACGTCAAATCTCATAATTACAGATCTTTGTTCTGTGTTTTTATATATATAAAGAAACACAAGGTTAGCCAGTGAATCTAAATTTGTCATTTACATCTGTTGACAGTTTTCTGAAATTGAAAATAACCTGCTTGTTCATATGTGACAGAGTAAACTTATTTTTTGTTACCCAGAAAATGGTAACAAATTATGAATCAGAAAATGTTTTCATATAACTATAGTGATATGACAACACTGTGTTCTTAAAGACGTCTTAAAATTTAAATTAAAATGCATTTAATGCGTTCTAAACAATACGCAATTAAATACTATCAATTTTTTAAATAAATCAATTGGAAATGACACAAAATCAAAATTCATTTTTCAAGCATGATTCATATCCTCACTGACTATGTTTTATCCTTGGCAACTAAGTATTTAAAACTAAACCACAAATTTGTTAGTGGCAAAATTGTTATTTTGTGTTAAAAAAAATAGTGACTTAAACGATGGCATACATTTTCGCACAACCAATAATAATATAAACAAATCTGATTTAAACAATATCAGTATTTATTGTGTGAAAATAACTTGCCTAAAAATTTAGTTAGTTGTTCTCAAAGAAGTTTTTTATATATGGAGAAATTAAGTCGTAAATGAAAGGTTTTAGAAAAGTTGGTGAATAATCTCTCATGGCAACACACTGCGAGTTATACATGTATGTAGTGCTAATTGCATTGACTTTCGAAATGTATGCTGTTATCTTGAGTGGTAATTATGCAGCACAGCTTGAAACACACGCAATTAGCACAAATCAAAATGTCTTTCAGGTTTTTGATCCTGGTTTCATTGTTAGGAAGTAACAAAGAAAATCACTTGGAATTCACTGGAATTTTCTGCTTTTATGTTGTATAATCACAACATTTGGTATCTTAACTGGTATCTTAACTGTCTGTAATTTACAGTATTTGTTGGGTTATTGCTGTAAAACAGGCAAAAGATTGTATACAAATTTGGTTTGCACATTACACAGCGCTTTTTGCAAATTGAACCATTAAGTGCTAATTCTAAGCTCAGTTTTGGACTAATGAAGTTTCCTGTGGAATAATGTGTAAAGTGTAATTTGGTCTGGGACAATTTAATTTTGGGTGCATGGCCCTTTAAATGCTAATTAGGCAGCATTGCAGCGTAATGATGCTGCGTACAGCTCCGCCCTGCTCCTTACCGCAATGTAAAAGTATTCTGGGAGGATGAAAACAAATCGGTGCTTAACTTTTGTCCTTTTTTAGCATATCATTACTCACAGAGAAAGTCTTTTTCGTTCTCTGACTTTTTCTGGTTTTCTCTGGTGGTTTCCGGTGAGGATTTCTCCCGGACTTCTTTTAATTTAATTTTACGCTCCATTAATAAGAAGCTAAGTGTTACAGTGGTGATTCGCAGCAGGAAGTGGAAGATGAGAGGAAGAGGTGTATTTTAATCCGCTCACGGAAATGAAGAGGTGCTTGTTCACTGACAGGAAATTTCTGAGAAAATCTTAAAATCTGAGGATTATTCATTAAAATACTGGATTCTTTTAAAATCTTTACAACAAAGAGTGCAATAATCATCAATACTCAAAAATAATCACACTAATGTTTTGAAATAATCAAAACGTTAGTATGTATAGTGTAAAAATGATTTGTACGTGCACAATTGTTCCTTTGTTAATGGTAAAATTGGTGAAAATTATGTCGCAGCAAAGTTATTGTCAAAAATGGCAAAAGGAAACAAAAGTGCCAGCGGAGTGCATTCAAGAGTTGAATATTTTTATTGTATGTCATTTCCAATCAACGTATAATTTTCATCAACTGCAAAAAGTGTGAAAATAGTATATTTGTACATTTTCACAAAAATAGTACAATAGTACATTTTACATTATCACAAAATACTACGTTAGCAAGACAAAATTGTCTGTCACTTTATTTCAAACATGTTTAATATTGTCATTTTTATCACACCATTCCATTAATATTTCCCCATCACAAAGAACGGCGGAATTTGGGATTTTCACAAGCAATGGTTAACACACATAATTGTTATATGCATGTTACGTTTAGGGCTCATCTCTGCGGTCAACAACCTGTTTAATAAGCTGTTGTTTTTTCAAGCAGCACTCAACAGCATCGGGCACACATCTGTGCCCCTGTTGATTATAAACTGATGGGTCTTAGATGTACACGGGGGTTGTTTGGTGAAAGTAGTGAGGTGCTAAACAGAAACGAGTGAGAATTTGGCCAGCTCAGCTATTTCCTTATTCATTTGCCCTGTAAAATGATTGGATAAGCAGTTTCACACAAGCTGGTTAAATAAACGCAGCCTGTAAATACATTTTTCCGTCTGTTGTTGCCTGTTTACACTGGCAACCATGCGTCTACTGCATCTCCATTAGGTCCAAAGCAAATTGCCACCCTGTGTGTTTTCCCGTTTAAGCAGTGGGGGTTGCAGACACACGTCGTCTCCGTTGAGAGCGCTCGCTCGTTTTCCTCCGGCTTCTAGCTGAGGAGGTTAAGATGCTGGTTCAGTGATGTGACAGCCAGCTGGCCAGCTCGCCCGGTAGGGTGTTCTATCACGGATGAAATCATTTGAGGAAATCAATGGAATATGAGACTGGAAGTTTTCCGACTGGAAGCTGCTGTCGCATTAGCCCAGTTGGAGCTCTAGAGCTCTTGGAGGTGAACAGGAAAATTCATGGCACTCTTTTGATGATCTTTTATTGTCAGTTTGGTTACATAGATTTTAATAAGCAAAAAGCAACATAATTTGACAAATATGATTCTAGTTGGTATAATCATATTGTAATAGACAGATGAAGATAATATAAATTATAATCACAAGGAATATTGAAGGTAATTGCACTTTAGTTTTTAAGAACTTTGCAGTAATATTTAATTAAATAAACCTTCCTAACCCTTCCTAATGTTGTTCCAAAATTGAAGACAACCAGGTTGTACAGGTGTGAGTGCTTGTATGTATGTGGGTGAGACAGTGAAAAACTGTGACAAATAGAGACGTAAAGAAAAAATGTGAGGTGAGATAATTCAGGACTAATAGTGGTTGGAGATCAGAGATGAGATCATTCACAGTTTGAAGAGCTCTGGTGCATGTTTTAAATGCCCCGATAAATCTGCCACTCTCAGCTGATAGAAGAGACACCTCCATAACACATCCGACAAGCCTGGCAAGATTCAGAGATGTTAACTGCATCGTGAGACACAAAAGTGAGAGAGATTATCAGGAAAGAAAGAACATTTCTCCTCACAGCCAGGAGCATCCCCACATGAAACACCCGGCAGATGTTTGTATCAGTAAAAACATTGTCCCAGCATTGGTTTTCCTAAGGCTGGAAAGACTCTACTGTTCTTTCAAACATGAAGGATCTTCCACCCCTTATTCTGATAATCTGCTGGTTATTAATTGGAAGGTTCTTCTTTTGATCCTGTTGGTCTTGTGGGTTCTAAAGTGATGGTTCTTCTGCTGTTGATCCACCTGGTCTTGTAGTTTCTATTTTTGATTCACCTGGTCCAGTAGTTTCTAGAGTGAAGTTCTGCTAATAATATGCAAGCTAAACCTTCTGATACTGTGACGCTGTGCGTATACAATGAAATGGACAGAAGCATAGTGCATATTCTGAAAGTGCGAGTTTTTCCAAGAGGAAAAATGAGGGGCAGGGAAGAGGAGGGATAAATGAAGTCAAGGCAGTGGTAATACTCTTAAGTACTGAGATAACTGCCACCCACTTGGACCGCACGCTGTGGGGACCTGCTGGGTGTATTCGTTTAGGACTGGAGAGCGTATAAAGGGATTAAACTGGGATTATGTCATACGTCTCCAATGCATGGAGAAATTGAGGGGGGGAGGGGCGAGAGCCAAAAAGACACCTGTAAAATATGACATGCAGACAAGCACAATTTGGGGATTTGAACCTATAACCTTTGAGGCCTGTATTTGCATTTAACATATGCATTTAGCAGACACTTTTATTCCATGCAATATAGAGTGCATTGTGGGTGTGTTATATTATGTTGTGTTAGTTGGTGCTGTCTTGCTCAACCACTTGAGCTATAAGAAGCTGCACTTACTGTAACTTGCTTCAACAGGACTGTCTGTACCTGTGCCTAACCTGGTTTAGGCTGTTGGAGGAACAGAGATCAGAGACATTTGACCAGCAGGAGAAACAGGTCTGCAGAGATATCGGACACACACGCAGACATATTCATGCACACAGAACAACTGTGACTTACAGAGTAAGACACCAACTGTCACAACACAATAACCAGAGCTGGGGCAACAACACCGCCATGACGAGCGAGCGAGTGAGCAAGAGAGAGAGGGGGAGAGAGAGGGCAACAGAGGTCATGTCTGAAAAAAGCCATACAAAAAAGAATTGCTCATGGTGGAATTGATTTTAAATTGTTGTGTGACTGCCAAGCAGAAAACAAAGAATACAACTTTATCTCTTGTCCCTGTGGAAACAAAACAGCATACAGACTACAGTACACACACACACACACACACACACACATTAGAATCTCAATGCACAAAGCCTCAAACTTTGGTTTGTGTGTGTGTCATCATTTTGTGAAATGTGTCATTAGCGCTATTATCTAGAGTAGCCTTCACTTTTAATGTAACGTGGCGTATATTAAACTTGGCATGTAACTCATCCTGCGTGCTTTATGCTACCTAAGTGATACTCAGGTTGTGTGTCTTGCTGAGAAGAGGTGTGTTAGATTCCCAGGCAAACAAACAACATTAAAAAGACTTGTTTTACATTGAAGCAGGGACCAGATATATATCTAGGGGCCAAAATATTATGGAGGCTACCTAGCAGTCATTTAGAACACACAGCAGAAAATCATGTGACCAACCTGCTGCCCAACAGAAGCAGGTTTTTTAATTTCTTTAAGCAATATTTTTCTATGATGAAACAAACTTTGATTTAATGACTGTATAACCTAGGGCCCAAACTTCAGCAACTTTGCGCGGAAATCTTTGTAGTAATTCTTTTTAAAACAGCTAACAGACATAATCTGTTTGAATTTGTCTCTTTTCTGCCTGCTTTATTTCTCTTATTTTAAACATTCCCTTTCTTCACATAGAAAATCTCTGCCTCTTGTCTGTATCTCAACATTCAGCTCACAACGTTTCAATTATCTGTAAGAGCCCATTTGCGCGGCACTAACTGCTAACGAGCGTTTCCGCTAATAAAGATCGAATCTGTCAATGAATGTGAACCTGTTGAAGTTGAATCAAATATCTTTTATTACCAAATTTACCTTGCATTTATTTATGACTGTACATGGATTCATATGAACTACAACTGTGTTGATAAATGAATTTATCACGCTAATCAGTGTTTCTAAGAAAAGGCCCCAGATAAAGAGCAAATTTACAGACATTACAAGTACAGGAACAGACATTATAAAAAATGGCTTTAGAAGTCAGTGTATTTGTTTTATTTTTAACATAAGCCTTTCAGTGACCTAATTTCATCATTTTCGTTGCATTATGTTTACAGAATCAATTGCAGTAAATGAACATGTTTAATTTGCAGTATTTGGTCTGTTCACTGAGAAAGCATGTTCGATTGCAATAAGACAATCAGATCTGAATGGTCTATTATTGAAAACTGCAGTATATGAAAAGTGGACAGAGGAGTTAAGAGAGGGAGCAGCAACCAGATGAGCAAGCAGTAAATAATATTGAAGGGGTGGAGAGGAGAATTCAGGCTGAACTGAAGGAGGGGAGAGAAGGGGAACGCAGGGAGGTGTGGAAATCAGGAGGATGGAAGACTAGCGTCAAAGCCATTAGCTGCTAACACAATTCCTGCCTCTTTTCATCTCTGTCTCTCTTTCTGTCTCTTTCTCGGTCTCTCTCTCTCTTTGTCTATCTGTCTGTCTCTCTCTCCCTCTCTCCATCTCTCTGTCTCTCTCTCTCTCTCTCTCTGTCTCTTTCCTTCACCCTCTCTCTCTCTCTCTCTCTTTTTTCCCCCCCCCTCTCCCGCCCCCCCTCTCTGTTTCCTTCACCCTCTCTCTCTCTGTCTTTCTCTCTCTCTCTCTCCATCTCTCTGTCTCTCTCCTTCACTCTCTCCATATCAAAGGTTCTCTCAGTCTAACTGAAAGCTGGGGTCCTGTCACATATATTTTGAGTGCACTAATTAGTGCTTGATAAATCTTGTGCAGGTGATAATTTTGAGAGTGGCTGTCAGTGTGATAGCAGCAGTATAATCTGAATAAAGGCTGAGGAGTCAGTCTGTGACTGTGGCTTCAAGCCAGACGGTTTGAGGATTGAGTTATGGTGAAAGCTCAGGTGACTCTGGGACATATGAGGGTTTTTTGTTTTCAGTCCAGATGGTTCATAGACAGACAAACGTTCGTCTCTCGCAACGCTGTAATTTACCATGGCAGGTGTGCATTCGTTCGCGGTGTCCACTGGGGACGTACAGTGCTGTGAGAACAGAGCCGTCTCTCCGAGACATCCGTAAACCAATGAGGTGTTTTTGTTGCATAAACTTTAACTTTCTTTGTGATGTTGTCTCTCCTTTGAAGTCTTTTTCTGGATTGAAGAAGGTGAAAAATTGTGAATTTTGTGAACATCTAAATAAAATGTTAAGAAGTGTTAAAATCCAACCATGGTATTTTTTAAAATATCATTTAATCATTCTTAGTTACTTATTACTGCAGCGTTGTTATTTCTTTGTGATCTTATCATGTTACTGGATAAAGGTCCTTCATGTAAAATGCATGACATGATTTTATGGGGCTCTAAAATATGCAAAATTGCTCATTAAATATTCAGTGATTCCAGATGACAATGGAAATCATACTGCAGACCTTCTAGATTATGAAGAAAGAATTACTAGAAAGGAAGGAAGGAAAGACGAGATGAAGGATGACAGGACGAAAGAAAGAAAGATTATAAAAAAGATTAAAGAAAGAGAGAGAAAAAAAATTAATTAAGAAAGAAAGGACAAAAATGAACGATAAAGAAAGAGAGAGTGAGGACAGGAATACAGAAAGAGGGAAGAGAGAGTCAGAATTAGAAATGAATTCAAATGGCCGCCTATCAAATCTGGCCAATGATGGAGAACAAGCTAGTTAAATATTTATCTGTTTACTGTGGTCATAACAGATGAATCCAGAATGGTGAAACAGATTCGATGCCAGTGTGAGTGAATGAGTCAGTGAGGTGAATGAGAGAGTGAGGCCTGCGAGAGCCAGTGTGAACACACTCACAAAAGCAAATACTTCTAATACAGTGTTTAGAAATGTCTTTAACTGTTAGATGAAGTACGTAACAAACTGCTGGCCTGAAGCAATTGGATCAGTTTCCTGTTGTGGCATTTTATATTGTTAGTAACAGGAAACGGTTTGAAATTTTCTAATGATTCAGGCGTCACACAATCACACACATCGCTCTGAAAGCCTTTTTGGGGCTATTTTCACTTCTTTACCGTATTGTGGAATAGTAGATCAGATTCAGATCCATTTTGTAGATGTGAACAGAACGTGGACCAGTCGGACCAGAGCTATGCGATCGATTGCAGTGTAAATACACCTTCTGTTGCTCTGAATCGTTGAAGCTTTGTAGAGATTGTGCTCAGGTGTGTGTGTATGTATGTGTGTGTCAGTTACATTTCTAAAAGATTAATAAGGCCGTTCACAGAGATGAATGGAGAGAGAATCGACCACTAGCTGAGAGAGCACCGAGACTGTATGTGTGTGGGTGGGTATTTGTGGCCCACATTTTCATTGACGTCTCCATGGTGACGTGCTCTCTTCTGATTGGCTGTCATTCAGTGTCATTAATTTAAAGTGTTATGACCATACATACAGAGAAATTTCACCCAGTAAATGAACATTCTGCTAAACTTAGCGACATTTGTGTTTGACTGAGGTTCGAAGTGACTTGAAGATGAAAAAATGACAGAATCTTTATTAGTTGATGAAAAACTGTGGACGGCCATGCAAATCATCATAGAGATTGTTGTATCGCTCCATTTTCAAACTGACTTGCTTCATAAAATAGTTAGAAAACAGGGCAGTAGCGAGAAATTCGATATTATCCACATGTTGATGATGTTTTTGGAATTGCACATCTTAAAAAGCTGTTGTGATACATTGGAGCGCTGGGTTTTCTTTATTATGAGACTTTAGCTGATTAGTTTTTTAAATTAGATTTGTTTGTTTTTCTCCGAGGCTTGGGGAACTATTGCATCTGTGTATTCGACGTTTTTCATTGGCTTTGTGAAAGAGCAGAGAGCGGGCTGGCGTAACCTCTCTGAAGAGATCATTAGATCACAATAATAACCCTACCCTACCATAAGGGTTCTCCACTCTCTGGACTCTGATGTGATGTTAATTAACCAGTAACAGAAGATTTCTGTACTGTGTGTGGAATGTTGTGTTCTGTTAATCGTGAATAGTGCCACAGCGAGCTAATATCTCCCATTAAATAATATATTCATACACAATGTGAAATAACATTTATTTAACTTCATTATAAGCTTCAAAATGAGCTTAATTAGAAATAAAATGAAATAAATGGACAATAAGCTCAATGCACTGTTGGGTTGCTTGAGTGCAGTTTTGTTATGCTTAACGTTTACTAACTAAGTAACCTGAATCAACAGATTTACAGGACAGAGGGTTTTTTATCGTGGTGAAACTTTAGAGCTCCTGACAGGAAGTGCAGAGCTCACGGTCAGAAGTTCAACAGCTAAGCACCTACAACAAGCATTGCTTATCTAGGTCTTTAACAAAACTTGTATTTGTAACTTTACAGGTGATCCTTGTTTGGTCCTAGCTGGTTTAAGATGCTCTGCCTGGTCTTCTAGCCTGACCAAGCTGGCGTACAGCTGGTTTGCCAAGTTAGCCAGCTGGTCTCTTAGCTTCACCAGACAAGGGCATGAAAGTAGATCTGGGTGTTTCTGACAAAATCATTCAGGGCTATTGTAGTGGAGAAAACACACCCACCCTGCTGTTGAGCGAGTTCAGATGAACACAACGACTTTATTTTGCTTTATCTTGCGCACATGTAGACATGAATCCTGTCACGTCCTGTTTTTAATTGCTGAACTTTGCAGGAATCAGCCGATTATTTTTACTCATACTTTGGGTTAAATATCAAGTTTTTTTAAACTTTATTTGTACTCCGTTCGGAATGATGCTGCCAATCAGGCTGAGAAGAGCTATTCATTTTATAAGCCAATAAACTTCCAGTTTGCACCAGGCGGATGATAAAACACCAGAAACATTCCACTCATATTGAAGGAGGAACCTAAGCTCTATCTAGCCAACAGAATAGCATGAAGGCTTGGATGTGGAGGTCTTCTGATTTGAGGCAGTAGACAACCACTGAAACCATATAGCAACAAGCTTAAAATCAGCCAGGATACCTTAGCAACAGCATAGCAACGCCCCAGAAACACCGCGGACACTCACTGGCAAAAATGATAAAGTTCTATGTTCTTTCTGTCTTTCTCGCTGTCAGACATGAGCTTATTTCCAGACAAGAGTCTTGAGGAGTCGTCTTTCTGTATGTATGAGCTGTCAGTTGAAATTTCCAGGAATATGACGTTCACTATATAATAGCCAGCAGAAAATGTCCTTTTTGAAAAGACAGTTGTGAGTCTTTTGAATGCTGGATGGAAAAATTCAATCAATATTCAATCTATGTCTTTTTGCAATGTTATTCATAGGTTTTGACTTCAAATATCTTTGAAGTCTTTTCTGAACCTGTAGATGGGGTCCGAAAATAACTTTTTGTCACTGGCAGATAAATTGAGAAAATTTAAAGGCCAGAAATATCTTTTACCCTTAAAAGCCTGTTCTCTAATTCACAATCCACAATATCAAATTCACAATATAAAATGAATTATATGGAGTAAGTGCTTTGACCATGTTAATATAAATGCATATTTTCAATAGCATCGTCTCATAGCTTTTAATGCAGATGCACATGTCCGACTGTTCTGAATAGGAGGAAATCAAGCAAGCCCTTTGGTTCCTCATTCTCTCAGCCTTGATGCTTTAGAGAGGAAGTCATATGTGCTCCATTAATGTGAAAAGAGTCATTATTGATAGCCACACATATAAAGCCAAATAAATTTGTTTAAAATTGTGTCAGTTCCTCTGTTAGGTCCCAGTCCACCTAACCTTGTTGCTTTTAAGTGAAATTACATGTGTTCTGTGAGCGGTGGGTTAGGGTTAGTGTGTCAGTAGTATGTCAAGGCAAAAGATGGTATGGGCGGCATATAGAATGGACAGCAGAACAGATGCATTGTGGGAAATTGAGTTCCCAGTGCTATGGGAGTCATGTTCGTTTCAGGATTTGACTCTGCAAGACACTCTCTCTCTCTCCTTATCTCTCACCATCTCATGCTTTTATTAGCTGAACTTTAGTTGTGAAACAAATTGCTTTTATAGTGTTTGTGGCAGATGCTAATAAACTTGAGCTTAATGTTGCATTATGACATTTGGAGGCAGTTGCTAATAAACAAGAGAGACAATAATGTGTTTAATCCTCACTTATTATGCTGTGACTTTAAATATGTTGTGACACTGAGAGACCTGGAATAAAATAAAGCAGATTTTCCAGGTTGCGTCTGATCATTTATTAGATAATAATAATGTAATCGCTTGTCTGTCAGAAACGGTGTTAGAGTGTCAGCACTAAATAAATATAAGAACTGCATCCTCTGAATCGTTTCTTTCGTTCTGAATGTTCAAAACTGGGGCATGAGCTAAAATTGATATTAGCATGTGAAATGCTAACATGAGAGAGAGAATTTGTTACCGACTGTCTACATTAAACGAAGGCATGTTTAGGAAGACTTACTGTAACACTATTTTAATGCATTAGCATCTGGTTAAATTGGATTGAAGGTGGTCAGGAAATAAGACGCATTTCTTGCGCATGCAAATGTGCTGTTTAATGCATTCATTCATGAGTGTCTGATTACAAATCAGATCAGCAAGCCTTGTATTTGGGTGATGATTGGTTACATTTTTATTGAGCATCGTGTTTGGTATTTGGGCGGGGAATGGGCGCTGATCTGATGCTAGCAAATAACCCGATTAAGGTCTTAAATTCACTGAGCCGCGACCCGTCTCCATCTCATGGTGGAGGACCGCTGTTAAATCAAAGTTATCAGACATGAGAGCGAAATCAACTCCAACAAACAGCCATGCAAATCTGTATGCAAATGTGTAACGTGGTGAAATGAAAAACAATAGACTGTATGCAAATAATCAAGCCGCACGGCATTGTGGGTGACGAGCGCCAGAGATAATGATCTGAATCGGGTAATTTCTCTGGCTAAGGTTGAGGAAGGGAAGTGTTTTTCAAAGTCATGATAGAGTCTGTCTTGATAAATCATTTCAGAAGAAGTACTGGTGGAGAAACAGAAAGAGGTCATGTGTGAAACACCAATGAAACATGTTTGTTTTTGAGCAGATTATGAAATCGGCTTGAAATTTAAGAATAACAAAACAGGACAATGGTTGCGTTGCTTCGAAGATTTATAAACAGACTAAAAAGTAGACAAGTGACTTTGAATTTGCGTTGGGGTTTTCATACAGCATGTAATGTGTGAGTGTTTCTAAGTCAATGGAAAACTTCATAGTTCTGTCTCTAGGGCCTGTAGGGCAGGGCTAGTTCACATCTGGCTATACAGGTTGAAAGAAATTAAATATTATTTAGCTACAAGCCATGTACTAATGAGGTAAACTGAGGTGATTTTTGTAGGCAATGTTTAGGACAAAAGGATATTGATTAAGCTCGTTTTGCAACGGCTAATATATTGAGTCATATGTAAAATGTTACAGTTACTCTATAGTGAATATAATCAGCTAATATTAGGAACATTAGATATATTTGGAAGGACGGGACGTATCAGAAACAACATTGTCTGTGTGTGGATGTGTGTGGGTATGTTTTCATGTGTGTTTTATATCATAGCAGTCGTGCATTGGTGTACGTTCCTTTAAACGAAAAAACGTTTGCAGCAGTTTCCACGGCAACTTTGTCAGCTGTTAATTGGCAGCTTCTTGGCATGCGATCATAACGGAGTATTGACCTGCTGCTGGCTCTCAGAGTCCAGTTTGTCTGCGGCTTTCCCATTTAACACACCTGAAAACCGCACAGTCATCAGGTTTTCCAAAGCTCCCATAATTCCCCTCTGCCCTTTAAACCAGCCAACACTAATCCCGGAAACTCAGTCAGTCTTTCTCAGGTACGGTACGACTCTCCATGGAGGTCCTTGGCTGTTCTTTTTAACATCTAGTTCTTCAGTAGGATTAGCCAACAAAATAGTTACCTCAGAAAGTGAACGTTTGCTGTCACAACTAATTTTGACTCATTTTTGGGAGAGTTTGGATCGAATTTGCTACTGAAGGTCAGAACAGTTTCCTGTTGTGCAGTACATATTCATGTCTCCATCATATATGTCTTGATATATTGAAAACACAATATTAAACTCCCTGATCATTAAGTGTGAAATTCATATTTGTGGGTTTTCTTTTATAATTTGTCACATATGATGGATTTTAAAGTGTCAATCCAGACCTTTTGAAACATAAAACTGCAGATAACTTTACGTACTTTCCTTTACGTATGTTGATGTCAAATAAAGCCAAACTAACATTTTCTGGGAAATCGGACCTGACAGCTCAAATTTTTAATTATTATTATAAACTTACCGTTTAAAGAATTTAAATAATTTTGCTGCTTATAACATGCGCTACCTACTGACATTTTACTGACACTGTTTGAAGAACATTGGTTGGGTTTGGTTGAGCACATGCCTACAAGCTCCACAATCTTTTCAGGCAGAAGTTCACTGATTGGTCCACACGGGTCACCTGGTTGTTAATAGTTTCCGTTCGCTTGATAGAAACAGAAATCTTCTTTCAGAGCCAGAAAAAGACCGTTTGGCCAGTCTGTTTAATCTGAACGACTGTCTACAGTATGTTTGGCAGTTTTCATGGAAGAGGAAAGCAGCTTGTAGACTCCACACTCTCTCACACCTCTACCCTCATGCTCGAGGTGCGAGCGAGAGACAGCAGGCGAGCTTTGAACGTTCACGTTCACATTATGACTGACATATGGCAGCGGGAGGCGAGAGAACGACTTTGTGACTTTGCCAAATGTGGGTTGTATAAAATGGCATAACATGTTGTGGGTGTGCATAAAATATAACAAAAAGCATAAAATATAAAACAAAATACACTAAACCATCTGATTCCAGGATGCTGTAGAGTGCCGTGGCCTGAAGAACTGCTTTATAATTCTACATGGTTGTGAATAAGATCTCTTTAATGTCTCAGTTCTTTCTCCTAGCTGTCAATAAGATTAAACAGCCAGTGGAGACTTTTATTTCTCAGATGTTTCTCCTGACAGACCCTGGTTATCTCATGTGTGTCTCCTCTAGAAGTAGAGAAGAGATCTCAACAATGTCTTAAACTGTGCTCAGATTAGCCAAAATGATGAAGTTTTCAATATTTGAATATAGACTAAAACATTTTTCATGCAAAACATCCAAAACTGAATAATCTGAGCGTTGCTATCTGCATGAATTCCCTCTGTCTTTATACTTACTGTTTGTCAACAATTGTCTTGGTTATGTCTAGTGAGCAATGTTGACTTTATGACCCACAAGCTGCCATGTTTTATTGATGTTACCACACTGGTTTTAGGGCACAGGTTCCTTCAACATGCACATGCAAAAACTGTTGGTGCGCTTGACCGCTTGTCCAGTTGTTTTGGTCCAGCTGATCTTCTCAAATCAATAAAAGACTCACTTGACATGATTCCAACATCTTGTGTGTGTAAATATTGTTAGTCTCCATCTAGATTTCCCAACAGGAAGTGATGTCAGGTTTCGCATGCACTGGTGAAACGCCTGTTGTGATGTGGCAGCCCGCGATTGGTTGCTTGTCAGCTGCCAGGACAAATTTGTTGTTTGTCAATAGCTGATTTGGAATTTAATATTTAAGTGAAGCAAATAAATATGAAAAAAGTTAGATTATATTAATCTAATTGACGGGGTGGGAAATCTAATTCTGATTTTGTAGCAGCGCAGTGAAAAAATAAACCGTAACTGCTAACTGATTTTATCATACAACATTTATATCTAATGAACTATAACTATGAACATCTCCAGGGTGAAGAACAGATAAGTAAATCAGTCTGAGGGGTAACGTAGTGAGTTAAAAACAGATACAGATCTACAGCACTGTGCCAGCTGTAAGCTACATGATTCTGACATGTAAACAAAGTCAAAGTCAAGACTCAAAGTCACAGCACAATGAAGGTCACCTGACAGTTGTTTTGTGTTACAATCAACGAATGCTCAAAAGCATCTACAAAGACCTTCAGTGTCAACCTGTGGCGGAGTCTCCTCAAATCAAACATCCTAAGACAGGAAAAATCAAAGCATTCAAGCTTTGATCGAGGCGTATCTGACTTATTTCTGAGTATACAAATCATAACTGTCTGCTTCAAATTCATCTACAAGGTGAAACGCAGCAGGACATGACCTGTCTTCAAAGACACAAGTGTGTTGGTTGCCCTGTCGTCTTGGGAAGGTTCAAGTGTTTACGCCCATGTCTCCTGATGAAACCTCAATGGGGGGTGATTTAATTTCTTAAGATTGTTGCTGGATCACAGCATGTTTGTTTAGAGCGATACCCTTCGTCGTGAGTCATAACCAGCTATACCGCTGTGTTTAGTGCAGCAATACTGTAATTATGCATATACTGTATACCGTTTTATTGACATTGAAAAATACACTTGTGTTTTAACGTCAAGATTTGATGAGGAGTGGGTGTTTTTGATGTTGGCCGGCAGTAATGTTTTCCAGAACTTTGCGCAGAGGTTGGACATGGAGGCAGAAGAGTGGGAGAAACAAAAGTAGAAAAGGTTTTGATAAATTGCTTTCTGTTACGGTCTTTTTCAAGCGGGAATGTAGAAACCATCTGAAAAATGCGAGAGGAGGGGGTTTATAAAACATCAGCTTTGTGCATAAATACTAAAACCTGCAGTACTTTTTTTTTTAAGGGGGAGGGGCATGGTGCGGTCACATGACCAGTCTTGTCTCGCAATTATTAGTTACTTGTATTACTAATAATAACTATAATATTGTATGCCTAGACATGTATAGCATCAGATGTCTGATTTAACTTGATGTTATTGTTTTTGGCAATAAACATTTTAACAGATTAGTTTCAACACTGGGTTTGTGTTACATAACTGTGTGGCAAGTGTATTCATGAAACAGATTTATATTATTAGGTTACAGAAGGTTTCCTATTTAGATTATTATGTTACATTAAGGGTATATGACTTTCAAATCACTTTATTTTATTTTCCTTTTAGCATGAGTGGTGAGTGGTGTAGTATACACAATATGACCCAGTGTTGATGTGGTCAAAATGAAAAAACATTATATTATGTAGTTATTAAGTTTCAGGAGCTGTTGAAATGGGATACTTGTACATAAAATTAAATCAGTTGAGAACATGTATTTTTAAAGACCAATTGTTTTTAATACCAAATTTGGAAGGAAGTGTGCCTAAGCTTTAATTAAGAAATTAATTAAACCCCTAAACCTTGTCATTTGCATATATGGGCTCATTTGCATACTGACCACACCCCTCTTGTTTAAATACAATCTCAATGGCATTGGAATACTCACAGAGAGTGTCTGCACAAGACAAAAAGAAAGTCTAATTATATTGACGAAACCTCACTTTTTTTATTAAGTGGGATAATTGTTCCTGAGAGACAAACATATTGAAATGTATCACACTGCTGTGAGATATTTGTAAAATAATCACACTCAACTGCTCGGTGGTCGGTATTAAAACATGGCCGTGAAAATTATGACAATACAGATGGAAGAGAAAACGATAGAGAGATTGTTGTGACAGAAACGGTTATTGTAAGAGATATGGCGTTCGTCCTCTGAGAATCGAGTGTGAGTTTAGGTCTTTCCTCCAGGGTTTGAAGACGGACAGAGGAAGTGGACTGAGAAATTAAGAATAAACAAGCGCGACGAGTGCGGGTTTCAGTCAGGAGTGCACAAACTGAGAAAGAGAGAAAAAACACAAATATAATGGAGGGAAAATAACAGGTGTGAATAACTGCAGTGACAGGGATGTGAATCCAGGTAAATACAAAACCTTCTGTTAGTCTGTTTGAGCACAACTTCTAATTCCTGGTTCTGCATTTGTGTGTTTGGTTGACACTTATTTCTAAACCGTCGTAGTCCTTTCAGGATAAACATTTAGTGGTTTGTGTAAACGTGTATCTTCAGTGCACTGCAGGTTGTATTTGATAAAAGTGTCTGCTGCTGTTGGGGCCCGGGAAAGTCGGGGCGTGTCGGAAAACCATATTTGGGAATTGTTGACAAAATAAGAGTGTAAAACAACAGTATGAAATCCAAATTTATTTTTTAAATAATTATCACGAGATTTATATCACAAGATTTATATCAGATTCCCTCACTTTTATTTGCAGGATTTGGTTTGTTGGCAAATCGGAGCAGAGTTTGAGACATTGTTGAGATCTCTTCTGAAGCTCTGGATTAGTTAATCTTGGATTAAACTCCCACAGGTCTTTATTCCTGTAATAAGGCTTCCTGGAACAGCTTTCTTGTGTCTGTCAATCAAAATATAACAACATCCTCGGGTCTTCTGGCCTAACGTAATCCTCTCCTGCTGGGCGAGAGTCTGGGCTCTCTTTTTGATCTTATATGTCCTTCAGAAACTCCCTTCCTCTCCATTGTAAACTTGTGTCTCAGTGTCTAAATTTCATCCATTGCCCTCTCTCTCCGTCTCTTTCTCTCTCTCTCTGTCTATCTATTTCTCTGTGTCCGTGTGGTCATGGCTCTTCTCATTGATTGTTGTCACGCTGGATCGAAACATAATTTTCATCTTTGCTCAAGCTCACTTGCATCCTGTCCTGCTTGTTTTTGTCTTCTGTTGAATAATCACAACATCACATCCACACACGTTGATAGAACAAATTTTATTGTGTCTTGCAACTAGTAAATACATTTTGAAGTATATAAAACCGTAGCACTATACCTGTTTATCTGTCATTTTGTCTGTTTATGTCTGTCTGTTTATCTCTCTCTGTCTGTCTGTTTATCTCTCTCTGTCTGTCTGTTTATCTCTCTCTGTCTGTCTATCTGTTAGCCTCTCTGTTCATCTATAAAATAACAATTAAAATGTCCTCTTACTCTCTCTCTTTATCAGTGTCTTTATCTGGACATTAGTGTGGAGAGCTCTGATAAATCCACTCAGTGAACTCAGTCATGTCACAGAGGAAGCTGGTTATGGCCTCTGGTTAAGTGTGGAATAACCCACTCATGTGACAGAGAGAAAAACTTTATCTTCACTGCATCATCACATACATCTTTCCTTCTCGCTTATCTGACTTCTGATTTCCTTTTATATCAGTCTGCTGTATTCAGATGACATCACACATCCCCTCCAATTTCCACTTCCTGTCATTTTCTCTCTCCCCGCTAATAATAGTTTCCTCTTCATCTCCATCAATTTTTGCTTTAGTCTAGATAAGACATGACCGGTCAAGGGAATCGGGTGTGAAGAGAGAGACTGAGTGTGTGCACTATAATGTTCTTGTATGGATATAGTTAAATCCCCCCATGTCATTTAAATGGGTACTGACCTGTGGTGACATTTAGGATGTAAAGAACAGCGGTCCAGTCCATTTTTCATTCTGGCAGGGGTGTGTGCAGTAAACAGTTTAAATGCTCTTCCATTTGTTGATGTAAACAGTTTATTTTCACTACAGATAATTTAATCCTCCTATTCTCTCTTTTTCTCACTCATGCACCTCATTGGCTCTTTATTCTCATCCGTATACAGATTATTAACACAGATTAAGATTTTTTCACCTTCATCTACCGTCTAAATTTCTCTCTCACCTCAAATCTAATGTCAGACGTGATTGTGCGATTTGTAATGTGAGTAAACTTAAAGCTTATTTGCTCAGGATTTTAAAAAAGTTTTGAAGGTCTTTTGCCAACATTCAGGCCATTGTGCATCTGTAATATAATAAGACAACTACAGACGATATTATAACTTAGCGATGCGGTGAGTTTTTTGATATGAAAGAAATTCACTTTTTTTTTCTTGTGTCCTCACAGGGATTTTGCAGAAGACTCAAATGTTGTTTGCGCAGGCGACCCCTGATTGGCCGTGATGTTTTAGGTGGGCGGAGCCAAGAGACAAGCACTTCCTGAAGAGACCAAATAATCAATGCAGGTCATTTTAAATTTCACTTGCAATGCTGTTTTATGCTTGCAATGCTGATACAGAGACTTGAGTAGGTAAGAGCTTGTAATTGTCTTCACAACCCTTTTAAAAGTGTAACAATGAAAAGGGATGGAAATTGTATGAAATTTATCTTTAGTTCCCTCCTCACTGACTTCAACAAAACATTCTACACTGAAGCACATATAACATTGAAGCGGGTCTTTTTTTTGAGTGGGACAGCCAGGAATAGTTCATAAACCATGAACCATGTTAGTATAAATTCATTCACAAATCGGATGTGACGCGGTGTGCAGAAGCAACATGGCAACTATACAACATCATTTGTTTTTGCCGTGGCTCTGTAGATTTAGCAGCGACGTGGGAAACACTGTCAGAGATATAGAGTACGCCGTTTCATCCGCATCAGCGTTTAAAAGAACTCTTTATGAAAGTGAATCATTTAGTTACAGTTGTAAGAGGAAAAAACAAAACTGTTTCTAAACAAGAACTGGCTCTTGAGTCCCAACCCTAAGGAATGTAGTTGTGTCAGCAAAAAACATTTTTAGCAAGGGTGGAATCGTCCCAGCTAAAGGATCAATTTGCTTGGGTTAGAGCATCTCATACTGTATGTCTCTCTCTCTCTCTATCTCTCTCTGTCTGTTTCTCACTATCTCTCTGTTAGACAGTTAGATGACAACATTTTATCTGATACTAGGCAGAAACCGACACTCTTACTGAGAATTTACCAGCCCCTGCTGTTCTCCCACAGCGAACAGAGTACCGATTCCGAGGTCCAACAGAGAAAGTCTGCCAGCCAATGGGGGATTCTTACTGTGAGCGAGTACGTGTTATTTTCTGGTTAGGTTAGTCTGTTAGGCATGTTAGGTTATCGCTATGACAGGTTCAGTTTGAGCAGGTGTAGACATTTAAAATGTGAAGTCTCTCTTTTCCTGAAAACGGACCAAAAGTATTGATGACTCATGATGCACTCGCTCACTTTGTCCAATCAGATGCTTGTTAGAACAAACATGCCCCTCCCCCAATTCCATTTGTGTCAGAGCAGCAATAGCAAGTAGCAAATCATATTAATGGCTGTGGTGAACCCTAAACGCTATTGGCTAAAAACACACTGAGGGAAACTTTTTCAGTAATGTAGCTTCAAATAAAAATCATTCTGCCTCAGTCATCTGTAAATAGGGTCTCAATGACAGGCCACAGAAAGGCAAGAGTGCAACTGCAGTTAAATCAAGAACAAAATATATATATTTTAGGTTACATCACAGCCATCACTTGCTCTTGCTAGTCAGTTGCAAGTGGAATAAGGGGGAGAGGACCTTTTCATTCTACAGGGCATTTCACTGGACAAAAAATTGTATGACCCGAGAGTGCATGATGATCAATATGTTGGTCTGTTTTCAGAATTGTTTCTGTTTTCAGGCAACTTTTATGAAGTACACAAGTGTTAAAGCCTAGCATAAGCTCACAGCTGATTGGTCTGTTCTGAGGGGATGTCGGCGCATTGTTGCTCGCTTCCAGTGTACAGTAGACATGCTGTTTGAGGTTGAAGAGACATGAATCAGTCGACAGGTGCTCTGTATGTGTGTGTGACTCTAGGGAATGTGCGACAGTCAAATGTGTTCTGAATAGGATGTTTTTTGGTTAACGTATGTGTCTGTGTGAAGCTTGTGTGTATGAGCGTGTCACATCTTCTCCATCTCTTACCGTACACCAGTGCACATGTCAAATCTTGCTGTCAGCAGATCATGTTGGCAACATTTTCTCCTGTGCAGTGAGTGTGTGTTTTGCTGTGTGTGTGGGAGGCAGATTTAAAGCTCAGTCATTTGTGTACGTGTGTGTGGTTCTCAGCTTGTTTTTGATGGGAACAAGCGATACACACAAGCTTCGTTCTTCAGAAGCTCCTCCACAGATAAGACGCATGCGGTCAGCCTGTCTCTCACAGCTTTGGGAGAGAGCGTGTGTCGAGGTAACTGAGATAAGATTGAGCTTAAAGAAATTCAATCCCATCGCTACTGACCTCTTTCCGCTGCTGGATTTCAATCAAACTGCATATTCCTAAAACACATCTCTAGATTTGAAATGAATATTTTATCCAAAAATGACAATTCTGTCAATAATTGACTCATCTTAATCATCGTTTTGTTTAGTGGAACAGAAAAGTAGATATTTTGGCGGATATTTTTTGGCCATGCAATGACAGTAAATGGTAACCTAGGGATATTAAGTTTCAAAAACAACAAAAGTAAAGTTTTCTGAAACCACACCAGAGCTGTGTGTCATATGAACCGTTTTATGTTTTTTATTTGTCCTTTTTGGGCCTTAACAGCGTCTGGTCACCATGAACAGTCATTATGTAGAACATGAGCTGTGCAACGATTCTTTAAAAAAAAATCTTTACACAGAAAACATAACCTCAGGTTGTTCCAGGCCTTGTATGCTATTGAGTAAATAACGACAACATTTTCTTGTTTCTGGGAGCTTTTAATAGTGGCTTGAAGCCATAAAGATCCGATTATCAGGATGAAGACGCCTCTGCCCATTTCCTCGAACCGAAACTCATTTGAGACTTATTGGTAATGAGAGCAGTGGGTTAGTTGTGCCTTTTGTTTTTCCAATTGTTGCATCAGAAATTGAGCCAAGCCAGATTAAAAAGGAACCCTGCCAATCCCTGTGGACGGCGTCCACTGACTGCTCAATCATTGGCTGAGACAACTGTCTGGGGACCAATGAGAGGGTGTTACCGGGCAGAGCTCCACCCAGAGCCCGCAGGAAGGTAGATTAGCAATTCCATCTCTCAGGTGGTTGGTTAGTTGCCAGGTTCACGGTTTCTCGTTCCAAATTCATTTGCAGTTCAGAAAGGGATTCAGAGAGTTCCTTTTAATACCCATCCAGCGTCAATCTTAAATTGCCCCTGATCAACCTCGTCTATCCCACCAAATGATCACATTTCCCTATATTGCTTCTGTGGCAATTCCACTGGAGACGAATGATCTTTATGTTGTTGAGCAACACCAGAACTGTTCTTCACACATTGTTGCTCAACGTTAGGGCACCAAGAGAAGGAGTAATTTGGCATGTCTTACCCAGAGCAGCCCCGAGTATCAGTATCCAGGGACAGGAGGAATCTTCTCTGGTTTCTCCACCCCAGCGGCTCATCTGCATTAATGTCGTGCTAATCTTATTAGCTTCTTGTTATTGAATCCTGCAGGATTTCTCCCGCTGCTTTGTGATGCTGAATATTATACATTCTTCCCTCCGTAGGGCTGCGGGATGGGGAGAGAGAGAATGAACCAGGAAACATTCTCAAAATGTTGACTAACGTTTTCTCAAAGTTCTCTTAAAGTTATCAAAAAGGTTCTTCATTAGTGTGACAGTGTGACCATCTGACCTGACAGAAGTGTTTTTAATCAGTCATTTCTGTATGGTGAACATGTTTCTGTTTTGGGAGAGACTGAAAGTACTTTAGATATTTTGTGACCTGGTAAGAAACAGTGGCCCAACAAAGTATTTCAACACATTAACATTTTAGTCACATTTTAAATATCTGAATGTTACCACACAACAAACAAAATATTAAACCAAGTGACATCTGCGAATAATGGATGCTAGAGTTCTGAATTTACTTCATTTTTGTCCAGTTTCTTTCAACTGACTGAAATTTTTAGTGGATGTCTGAAGTCAGTTACCTCAGGTTCACACCAGTGTTCCTGAAGAGCAACCACAGGTGTGGTTCCTCGCATCAGCTGTGGACGTGTCCCGTGAAGTTTGACAGACAGGAAATGTGAATTGTAACCTTTCTGTGAGATGTTGTGCTTGAGAAGTTTGCCTATTTTATATTTCTAAAACACAAGACACTTGGTTTGATGTATCAGTGTTTAATGCCAGGGCATTTATACATAATACTAAAGCCGGGCTTAGTTAAGCCAGGCTTAAGTGTCCCCATACTGTTTAGGGTCACTGCATGATGTCAAGCCATAACTGATGTATAGCACATGTCAGTTTAATTAAAACTGGTTAATTTCATAGCAGCTGTGGTGCAGAATAAATCTAAAAAATCTGACTAAATTGTGTCCGTCCTTCCTGCTGTGCTCGTAATTCGTCTTTGTTGAAGCAAATCAACCCGAAGTGATTAATGACTGGATGAGTCAAAGCTAAGGTTGACTCTCGACCTTTTGGTTTCTGCTTGACTTTGTAAACAGTCGCTGTAAATTAGAGTCGATCCTTCAATGACCGCGAACAGAGACCAAATTAACCGGTGGTCTGATCAATCTGTTCTGTCACTTTGTCCAAGTGGAACTGCACAACTAAAGACTGATGTGGGGTCAGTTCCTCCTTTAATTCATCGAATGCATAATTAATGAATGTAAAAGCATAAACTGGTCTCAGAACAGCTCTTAAGCTATATGTTGTAGTCACTGGATGGAACAGAAGGTTTCAGAAATGTTGTTTTCATCGACGAGTGGCTTCTGTCTGGTCGCAGTGCATGAGCAGTGAATGAGTGAGAGAGAAAAAGAATGAGGGAATGAAAGAAAGCGAATGAGTCACGGAGATGAAGGGAAGTTAAATGGAAAAGGAAATGAGAGGAGAGAATGAATGATAAAGAGATGAAGCGAGGGAGATGATTAAAACGAGGGGCTGGAGGTGAGTGGAAGGAAACATGTTTCTGGGCTGTAAAGGCAGGTGAGTCTGCAGGAAATAGCCGGAGAGAAGAGATGAGTTAAAAGATTCTGAAAGACAGGAAATAGACTTACAGCTGTGTGTGTGAGTGCCCGTACTTATCTCTGAGAGCAAATTTCTCCTCAGAAATGAGCTAAAGCTGACAGATTTCCCTTTAGGGACATCTGAGGTGCGTTCATAAAGAACTGTTATAAAGTTGTTGTTCTAATTTCTGAAAACTATTAAAGCTTTTCTGTTAGTGTCATGGTGTGGGTAAGGGTTATACGTTCTGAAAATGCAAGATAACTAACCTTTGAGCTAACATTTGAGATAAACGAAGTTAAAACAATATTCTAACAATTACACACATTTATGAACACATTTACCTCCACTTTACTCATATTTATAATAAGTAATATGTGTCTTGATAATGTACAGTAGGTTTCGTAGCGCTCTCATCAGTTGGTGATTTTATATGTGTGATATTGCACACAGATTTGTCATTTATTTCTGCTGGCTGAACGCGCTCTCTGACCTTCAGTGTCTCTCCAGAGAACCTCTCACACTTGAGATGGAGATACGATGCCAGATCAGAGTGTCTTCAGTAACTGAATTATAAAAAGCATTTTGAGAATCATAATGCTTGACGAAAAAACAACATGATTCGATTCTGATTTCAAATCAGAATTATTTATTTTTGTGTGGCCCCCCCAGCTTCACAAAGTTCAATAGCTCTTTTATTTGTTTTCATTCATGAGATTTTTGCCTTTAAACTTCGTTTAGAATTTGTTGAAAGTTAGAAAAGTTCGAGGAAAAGAGACTGAACAGATTGCCTGATGCTTATTGCACACAAAAATGACACACTGTATAAAACGGTAAGTTACGTTCTGATTGGCTGGTTTTAGGCAACTTTCAGGAGTAAGTGGTGTGGAGCTTTTATGAGTCCTTTGGGAAACAGTCATGTTTACAAGCCTGTTATCATGAGTGTTTCTGAGGCAGAGCTAGTTACTTATTTGATGAGAACTGTGGCTTAAAAACTTTGCAGAAATCAGAAAGTTACATACCCACAAGCAGAACTGTATATTCTCCTTGTTTTTCCTTGTTTGTCTGTGAAATTAACAGTGCTTGTTATATTTGATAGTCTAAAATCCACATATATTTTCTGTTAATTTATTCAAAGTTTCTGTACAACCATCTGTAGACGCCTGTTATTATTTGTATTAGTCTTTTTCACACTGTTGTGATTCCATTAAAACCAAGCTGAGTTGTGATTGGTCTTCCTGTCTAAGTGGGCACGGCTCTTTCCAGGTATTGTCCTTTGGACAAAAGTTTGTTGATCGGTGGCGCACTGACAACATCCGTCACCTCCCCGGCCAGGGTGTCGATAATACAGAGTGTGTTTGCTTCTTAACCAATCTTTACTTTGAATAATTAGCATGCGTATCCACCTCTCTACTTACCGTAGGGAGAGAGAGAACGAATAAAAGGGCAAAAGAGAGAGAGACGTTAATTGATATATATTCCATGCTCTTACAGCTTACTTTTATAGGCTATCACCTAACAAACAGCCAATTTAACATTCACAGTAAACCGACCAATTAAAAGCGCTCTTTACGAATCAATGCCCCGGGTACGAGGCAGACTGAAGGTTCAAGACTTCTTAAACATCCTGAGGTAAAAGTTCCCAACAGAGAAGGAGAAGGTCACCTATAATAAGTCTACCCATGAGAATTGAGTGTGTTTGTATGTGCCTGTCATAAAGTGAGATGGCAGAAGATCCTGTACGCCCCAAATGAAAAGTCTGTTGTTGTCGCCCACGCTCAGTAATGGGCACCTCTGGGATCTTTAGGCTGAGTGAACTGACAAAAGATGAAAGGATGAAAAAAGAGTGATGAAAGAGGGAGAAAATGAAAGAGGGAAAGAGGCACAGAAGCAGCAGCAGGAAATAATGGGGGAGTCAGAGAGGTGTTTGACACAGAACTGGACCTGACTTCCAAATAAACCAGAGAAACGTGGAGAACAGAGTGAGATGAATTGCTGCTCTGTTGAGAGAAGGACAGAGAGCAGCGAGCGAGCAAGCTCAGGGGCCCTCTGCAATTACCAACTGGCCCCAGAGCTCTAAACAGGGGCCCTGGTCCTCAAAAAGGTATCCCAGCATGCACCTCTGCACTCACTTTCCATTAACATGGAGGGTTGGGCTGGGAGCCAGATGAATAGAGCATTACAGGAAAGCCGATGAGTTTCAATATGCCTCGATGTCCTTTGTTCTTATGGGAAGTGGATTTAATTGTTAGCCTTGTGCAGGGTGGAGTATGCTACGCTACTTAAAGCTGCACTCCGTAACTTTTGCCTCTCTATCTCCATCTCTGTTTAAAACATAAAATTGCAGGTTACTTTATACTTATACTTACTCAATAACTGTTTTTTTTTTTTTTAACCCAAAAAAAGTTACGGATTGCAATTCAAAGGAAGTTAAGCTACAGCCAGTCTACCGTTTAAGAAGTAGTTAGCTAATAACAAAAATCAGCTAATTACATTAAAGTTATTAAAGATTATATGTGATTTTTTAAAATCTAGGTTTTATTTTATTCTGCGCTAATTATAATTTTTATATGGAACAATAATACAGATGGAGATGGATGGCCCATCTTATATTGTTAGCTAATTGTTATAATTGTTAATAAGTGCAGCTTTTGCAAACGTCTCTATTTGAAGTTCCCACATTCTCTGCATGTCTCTTAGTCATTCAAGATGACAGTTAATCAAATTTATACAAAAACGCCGAGAAGGGACACTAGATTTTCAGCCTCAAAAATCAACTCGAGAGAGAGAGAGAGATAGATATAAAGAGAGAGACAGAGATAGAGAGAGAGAGACTTCCCAATTGAGTGGTCTGATTGGCTTAGTATGGAATGAATGAGAGAAGTATTTCTATTTCTCGTTAAAGAGCATCGAGTGATGACGCAAATGATTTGCGTAAATGATGGGCGTAACTTAACTTAACTCTCCAGGTCTGATTCATTCTTTGTTCCTGTGCTTTCAACCATTGAATCACGACTTTAGCTCACGGTGGCTCTAGTCATGAGTGAAGAGCATTTAACCTGACTTAGAACATTGCTAACTGCGGGTAGTGAATTTCTGAAACCTCGCCAGTGGCTCTTCAAAGGACGTTTGCTTATACAAAATCTGCAGGAAACATCAGAATTTTAGTCAAAAATTTAAAGGGATAGTTCACTCAAAAATGAAAATTCACAGTCAGACGTATGATTTTGGAAATCATATTGGAATCTGGAAATCTGGATCTGGAAAACAACTTGAGATGATTAGTAAAATCTTTACAGTCATCTTATATGTTACAGTGAAATAATAGCTGTGTGAATCTACAGAATATTTTTTTAGGGGTAAACTGTCCCCGAGTTTTGGCATGAAGAGTCGGCTCTAATCATTCATGTTTCACAGTTTGAGAATGTGCTAGAAAAACCTGCTTGTCTGACCCACAATTTGCACCATCACAACATTAACAATTTAATAAAAGTTTAATGAAAGTTTAATGAGATTCGCTAAAGCGTTTGGGCCAGATGTTGCAAGCCTTCAGGTAAAAGTGAGTTTTTCCTCATTAAATCTCAGCTTTACTCTAGCAGTATCAGGTCAAAGTCTCTTCCAGGTCATGCGGTAAAGTTTTACATATATTTGAAGGTGGTTAACTCACCTTTGACTTTTACAGTTTAACATTTTTACTGTAACTGCAATTTATTTATGGTCCTTTGTGTTTTAGTTAGTTTTGGAGTCAATGAAATAGTTTAGTTTAGTAGTATGTGTTTAGTATGCACTAGACTTTAGTTTTTGTTTTCGAATGTGGTAATTTTACTGGGTTAACAGAAATGTGTCGTGTAATTTTCATATAAGTTTTTGTTAACAATACAACACTGGGTTTACAGTGACAGGAAATGGGCGGTAAGATCAGATGACGTTCCGATGACATTATTATCATCCATTTAGAATAAAATGTGTGTGGTTGTGTGTACAGTATGTGTGCCATTTGATACAACTGCGAGTAATTACTCTCCTTGCAGCTAAAGCTTGACCATGCCTGATTTCTCCTAATCGCTCTCTCTCTCTCAGTGCATATTTCCTTCTTTTTTTCATCATACTGCTTTAAATCCTGTGAATACATGTAATGAGAAGCTTTAGGTATATGTAAAGGGGATCGAGACATTGAGCTTGTATGAAGTTAATCTGTACACCGTGTGTGTGTGTGTGTGTGTGTGTGTGTGTGTGTGTGTGTGTGTGTGTGTGTGTGTGTGTGTGTGTGTGTGTGTGTGTGTGTGTGTGTGTGTGTGTGTGTGTGTGTGTGTGTGTGGGGGGGGGCAGAGTAAAACCTCAAATGAGCTACTTTGTGGAAACCTGTTAATGGTCCCTGTGAGTATATAAGCTTAATAAACTGAATGTTGTGAGGAACGTTTAAATTTCCATGAAGAGTGAGTTAGTGAGGTTTATGGGTAAGACATAGAATATTTCATTAGCTTGACCTAATATCACAACAATACAAGTCAATGACAAGTCACCATTATTACTGAAAAACACATTTATGTGTGTGTGAATTAATCTGTAGTTTGGGAAAATGTTGGTTAATTTTACAGCTTTTCACATTTTACTGGAATTTTAGGAGAAAACACCCGAGATAAACCAAAGGTGAAAACCTTTTAATCAAGAGGTTACATCATAGGTACCGGTTTTAAAGCTGCATAGCTTAATAAGACACAAAACCCAGTGCCCGTTTTCATCCCAGATCGCACCCATATCGTGTAACAAGCTGTGGTTAATGAATGCAACACTGCAGGATTATGATGCATCGAGCCGAGCTGTCAGACAGTCGTGAGGTTTGTTTCATTTTATGCAGTGTTTAATCATTTTAAACCAGAGGCCACGGAGATACGCTCGACTGAATTCAGAACAAGGACAGTCAGAAGGCTTTACAGCGGTTCGGTTCTGTGTGATGCACAACGGCCTCAGGCGGGTTTGATGCACATAAATGCGCACGACACGCTCCGACACGATTCAATTTACCCCCAAACCGTATGCATAACTGTGCAAGCTGGAGTTCATTTTATTAGATAGAGGACTGAAGACAGTGCAAGCTGATCTTATTTGGTTTTTAACGGGCACCGCCAACTTCCTGCAACATTCATGACGGCGACCTTTGGCGACAGGATGTAGACGCGTACAAAGGCAATTTAGCACCTAAGCTGTTTTCAATGTTAAAAAAACTCATTTGAATCTGAAAAACAGAATTAATAAATGACAGTGTACTCCTTCTGATTAGTTTTAACTTTAATTTTCTTTTTGTCACTTATAAATCATTTAAAAGTTTCAGATTTTTGCCTCACTGAGTCTCAGGTTTGATGTTCTGTAAACAAATATTTTAAGATTAAAATCTTTTGACTCTTTTTGGGATTTGGGGTGTGGCAAAGGTATGTGGGCATGACAATGTGAGTATATTCAGTGGCGCTCACAAAATCTACTATAGTCAAGTGTTGGCATATAACTGATGTACTGATTTGATATGCCTGTTAATTGTGTGTGTGTCATTGATTTTCACTGACGTTTCATGATTTAAAGTCACCCTTGGTGATGAGATCAAGTTTAGAGTTTATGCAAACTTTATGCAAATGTGCCACCAAACAAGGTACTGAATTTTGGACCCCGTGTATACCTGTGCAAAAAAACCATTTGTGTTGAATTTAATTAGTATGAATTCAATTATATTTGATGTTTATGTTAATGTTCTCTGTTCGATCATCTCTTTTCTTTTCTCGTTTTTCTTTTCTTTCTCTCCATATCTCGTTACTGCAGGTCAAATCTGATGATTATTTTTATAGACGCAGTGCAGCCGGGCTCTGTTTTTGTTTCCAAGCAACATGGCGATCCGTGTCTGTGTGTTCTGCTCTGGAAAGACGGTTAATGAGATGAATGGATGTAATGGAACGTATGAGCGTTCCATTCTCGTTTCATTCTGCTGCGCGCTCATTACAACAGTGACCTGTGCCGGAGTCTATTAAACGAAACAGTGAAGTTCAGGAGAGAAGAAAGCATGTGTGTGTTTGTGTGTGCGCGTTGATATCTGATTCATATTGGTTTGAGGATCAGACGTCATTTGGAGGTAATTGGTGATCTCATGCATAACACGACCAGAAGGAGGATAATTAATTGCCACCAAATGAAGTGGATATATTTTACAGATGATGCTAATGACAGACGACAGACAAACAGACAGACACGTATAGACAGACAAACAGACACGTATAGACGGACATATACATAGATATGGATAGACAGACAGATTGATATACAGACAAACAGACGTCATTGACGTGAAATGTATTGATGTAATCTGACTTAAGTTTTTAAAATGTAAAAGGTTAATTTTCATAAACGATCGTTGTTTTGGACTGACTCTGTTGAAACTATATGTTTTCAAAGTACAAACTGTAAAGCAGTTTTATCAGGCAAATTTGGATTCCTCCTGATATTTGACCCCTTTAAATGAGTCATAACTGAGAACTGTGTTCTGAGCTATGAAAGCAGCTTCAGAGCAATAAAACACAGAGGCTCTGTTGAATATGTGGCCTGATGCTGGTGTAGATCTTTACTGCGTTCATTCTGTAGCTCTCAGGGTAGGTGGCTGGAAACGTGCCAGTCACGATAAAGAGAGCTAGAGATAAAACCAGAGAGAAAGAGCCAGAGAAGATGTAGCTCCTTACCACACGCCGCATCCACTTTGCTGATGCATAGAAAACAGTGGGAGGCGCACACACATACATGCACACAGGGAAAAGCACATACAGGAAAGATAAATGTGCACAAAGACTCATTATACAGCAACACACTGTTACGTCCTTGGATGCATGTAGTTCTTCTCTCTCTTCATTGTTCAACATTTCTAGTTATTTCTAGAAGCTGACTGGATATTTTAATTCGAAACTTTTCTACCTGTGACTGATGATCGTTTTATTTATGGTGGTTATTCTATGTGTTATTTGAGAGATAATTATAACTATGATGAAAATAGGTAATTCTAAAAAAAAAAAAAACACGAAGCAAATTCTTTTTCTGGCGGGTCATCCATTCTTCCAATCCCTCAGGGGGCGCCAAAGAGCCGCCACGCTTGAAGGCGACGCTTGAAACTACTTTATCAGTGTCTAGATTGGGCACAGCAAAAAAGGGAAAGATAGGGGAATAGAAGAAAATAAAGAGAAAGATGAATAGGGGAATAGAAGAAAAGGATATGGTAAAGAAATGACATGAGGTGTTGGCAGTGTCCAAAGAATCAGAGGAACAGAAAGGAGTGTAGAAAAGAGTGACAGAAAGAGCAAATCTGATCAAAGCTTCAAATCTTTTGGGACTCTTGACAGAAGGCAGGAGAGGGAAAAGTATTCCGGCAGGAAGCCGCAATTCTGTGAAGAGGAAACTAAAGAAAAAGTTGAAAGAAAAATAAGAGAGAAAGGAACAAAGCTTGATAAAATGACACAGCAAAATACTGTTAGAACACGGCCCTTCATCCTGTTTCGACAATTTCAGGCTTCTGTAGAGGAATATTTTTCTTCCCTTACAAGAAGAAAACAAACAATAAGCTGTGTTTATTTTCACCCACTGTCTTACTGGACATACCTACAGGATTTTTCATGATAGTATCATATTAAAGTTTTACGTTGTAATGTTGTGAAGAAAATTCATGTGATGTTTTCCCATGCAGAACTCTGCCACTGCAATGCTAGCGTGTTGGGAGTGGTTGTCAGGGCGTTGCTAGGCAATCTCTTATGTGATGTCAGTGGTTACCAGGGCGTTGCTGTGCAATTGCTCTGGAGTATTGAGTGGCTTTTAGTGTGTTGCTATGTGGTTGCTAGGGTGTTCTGGGTGGATGTGTGTTGGTTACTTTGCAGTCCAAGAGTCAAAGAACTCATCCCAGTTTCTATGTTGTTCTACTCTAGATCTGGCTCTTGTCTTTTCTTGAACACAAGTCTGATGTCTGAGATTATGTTCTTGTCTTCCCTTCAATGTGTTTACTCTAGCATGAAATGAAAGGTAATTTTCAAGTTAAGTTAGATAATGGTGCATCTGACATACAGTGTGTAATATTGTAATAGTTCTCACAGCGGAGAACATGTGATTCCAGATGTGTCACATCACTCCAGTTTCATTCCAGTTTCCCTCATAAAACGTGTTTTTAACACTTTTTTTGCTTTTTCTTTTCTGCCACTCTAAATATTCTCCTCATAACACACACATCCCCCTCACACACAGTCCCTGTCTCTCTCTTCCTCTTTCTGTCTCTCTCTTCCTCCTTCTATCCCTCTCTATCTCTATCTCTCTTCTTCCGTCTCTCTCTCTCTCTCTCTCTCTCTCTCTCTCTTTCTCTTTCTGTCTCTCTCTTCCTCCCTCTATCCCTCTCCATCTCTCTCTCTCTTCCTCTTTCTGTCTGTCTCTCTCTCCTCCCTCTATCTCTCTCTCTCTTCCTCTCTCTCTCTCTCTTCCTCCCTCTCTCCTCCCTCTATCCCTCTCTCTCTCTCCTCCCTCTATCTCTCTCTCTCTTCCTCTTTGTCTTTCCCTCTCTCTCTCTCCCTCTCTCTCTCTCTCTTCCTCCCTCTCTCTCCTCTCTCTCTCTCTCTCTCTCTCTCCCCCTCTATCTACCTGTCCCTGTCTTTGCTCTTCCTCTCTTTCTCTCCCTCTGTCTCTCTCTCTGTTCTTTGATGTGTAAATCTCTTCAGCAGGACTTCTGGCTAATGAAGCTTCTGTCTGGCTGTAATTAGAAACATCTTGGGTTCCCCTGGCGACTCTGGCGTGCGAGAGAAACAACGAGTGAGATACACTGATGCACAGAAACGGCTACAGTCGGAAATATGGTGTGGGAATGTTAATGAGCTCTATAAATGAAACAGCCAACAGTCAGTTATTGGCATTTCTCAGTGGAAAGGCGCATGGAAGAGTCTATATAAAGACAGACTGAATGTGGCTATTATCTTAAATGGGATTTCATCAATAACTTTCAAAAGAATAAACGTATTTGACATGGTTTTGTAATGGCTGAACACGTATGGATGTCAAATAGATGGAAAAAATAACATTTATAGATGCAGACAGATGCCAGTGATTTGATGTTATATATGTTGACCTATTTACAAATTAATAAGAGAAGTCATCTATAATATTAGATTAAGTAGTCAATATTACGTACAATAATGTTATTTTACTAGTCATTTTAGAACTGTCAGTTTAGCCACAATAGACTTTATATTCTTTTAATGAGTCAGTTTTGTTATTTACTCAATCTGATGTTGTTTTGAAACTCAACATTAGCTTTTTTCTATAAACTAAAACGTTCCTATTTTCCTTTTTTAACATTTGTTAATTTTCTTACAAACATTGCAGTTAAAGATTTGCTTAGTTACCTTAAAAACTTGCTTGAATTTGTTCTAGTGAACAGACGCTGTGTTATGGTGACTTTAGTGCTATTGCTTGAATGTTTGTCATCTTAGGATGTGCCTTCATACAAAAACCACCTGGATAGCGAGTCAACAACCGTATGCTAATTACAAAACCTCTAACAGGAAAGAAAAGTCACTAAGTTTCAATGCCACAAAGATACACCATAGAGACACATCTACGCACAGGCAAATAATTGACAGTGTATCTATAATAAATATGCGCGACATATGTAAAAATCAAACGCAGTGCAGACCTTGCAACGAAACATTGTTAGTGTAGTGTCCCAAATTGTTTGGGAACGTAACTTTGGGTCCCACAGAAAGGCAAGTTGATATAGTTTAAATTCAAAACAGTGTTTTCTATTATGAGATAATCCCTCAGTTGTCGATGCCAGATTGGGTATTGTCTTTGCTGTCTAATGCCTGGAAGGAGATCCAACAAAATTCAAGGTAATCTGTTTCCAGAGCTTTCCGACTACAAAATTCCCATAGCCATAATACAAGCCTGTAACAATGCAGCAGGTGTCGCTGTATCTGCTGCTTCTCATTGGTGGGTTTTGTCTGATTTATTTTTTGTTTTAAGCCAAAATGTTACGGATTGCAGCTTTAAGAAAAGAACTGATTTGTATTCAGTGAGATTAGATTGATGGTTTTGTCCACTGTGTATTTGAAACAAGCAAAACACAAATCTTATAGATTTTTGGCATATTTTATGTTATGTTTGTGTAAGCACAAATAATTTATATCAATGTTCCGTACAATGTCAGTAACTAAAACAAACACTGTTGACAGAAGCTTGGCTTGGGGTTCCTCCATTATGGATCTGTGACTGATGTCTTAATAATGTTTTATGAATGAGGCTCAGGCTTACAGGTCGCCCACAGGTGTCATAACATGATTTTTTCATGATCGTCATGAAACTCTGGGTTTGACTGGATGACAAATTTCATTTTTTACTTTTGTTTTATGGCCAAGAGGGTGTAAAAACTTAAAGGGCACAGAAAGAGAAGACAGGAGAAGAGAAAAAGGAATTATAACTGGAGATGAATCCACAAACGCAAATAATTGCACATTTAAAACACACGTTTGCATGATAATCTGGTGCTAGCAACACCAAAGTCATGGGTTCGAATCCCAGGGAAAAACATACCGACACAATGTATATCTGAAACGCACTGTAAGTCAATTTGGATAAAAAAGTAAACTAAATGAAAGTAAACAGAGAGTGCAAAGAAACAGCTCTGTCAGTCTGCATCGTTTATTGTTAGCGAATTCCCCTATTGACTTGCTAGACTGACTTTCTCCCCAGTCCTAGTTTGGGATCATGCTAAAACTCGCATTTCACATATGCAGTTTTTCCTGTCTGTGAGTCAAAAATCAAATTCTTAGTAAAATGTGATGAAGGCAGCGTGAAATATTTTGTTCAGTTTTAATAAGAGCCAGCATTTCTCGACACAGCTCAAGACTGATTCAGTTATGCGGCCGTCTCTCACAATTGCACTTGAGATGCACAAGCTGTTTAAATGTCTGTCAGGGGATATGTGGAGGATTCTGAGATTAAATTTTACCTCAGAAAACATAAAAATTGGACAGAAAAGATAGATGAATCTCTTCTCTGAAGGTCAAAGTCTGAGGTCTCCGGTTAGGAGCTGATTGAATCTACAATCCATAACGTTTTTGGTTAAAAGTATAAAGTTATTATATCAGTTATTAAGCAAATACACAACAGATCAGTGTTCAGAACTGTCTCTTTACCCCAATTTGCAATGATAAGTGTTTAATAATTATTTGTATAATTTGAGCTATCAGGTCTGATAAAGTCAATTTGCTTTATTTTGTTTCAACGTACGTAATGAACACCTGCAATTTTATGTTTCATACAGAGATGGCGACAGAGAGACAAAATTTTACAACATGCGCTCATCAAGTGACTGTATGTACATTACAACAGAGCATATATTATTTTGCCCCATATTTCATTAACAGCATAATCATTATTGCTTGTTTTCGATACATGCTTTCAGTATTCATACATGCTTTACCTGGGAATCAAACCTACAGCCGTGGTGGCAGGTTCACCGTGCTAATGCCGTGCATCAAACACGCAACGGCAGTAAAATGGGTTGCGAATGCTGTTTCCCATCGACTAGAAAGGGACATTGAGAGAATCTTATTGTGTTACTAAAGGATACGATGCATGATTAATACCTAACAATGAAAGCACTAAAGTCGCCTGAGGGTTAATGCACTTGGCATGTTTTTACTGCAGAGCGAGTTCATTAGCTGTGGAAGATTTCTGCAGCTAATTCCCAGACAAGCTCCGGCTTGGCTTTCATGTAATCCATTCAATACAATCCGTGCCTGAAGGCCTCCAGGCATGTTTTGTCCTCTCTCCAAGCGTCAGGAGAAATGGGATGTGGCGGCCGGCACTGCCGAGAATAATACAACCACAGGTACAATCAGGGTTTTTATCAGCAGCCTGTATACAATCCTTTCAGTGGGTGAGTTAGCCTTTCACGATGAGGCCGTGAAACGCGGAACACATCACGACGGAAAGTGTGCGTACGGAATAGGAAGTGAATACGCCGTTCGAAAATTCGCATTTGTTCTTTCCCGCTTAACATTCAGAAAAGGAACAGAAATATTTTATTGTAATTTTGAGAAGCCGTATAATAAAACGCATAACATACGTATATACAAAACAAAACTGTATGATATAAATGCCATGTCTTTGAGCTGAAGACACAAAATGTTTTAAACCATTTTGTCACAGTCATTTCTGAAGTGTAATCTTGGTTTTTGAGACAGCTGTACTTGCATGTCTGGTACAGAGAAAATGCTGCCTGGGGGGGTTGCCAAGATGGCTAGTGTGTATTTACTAAAGCATCTCTTGTATGTGCACTTACGAATAATTGGACCCCCTATCTTGAGGATATTATGCTGTAGATCTGAGGAAAAACACCCAATTGGACTGATATGCTCAATTTGTTCAAAAGCTAGCTTGAGGATTAGCCGTTCTGTTTTGCGTTGCTTCTTAACAGTTTGATTTCGTGCTCCTCAACAGACTGTTTAACAAACAGTGATTGTAATAAAAAACCCCAACACTGGAGAGCGAAACAAGTGTTGTTAACATCTGTGTGCACATCTTTGACAAATTAGCGTGTGTCATTTATTTTGACAATGCTAACAGGAAGTGCTATCTAAATATATCTCTGTGTTCAGAATATTTTTGTCTAAACAGACTAATTGTTTGTAGGATCATTTGGATTGGCTAATTTGTATGGTAAACTTCCTGTGGAGGGTGGAAAATGTTGATTAGCGAACATTTCAAAGGCTTTTGTTCTCTTTGGTAAGTTTCTGTCGGTAGCTGTTAGCTGGGAGCGTCGCTGCCCCAGTTTTGTTATCTGCTCTTGCATCCGTTGTAGGAGAGGGGCTTTGATCACCGTCATGAACAAATTAAACAATGTACCACCATTTAACTGGCCAGAAATCACAAACAGCTCCGCAGATGAACAGCTGATGATGGTCCTTCGGTACGACATTAATACAATGGAAAGCTAGGAGCTAGAATGGAACAATCTGCTCCTGAAGCCAATATTGCAATGAATCGTTTAAAAAAAAAAGGTCTGTACGCAATCACTCATGCGCAGAGTTTTCCAATTTATTTATCCTTAATTTATCTTGTGACGTTCTTGCAGTATCATTACTAGAACGTTTTTAACATTATATATCATATCGAAAATGTTATTTTTAAGTAGTTAGTGGAACGTTTTAAAAACATTATTACTAAAAAAATTTAAAAGACCAAAAATAAAAGAAAAAGTTTGAATAGCATTCTTAAACCAAGCAATACGTTCAATACAACATTTAAAAAACTGGATGAAATTTCAAAATGACAACTTTGTTAGGGAAATGTTAGGGTTTTTTACTAAAGCTGGGCGATTGGGTTGGTGTTGAATGCGTTTCCACGACTGTAGACACTTATGTTTAATTGTCATGGCATCATTTTTACACCTCATCCCCTGGCTTATGGTTTTTGGCCGGTGGCTGTAGTATTTATTATCACCACATACCCGTCCTCCATCTGCCAGACTTTTCTGCAGGGCCAACAGTGACCTCATGGTGTTTGTTCGTGGGCCAACAGTCTCTCTCTGAGTTTCTAGAGTGATGTGCAAATCACTCCGTTCTTCGTTGTTCTTCGTTGTTCTTCGTTGTTCTTCGTTGTTCTTCGTTGTTCTTCGTTGTTCTTCGTTGTTCTTCGTTGTTCTTCGTTGTTCTTTGTTGTTCTTCATTGTTCTTCCAGCTACCAACAACGGAAACTTCTCACAGTCAAACTATATGATGTAGAATCGCTTTAAACTTTAAGAGTTTCTAGAATCTTGTTGATTTGATTTCTTAACTCTTATGTAACACTTCCTTTGTGATATTACAACATATATTTGTATCTGTTCTTAGCCTGCTGCTTTATTCCATTATAAGCATTAAGGGCGCGGTGAGGATTCCTCTGTAGATTGATGATTTGTGCTGCTGGCAGTCTTTAAGATCTCCCACCGGGGCGAGCATCAGAGCTATTCAGTTGTGTATCGCATTTTAATACATGGAAACCACTCTTCATCATTTTAATCCACGTCAATGTATCTTTTGACTATCAACAAAACTGTACTTTAATGTTTGTCATTAATATTCACATTTATTGAAGTTGTTTTTTTTTGTTTTTGATAATCTAATAGTCTGGAGGAAGACATTTTCAACTGTTTTAGTGGTTGTTGTTTACGAAACTTATGGAAACTGACAAAACAAGTGCACGGCAAAACAACGAGTTTCAGTTCAGAAGTTTTTCATGAGGCTAACTTTTATTTAGGATTAAAGCAAAACTTTATACGATGAAAGATTGGGAGCAATTCGTAAGTGGTGTAGAGATTGCCCGGTCAGTTTCCCTAACATTTCTGTTAAGTAACAAAAACATTAAAAATGTTGAATGTTGTAGAAACAGCCAAAACATCCAGTTCTTACAACATTCAGCATTATTGTTTGGTTAAAAGAACGCTATTTCAGCTTTTTTCAATTCTATAATGTTCTTGAAACATTCCACAAACTACTTAAGAGTAATGTTTTTTGATGAGATATAATGTTAAAAAAATCTACTAATGTTACTGTAAGAGCTTTTATGAAAACTATGAGAAAACGTTAACCAACATTCTTAGATCGTTCCCTATTAGCTGTGTGTGGTAAAACGATTTTGTAGCGACAGGTCGAGAAACCCTTTTCCACCCCATATGCTGAGAGTTACCTGCTAAAACTGCACAGATTTTAAAGTCCTCCACACCAGAGCAAAGCTCTCCTGCTGGTGTTGAGACCACAGTGTGGCTCAGAGGTGGGCTGGTGCATCTGGCGTGAGATCACACTGGCCGGCACCATGAACACTCAGTCAACACTCAGATCATTTGTCCAGAGTGACCCACACTGAGTGATCTTTCACAAGCTGACCTCATCATCTGTGGGAGAATGTTACTAGAACAGATTGTGCTGTAAACTCCCATCGATGGTCATTTAAGATCTTCAGATGGAACATCCAGGCTCAAAGGAATGTGTTATTAATTACAGTGTCTTACAGGTAGCGAGTAAAACTTGTAAGGGAAGTTGCCAGCATGATTATTTGTGGAGAAAGATGACTCAGGTTATACATAAAGTAGCATTTATCCCAGTGTGGCCATCTGCCCTAAATTCTGTCTTTCTGCACCGTACCGGACAGTGATGATCCGTCACAGAAATCTACATTTTTAATCTAGCATCCAGGTAGAGCATAGTGTTAGCAGCACAAAGGTGGTGGGTTCAATTCCCAGGGAACACCGCATGAATCCACTGTAAGTAGCTTTGGAATCAAAGTGTTTGACAAATGCATCGAAGTAAATTTACTGGGTATATATAAATATATGTAGCCATATGTGTATCATAATACAATCAACAATACCAACAAATCAACAATACATATAGTATGTTATATATTGTTACATATATACATATATATATTTATATATATATATATATATATATATATATATATATATATATATATATATATATATATATATACATATATATATTTATATATATATATATATATATATATCGCCACAGATGCAGGAATGGCCAAAGTTCTAAAGTTCTCCTAACCAGCTTCAAAAGGCAACAGGAAGTATCACTCAGAGTGTAACTGTCATCATTAAAAACATGATGCAAGTTTGCTTGCCAAGTAAGAAATACCCAGTTACAAATATTCAACTTTTTGCCCTTATGCAAACAGAGGGAGTACAACAGCTTGTGTATGCTTCCCCTCTCTGTTTGGCCTCCGAATAATTCAGAGGGCTTTAATAATAAATTACAGATTTGTAAATAAAGCACATTTGAGCTTTAGACAAGATTCCAGCAGGAAATGCTTTATTTGGCTTCAAAACAAACACAGCATGACAAAGTGATCAAAAAAGCCACGATAAGTCCATTTTTATGAAATTTAACCCAACCAGGCTGGTGATCATTGCCAGGCCAAATATATATATATATATATATATATATATCAGACTTTTCTACATGTGTTTCTGAGGAGTGTTTTGTGAGGAGTGTTACATGCAGGAAATTGAAGACTGATATTTGTTAAAATACACTGTAACAGGTTCTTGTAGAACAACATGGAATAACAAAAGAGGTTCGCAGGCAGGAAGTGTGACTGAACTGCTCAGGATGCGACTCCACAGGTGACATGTCTGCCCTTCAGCAACGTACATGGAAATGAGACAGGCAGGTGATTGTCCCCATGCCATCAGTGGAGTGGAAAGACAGACTGCGATACAGAGAGGAAAAAATGAGAAGCGAGAACAGAACGGGCACTGTGGCAAGCACAAAGATGTCTGGGGGACATAGTGCGGTGGTTTAAAAGGGGGCGTGGTGTCCTCGTGGCTCCTCATTAAGGTCGCGGAATTGCAGGAGTGAGAGGTTCCTTGGAGGCTCACCTTCCCAGGGGCCGGCCGAGTGGGGACCCCGGCTGAAGGCCGTGACGTGTTTTCCCAAGGGCTCGTGTGTTTTGGGAGTCCCCACACGCTCCTTTCCTACAAGGACATCGCTGTGCATGCTCTAAAGACAGCAGCAGTGATGAGGTGGCATTTAAAGGGAAAGTTCACCCAAAATGTCTGTCAGAATTTTCTGACCATAATGTCATTTTGATCTTTAATGATTTTCTTTTGCAGTACAAGTGATATTTTGAACAGTGTCTGGGCTGTTTTTTTATTTTTTTACATACTGGTGAGAAACTTTCAGTGGCCAAAGCTTCAAAAATAACATCAAGGTAGCATTAAAAGCTCAGATATCCTTCAAAATATCATTTTTTTGTGCTCTGCAGGACAAAGTCAAAAACTGGAAATATTTTATTTTTGGGTGAACTATACCTTTAACTTTAGATGCACCTGCTCATCGCCAGACTTTTGATGGCTTTCTCACTGCAGTCAGAGACCTGGCAGCCAGGCAGTGATTTGAGGCACAGGGACTCAAATGCTGACATAAGGTGAGTTGGGTCACTCTATGACAACATAAGCTGTGTAGTCAGGCAAGTCAAAACAGCGCCCACTAGGGCATAGCTGTTCCTGTCAAGGAGTATGTTGGACAGCCCGTAGTCTCTCAGAATGCAAAGTGTCACACTGTCAGTTACTCAGCAGCCACTCATGGGGGCTTTGTTTGTGTCCCTTTTCAACCAAGAGCTCCCTTTTTGGGATGATGGTGAACTCGTTCCCTTCATCACAAACTTTCTTAATTGTCCTTCCTGTCCCATCCCTCAGTCCTATTTCCTTTCTCATGTACCTCTCTCTGCTCCACCTCCAAATCTTCTTCGCCTTCACTCCATCCCTGTTGTGAGTTTCACTGTGGGGTTCCCCAAGAGCGGTGATTAAGTCTCAAGGATGCTATCAGATCAGCTCTTGAAAGGGCTCACGCTGTGGGCTTCGTTTTATAGACAGAACGGTGAGTGATTGAGGAACCTTGAATGGGCAAGTGACTACAACCGGATGCTCGGAGAGGTGCGTCAGATGTAGGCGTCTGGTGCTCAGGAGGGTCTGACTCATAAACCATCTTCAGCCGTCCTCGGGATGATGGCAGGTGATTAAGTCATGCCGGCGTGCCCCACAGCTATGTGCTGGTCCCGAGTCACTCATGGAGGTGAATAGCTGTGACTCAGAGGTGAGAGTGAAAGCAAAGAAATCAAGGCAGAGGGAGAAAGACAAACCAAAACCTGCTGAGATAGAGAAATTAAGCTTTGGGTGACTCATGAGTTTAGAAAGAGGCAGTAGAGTAATGACTAGGAAAACAGGAAGCAGGAACAAGGACTTCAGGAGATGTCAGCCCAGCGTGCTTTCATTACAAATGTAATGCCTGTGAATAAGAAATGCAACTTTATCAAAAAGGTATTTAAAGTCACTGTTCAGCAGTATATCCTTCAGACTAGCTGACTGAAACCAATGACGTCTGTGATGTCCCGTTGGGCCCCCTTATCCAAAAGTGAAAGTGGTAACGCAGGCTGTAGGCGCGACGACTGAAGCGTTAGAGCAAACTTTAAGGTTGAAGCCCGTTCAAATTGTAGACTTTTATCTGCAACTGCTGTATCCCACTGTTTCAGGTGTGACAGGTCACGGATGGCGAATTGCTCCCATTGGCCTTCGCTGCATCACATGTCTACTCAGTGCATATAGTTGAACTCTGCTGAACTTTGGCATAATTTTCAGCTTATTGAGTAAAGAAATAAACAATGAAAGAAACCTCCCAACAATATTTCTTTTTTCATAGTTTGTTTTTTTGTCCTTAAATAAGCACTTCAACAGTTTTGTATTGCACCAGCATTTGTGTATTTCATTAAACTTGTACTGAATATTATCTGTGTTTACAAGACTTGAAAGTGTTGAGTTGTGCGATTCAGTGCAGCTTCTTTGCGTGATTTCAGCCTTGTTTATAAAATCCTCCGCTTTGTACAGATTTGAAAGGGTGGCATCTGCTTCTTCATATATTCAAAATTTAGAGGAACGTACAGAAGTTTCAGACCATCATTTCCACGTCCTTCATCAGGGATCTTCTTTCTGTTTTGTTGGCAGCTACTTTTCACACTAAACCTCAAATGTGCTATTTGTGGTTTCAGCGTTTGCATGTCTTAAGATGGCAGATTCCCAGGTACTGTTAGACTAAACACTTATGTTGGTCGGCCATTACATGTCTTGGCTGTGGTTTGAAATTTTTCTTTGAGGTTGGGAAGTTGTTTTACTGATGTTGTTTGTTATTCATTATAAGACAGTTAAGGGATCTCATAGGAAAGAATCACAAATGGATCAGTTGTTTCTCCCAGACTGCAGTGCGATTTAATACAGACCTTTGGCTAAGTTACCGATTTTTCTCCTGAGAGAAAGCCCTCAGTAATCTCACATGTCTGTAGAGAACTCCACACAACAGTGTCTCAAAAGTCTACAATTAAAGGTCATTTTTTCATGACCTCAAACATTTCTTACAAAATTCTTCCAAGAGAATAAAATGATCCTAGCTGATATTATTATTATTATCTGATAGTCACACTGGTTTTATTGATCTCTCTATAGATTTGTCTCAGTTTTATCCATTGTTTTTCTTCTAAGGAATTCTAAGCAAACAGCTGAGACAGTTTATTCTCAAGTAAAGAACAACAGCCATGTTGGATTTACAGTTTTCTCCTGCACACGAACGCCACAGTTCAATACTGTAAAGCATATGGATTTACCTCAGAGCTGCGACTCTGGCACGCGAGTCATTTTCTGGTACTTTGATGTTTTGTGTAGTCGTATACTAAAGCAAATGTAACCTCCCACGACAGATGCCGGAAGATTATCTGCCAAAACAAAGATAGAGAGACGGGAAGCCGCAAGAATCAGGAAATTATGAGGAGCATATTGTTAATTAGTTTAATTAATTCACTGTTATTAAGAACACCTTCTCTTAACATCGAGGTTTATTGATTTGCCATTTAAAGATAGCGGCTTTAATTAAAAGCGACTTTGAAATGCCAACACGCTTTACGGAGCCAGAAAAAGCACATGAGGAATAGCTCATGATCTTTGAGGAAGGTGCAGTGAAATAAAGAACAAAACCATAAACGGATGATGAGAGAAGATCCACCGAGCCTAGAAAAGTTAACAGTTCTTCTCATAGGAACCATGAGTCTGCCATATGAGAACTCTAGAAGAAATATAGATTTCTCCAGACGTCTCGTTTGGTTTTGTGTATGTGTAGTTGTTGGCTTTGGTTTTAGCTACAGTGTGTTGTGTAGATTCAGATAAATGTCTCTCATATATGGTTTCAGATTTGAGTGCAATACTGAGACAGATTATGAGTTCTCCACAATATCAGACAATATCTACCAAGAGCCCTAATAAACTGAACCAGGTTTTTGAAGTAGAGATGTTTATCTGCTTTAAAACTCACCATCTTTACATCCTTATTTGGAGCTGATCTGTGTTTGTTTGGGCAATAGCATATCAGTCATTTTCTATCTTAACATAGAAAACAGGGTGAAATATAATTTATTTTGCACAGATCAGAGGTTGTTATCTTGGATATCTGTGTGGTGTAAGTGAGATCTGTAGACATTTGAAGCACAGGTTTAGTTTTGGTCTTGAAACGTCTTTATTGGAGACTGTGTTGTTTTGATCCAGGACCTAAAAAGGCATATTCAGTTTTACTTTTAAATATTAGTTATTTTTAATTCCTGACATTTTAACGCATTTTTTTCAGTTATTCGATCTATGTTTCATTTCTTTTCTTTAGCTAAATCTTATCTTTCAGTGCTTTATATTATTTTGTATGACAAGTTTAAAAAGTGAGATTTAAATATGATAACTTTGTAATTTTCAACCAACAATGTTTTGTCAAAATAGCCCAGTTTGTCAGGGAAACTGACTCCTGTGACACTGTTTACAGCTAGTTCAAAATATGATTTATTTATTGCCGTCATCGTGGCTGTAATCTATTTCTTTCCAATTTCATTCTTCATTATCCAATATTCTTCATACCATATTTCTGGTATTTTCTGTAGCAACTCATTGTTTCTGACTCTTATTGTCTCTTGGTTTCCTCACTGCCTGCAGTCAGTCAATGTCCTACTTTGAGAAAAGCAGCCAAGCTCAATCGGTTGCTCACACCATCTCTGCACAACAGACCAAATGGAGACTGAAGCTACGGCCAGACGTGACGGATATTCATCTGTCAGTTGAGAGTCCTGCTGGTGTGGCAGTGAGTTGGTTTTGTTTGCCATAGAATCAAGGCAGAAAGTTCAAGATGTACCCAGAGCAAACGAATCCCCAGGCTGGGACTCAAATGTGGCTGAGGAAAGAATTTCACAAACAGTTTAGGACCATCTAGACAGAGCTGGTCACAGAAGAACATCCAATGTTGGTTGTCTGAAGTTTTCAGCTGAAGTAACATCTTGCTCTCAGAGGTTATCAGAGAAGTTAGGATAAATAAAGAAGACTGTCGGTAAGATTAAGAAATGTTTAAGTCCAGCAGAAGTTATATCTGGGCCAATGGGACAACAGCTTGAGACATTATTGAGATCTCTCTTGAAACTCTAGAGGGGACGTGTGTAAGTTACCAGAATCAGGAAAAACAGGGAATTTTAGTAGTCTCAATATGTTCTCAATTTAATCTCATTGCTGCTAGGAGGAACAACTGAGATATTGAGATATCAAAAAATGGGACGATAAAATGTAAAAAAAAAAAAAAAAACCTTATAATTAATCTGTTTTTGACAGTGTTTCTGTAAACAAAACAAAGTCCTTAAAGATTTTATTCCTGCTGTGTACGACCTGAAGACCTAAAGCTGAAGAAGTGTCCACATACATCTGGCCATATCATGCAGAAATGATGAGAAAACAGTCTGAGGACATCACATCGAAGAAATAAAGGAACTAACAGGGGAAAAAACAGAGACATGTCTTTCACATAACACAGGCAGATGCTACAACCTTGAGAGGTGCTTTAAAATGTCAACACTTCCGATTCAAAACACCAGGAAAGAGACAGAAAAAAACATCTGGGAAAGCAGAACGAGGCAAAGAAATTGACGCACAGGCTGGAAAAGTAGAAAGAGTTGGAGAATAACAATGTCTGGAAATGTCAAGTGCCAAAATGCTAGCAAGAATGCTAGAAGCTCCTTCACCCGAGGTCTAGCAGCATCACTTCTCTGGGCTGTTGAAAAAGAAGAGCTGTCCTTCTCTTTAGGCGTAGTATAAATCACGCTGGCACAATGAAAGCAGGCCTCATCCATGCTCCAAAAAAAGAGGAAGAATTCTGGCCTGTTTTCTCTTCAGGACTTCAAAGTTGTTTGTCTCTACACATTAAAGCCGTGATGAGCTGTCAGAGCCCTGATCCAGAGAATTGTTCACGCCACTTTTAATTTGTTTGCTAACGTACGTTCTACATCAGTACCTTGTTAATAAATGCTAAGCAACTCAACCGACATAATGAGAAAAGCAAGCAGCATGTTAATGTTTTTTTTAAAACCAACATTTACTTCCTTTCTTTTGGAAAAATAATGGGGAAATTCAATAAGAATAAACGGTATTTTTGTGGCAGCATGTTTATTTGCGTTTATATTTATTTTTACGTTGTTTTAGCTCCCAGTTCAGTAGACAAATTTCAGATATCAGGTTAAATTTAGTTCAACTGCATTGTGGGTAGCAAATTAAACAGGTCTTTGACATACTCTTGTCCATTTTAGCTTACTAATGTTTCCTGCTGAGTATTCTTCGTGCCGAGCTCATCACTATCGGCTTTGTCTTTCCTCTCAGAATCCATTTAGCGCATCAAAGACAAACTCCTCTTCCTCCAAATTCGCCTGCCGCCCATGAAAACTGTCTAGTGTAGTTGTTAAGCTGTGATTTGCTGTTTTACCGCAATACCTTTGCAAGATAAATAAAACTCTCTCAGCTTAGGGTATCTTCTGGAGTTCCTTGTCACCCTGGTGTTGTGTTTACCTCAGAGATGGTATGAAAGAGCCCTCATCTGAAGATCCCACTACAAGAGCCTGTTACCTCGAAATGTCAACAAAAATGCGCTGAGCGACTACAGGAAAGAGAACTAAAGCAAACATGAATGTTAGCATGAAAAAATTGTTAAGAAGGTAAGAAGACGACACTGTTTAAGAGAGAAAGTCAGTTGGTAGTTTTTCATAGTACAGGATTGCTGGTATGAATTTTTGTGTTAAGTATTTTCTAGTGGTTAGTTTGACAAACTCGTAGGCGTTTTCTTTCAATTCTGTTACCCAACACCAGACAAAAAAAACTCTCAGACAAAAACACCAGACAAAAACCTCTCAGTAAATAACGGCCTGTCATTCTGTCTTTTCTCTGCCGAGAGCTGCCAAGATTACGTTTTTGTAACAGACGGATAAAATGTTTGTGTACCGAAAAGTGTTCATCCATGTTATTTAGGAATTAGGAACATTTTTATCCGAAGACTTTGATACGACTCAGTCAGAACTGCTCGTCTGGAGGTTCAGTGTTGAGCTTCAGTTGGTGTCACTTCCTTTGTTTGTTTTTCCAATTAATCATCTAAATTGATGTGATGAGTTTTTTTAATAGTGAGTTTTTTTGATAATACTTTAGCAAAACTTCAAATATGTTTGGGAAAACAGGACGATCCAGGATTACCCCAGATTATCCAGAAACATATCTGTATGAGTTAGCCGTGTTTAGTGACTTTACAAACCTAGAGACTTTTCTTAAGTGTTGCATTTATTGAAGATTTCACAACATATCCTTGTCATTATGATTTTTGCTGTTGTGTTCTTTGACTCTTCAGTATCATGAATTACATAAACACACACTTCACAATTTAACATCTAGTCTGTGAAAGACACATGAAATTGCTGTTTCAAAAAATGGCTTATTCTTTGCGCCATGAACACTGAAAATATGTATTTATATCTGCTAAGCTCAGAAGCGTTGCGCCTCCAGTTGCATTGAAATGTATGTAGTTTTCTTCCCCACAATAACATAAACACACACATTATAGGAAAGTCATGGTAAAGCTGTCTTTGGCTCGTTTTGATGTGACTGAAAATCGATTTCGTGAGCCATTAGCTTGGAGGCACTCCGTCCGGATCGATCTAATTCACGAACGGATCGTTCGGCCCAATTTGTGAATTGGTTCAATCTTAAATTGGTGTCTGCTTTCACTAAAGGGTGTGTTTTTAGCTATCTAATGTTATGTCATTTGTGGCACTCACCTAGCAACCGACCAAAATACCCTGGAAACCACGTAGCAACATGCTAAAACCGTTCAGAACGCTTTAGCGCTTTAGTAGTGTGTGTATATCAAGAATATTTCTGAGGCACAGACTCTAACTAGCTTGATGGTGTCTTTAAAACAGCCCTGTGTTTGTTAATTAGCATATAAAGCTGTGGGTTATTTCTGTAAATGAGAGTTTTCGAGAGCAGAGGCTTCTTGTGATTTATTTTGTGCTCTTTTCCTTAGGCAACATCTCCATTTCAACAGAGAAAACATTTGACTTAAATGCAAAAGATGAAACACGGAGGACAAGTGTAAATTATTATGACGCGCTTTGTTTGGCGTCAGGAGTGTACGATGGCATTTAAGATATTAATGTTTATTTTCAGCAGATCGGTTATCTGTTATCAGCTCTACACAGGAGTAAGGAAATCTTGTGTTTGTTTTTATATGGCTCCTTTGCCAAGTCACACAGAGATTAAACTCAAGATAACTCTAGCTATCAATTTAATACGCATCGGCGATTTAAAGAAAGATAAATATTGCAGTTTATTAGCAAGAACCTTGTACAACTATTTAAGCAACAGGAAAATGAGTTTCCACACTCAGTCAAAATAAGATGACGATATTGCCCTGAGCTTGTTTTAAAAACATTTTTATTTGTAATTTTTCATCAAAATGTAATAATGTAATCCATCGCTGAAACAAATTTCCTTTATTGGTGACATCATCTAGGCCGTGTTGCTGATTAGTTAATGTTAATGAGTGGCCAGACAAGTGGCTACTGTTGCTGGGAAGAGTGATTTTCCAAAATATTGTCATTTGTAAACAGTGATTTCAATTCAGTTAATGTTAATATCATAAATTACGGAAATTGTAGTAAATAACTATAGACCATTTGGAAACATTGAGGCTTTCTGAAAGGTGAACGTGACGTTTTGAGCTACATTAGCTACAATATGGTACAGCTGGTTTATTTACTTAACATCAGCTCATCTCTTCAGAAATGTCATTCTTAAAAGTGTATAGCATTGACTTAAATAATTGTTAGCGTTTCTCTGTAAAATCGGAAGTTAATTCTCTTCTTATGGGAACCTGATGCCATTAAAGGTCAATTTTTTAAAAAACATTTAGATCTTTAAACATGTTTGAAAGGGATTAGAGTAACAGAGTGTTCTGTTCACTACTTTCGTATTTATATTCATAACACTGTAAATGTCACATATGTTTAGCACAAAATACGTCAGTGAGTAATTGTCACAGTTATGAGAGAGACTCTTCTGAGAGATGCTGTGTTTAAGTTCACTTAAAAGGAAGTGTGGAATAAAGAGTTGTTCTTCGTGAGTTCCCCTGGCTTGCAGAAAATGTCAGTTCTGCCTTCAGGGAGAACACAATGAAGAGCTTGTCCTGGATCTTTCTGAAGACGAGACGTCTGAGTCTGGCAGATGTTGAACGAACCTCCCAAACGAACATGTGCGTAAACAAGCGCGTCCACGTAAACGCCCCCTCGCTGTTTAGCGCGCCACCTTGTCTGCCTGTTTCATTCATCTTGTTTAATGAGACCGCGGACATCACACTCCCAGACCCCAAAACAGTTGCAAATTAAAACTCCTGCAGCTCCGTCTCGCCTTAGAATATTAATTCACTTACGGTAGTTAATTTGCATAAGTTGTCATTAGCCAAAATGTTGCAATACTGGAGGTATTTTAGGTAATTGTAACAAAAATGTTGTAAAATGTTCATAGGCTCTCAACGATGTTAATTAAAGGAAGATTTCGGGTTTAAAATAAGTAAATTTCCATTGAAAGCATCAGTGACTTGGTGTTGATTACCCAAGGCGATATTTTTACCTCAGCCAAAGTCAAAACAAAAAGTTTTACCATAACACACTTGCAATGGAACGTCATAGGAAAAGAAATTTTAAAACAGAAATGTGCCACTGGTGATTTTGGGAAAGTGAACATAATTCCTCTGAACATAAATGTGTGGTAATTAAGTGTTTGGATTTTTCTTTTTCGTACGTGCACTTATGTAGAAAGTTTGTATGTTATCATGAGGGATGTTGAATAATTGGAAGGAACTAGACGTGGTTAGCAAGCGCTTGCATCATGCATAGAGTAACTTTATTCTTCTACTATCCGTAAAAAAACCCCTGAATTTGAGTGTTTATCCTAATGCAATATCTTGCTTCATAGACTTCTGTTGTAAGTGCATTACTATAAATGTATTTGCTTGCTTTAACAAACTGTAGGATGTCAAAATTACATTAAGTGATAACTGACACAGAATCTGTCGACAGATCTTAGCTTGTATTGAACGTAGAGTGCTACTGTTTTTGTACAGGAAACTTTCTTGATTCCTTATTTATTATTCTATCCTCCCCAAATGTCTAACAGTGACTCGTGAGGAGAACAGATTGTATGTGAAGGTCATATGGGGTAAGAAGCTGTTGCTTCGAGCCGGGAATCATGGGGGTTCAAATTTGACAGAATGTCAATAAAATATCAGCCGAGTAAAGTGATGTCATTGCCGAGTGTGTGATGTTTCGTGAAATCTGAAATCAGTTCTGTGAGATCATATTGATTTCAGATGTCATGAGCGTCGAGGTTCGAGGTTGTTTTTGAAGTATTGTAGCTTGTGTGTAGTAATTAGCTACTCTTTTTAACAAGTATCAAAGTGTGAGGAAAAAACTGTTTTGTGCGTCAAGTTCTATTGCGCCTGCAGCGTTACGATTAAACGAGCTCGGCAATAATGCTAAACTAAAATGTCTTTCTCGTTCAGATAATGTCTCAAAGTTTATTTATTATTTACTAATTCGTTTAAATTTACAGTTACAGTGTCTAGAACTTTCTGCTCAGCGTGTTTTTTTCTGTGAAATTAATGTTAATAACCCTCATTATTATTTTCATTGTTTTATGGCCACACAGATAGTGCTGCTTTTTTAGAAAAAAGCAAACGGTGATTGAGTCTGACCCTGGTGTTTGGTTAATAGAAAACAGTGACATTATTTGTTTATGCCTGTTTAAGGTTTATTTTGAAATTAATCATGAGACACAAGCAGAAATGCAAAGACACGCTACAAATCATCAATGTCATCAATGTCGAAAGTCATACCGGGGAGAAAATTACAGTCTTGTATATAGTAAGCTTTGACTGATTGTCTCTATTTTAACACTCTGTGATCATTTACTCTTCATTTCTTTACCTGTTCAATTTTTTTCTGATTATACTTTCTTTTATTCATGAGGTTTCACTGCCGCGTTTGAGTTGGAATAGATCTGCGATTTTAAAGTAAACATCTGTCGCAGAGTGATTTTATCTTGGTGATGGAAGGCGGAAAATGATCAGTGATGGATTTCAGAAAGCCGTAATTTTATAACTACTGGATTGTTTTATGACACGGTGATGTGTCACAAAGGATCATGGGATATGTAGACTCATCCATCATGAGGGAAAGTAAACAAGAGACAGATTCTGCCGACAGAGTTTTCATCTTAAAGCACTTTACTAGCTTTCCCAAACCTGTGATTAAGGAATTTTGGTGAATAATTTGGAGAATCACAACTGTAGATTTAATTATACAGATCTGCCTGTCCTTTAAACGCTTAGAAATAATAGATTGTAATGCATTTTCATAGCTGCTTGTCTTTCACACTCTTCCATGTTGGGGAGGGGCATGGATTCTAATTTGGATTCAGATCAAGAAAATCAAACCTAGTGTGAACGGTGAAAGAGGATCCAGAAGCATCTTGAACAGCAGGGGTATCATGAGGACGTGATCATTCATAGATCTTCTAATTGTCCCATAACAGGTAGAATATTTGTTCTTAAAGAAAAATAGAGGAAAATATCCAGTGGCATGTATAGATTTACTGTAGAATGCTACATTTATTAAGAAAAACTAAATAAATATTTAATGGCTGACTCGGAGAAAATGTATTAAAGGAGAAAAAAGGCATTGAGCTTTGTGATGAACTGGATTTCTGAAGTTGTGAAGGGAAAAATCTTCTGGTGGTGTTAGCATGTTATCCTGAACTCTACACAGCTTGTGACAGAGCACATGTCCACTGTCACAAAGAGTCAGCGCTTCTTCATGGATTAATAGTCACTCCAGACAGTTTTGTTTGTCCTCAAGCCAGCATATGAGTTCAAGTCACGTGATTGTGTTTACTTGTGTATTACGTTGCTGTCAAATCCATTTAGTTGTTTAAGTCCGAAAGCAAAACATTCGCGCAGTGTTTGCAAACATAATCCAAACCGCATCTGAATATGGTCTGAAATCAGATTAAAATTGGATTTTTGAAAATGCTTTTCAGTCAGAGCAGTTAGATCAGATTTCACTACTTTTAAGTAGTTCATGTGATGTTACACACACTATACTGTAGTGTCTACACCTCACACAGTCTAAATATGCTCAAATCTGTTACTACGGTATCTGATGTAGATTAATGCACATTGACTACACTGCAAACGGTTTAATGCTGCAAGAACGTTTCCCTAATGTTTCCATTAAGGAACAAATATTAAAAATGTTATTTTGTATGAATGTTAAAAACTAAAAACTAAAGTTTTTGATATGATATATAATCATCTTCTATCAACTTATCTTCTATCTAAGATAATCAACTTATCTTCTATCTGCTATGAAGGTCATTTCAACTTGGTCTGCAGGTGTCAGAATTATCGCACTACACTTTACTAGCTTTATTTGCTGTGGTCGGATGTATGGGCTTCTTCTAACAAACTTTGGTCAAACTAATAGAGTTTCTTTCATCAGCATGGGTAGAACTGCACACTGAGTGTGGATATGTAGCTCAAGGTGCATTAGGAGTCTTGTGGTCAGCAGATAACCTTCATGGAGCGCTTCCTGTTTTCCGGTCCTGCCTTTCCGAATCTCAGTGTTTTTGTTAGCTCGTCTCACAGGAAGGGGCAGATGAAATATGACAAGACTATCTGCGCCCAACACAAATGAGCGCATCACCCCTTCCAACGCAGCCTTTGGCCAAACATGACCTACATCCTGTTTTCTGCACGGAGAAAAAATGTTTGTGTGTGCATTTACCCGCAGCTAGCGTTCTACGAATTCTCTAATTTGTTGTTTGCTTTGTTTTATCTTCCTTTCCTAATTGCGAACGCCCTGCAATTTTGTTTAGTTCAAGCTGTTGCCAGCTCAGTTGGATTCGCAGTGGGAAATGTTGTGAATCACACACTATGTGGCCGAAGGTATGTGGGCACCCTCTTCTAATTAACAGGCTGGGCTGTTTCAGCTACACCGATTACGAAAAAGCTGCATAAAATCATGCATGCAGCCCTGCAGTGTCCATAGACAAACACTTGAAGTAGAATGAGAGGAACCAAAGCCCCTAAGCACAAAGCCTGGTTTATAAAACACTATATATCATAATGTATAATATATCATGTCAAATAGGTTATTCTGAAGTAATTAGTGGAACGTTTTTAAAAGGTTATAGAATTTAAGAAAAAAGTTTGAGTAACGTTCCTAACCAAGCAACGTTAATACAACATCTTAATACAACTGGACGTTTTGAACATTCATGGAACTTTCAAAATAACATTTTTAACGTTTTTGTTATTTAACGGAAATGTTAGAGAAACATTCTTACAACCTGTTCATACATTTGGCAATATAATGTGTATCATTTCATTACTGAAGGCTTTAAGAAAGTATAACTTAGACCAGACTTAAACACACACACAGAAATGCTTGTAACAATCCACCGTGCCAGAAATCATATAAATCTGTCAATCAGCAAGTATGCTGAGAATCTTACAGCTTGTGTTAAATTTTGTGTGATTAAGCTTCGTGCTGAGTTTCTGTTTGAACAAACTCCATCGTAAATTGTGATTCACATGCGCTTATACCAAACAAGAGGCCGGTGATGAGGTGCTTGTGTGGAGTCGCATTTTCCAATTTAGCAGTGAAACAGTTTGAAACAGTCTGAAAAGTTTCCAGAGGCCAGAGCACAAATACACAGATTATTTTTTGTATGTTGAAACATTACTGTACATCAGAGTGAAGTATAACATGCAGCGATTGTGAAGTACAGCTACAGTTTGTGTTATGCTGTGAATGTATTCAGTTTAGTATTGTTTGTTTATTGTTTGGCATATTTACCGTTTCATTTTTAATGAACTAAAACACTCCCATTGTATAAACTGTTGATTATAAACATATCAAACGCATCAGGTGATCGTGGGCTAATTTTACAGGGCTTGAAACATGTTTGATGCATATTTTAATAAACTTTTTCATTTAGTCAGATCTCTATGATCTCTATGATCTCTCTAAGATCTCTATACTGTATCTCAGATGTCTAATGCTAATTCCTGAGCTCTGAGGCCACACCCTGATGTTTCGCTTTCTCTGTTTCTAATACGTGAGGTGCCCGTTGCTTTAATGCCAGACTTTTCCCTTAGGGCAGAAATAAGATCACACACACAAAGAGAAAGCGCTGCTGTATTATCACCTACGTTACTTGAAAATGTCCGCCTCGGGGTACCTAAAAGTGCGGTGAGGAGAAACTGAGGAGAAGGAAGTGTCTCCATTCACTCTTATTTAGACCGTGTAGTGAGTATAGCTGGTCAAAGAAACCAGATTGGTGTGTTTTCTTAAGATAATGGTCGTCGCACAAAGTATAAATAAATGTACTAAATAGACAACAACAAACAGAAGTTTCATTCTCCTGAGGTGGTAACTATAGCAACAGTTTGCTGCTTAAGTCGTTTCTGTTAGGAAACAGAAGTACTGTCATAATTTATCATTTTAATAAAAGTTTTGTTCAAAACCACATCAGGGGAGTTAGCCAAAATCCATTTAGTTTGCATTAGAAGTTAGAGGAACTTCTGCATTAGAAGTTATAGGAAGATATGAGAGAGGGAGAGATACAGACAGACATATAGACAGATAGATAGACATATAGACAGATAGATAGAAAGACAGACAGATGTAGGTACTCTGCTGTTGTATTGTTTCTTTTAGCCCACAGTTAACATTTCTTAGCAGCTTTCCCTGCACTGACATTTTGGCAAGCTAATGTTGCTGCCATACTGTACAGGAAACCGAGGAAGAGTGTGAGACACATTAAGTGATAATGTGTTAGATTTTAAGGGCACTTTGAAGTTCTCAGTCTTGTCATTTGTGACCCGGAGCCTTACAAGCAACTAATTAGCATTCAGGAAGTTGGAGCTGCAGCCCCTCTGGGGTTCTGGTCTTGTGTAGGTCGTTGGTTGTCTGAGTGTTCTGACACAGACAAATGTGTCTCTTAGCTCTTCATGCCCCCGTGGCTGGCCATGTCAGTTCAACTCACACAGTGAGCGCAGAGCCGAAAATGCGTGATTTCTCGACCTCGGCACGCACTGTTTGATGCGTCAAACAAATGTCTCGGATACAACAACTGAATATGTGTTTTTTAAACGCATGCTGTGTACGTCAAGAGTCATGGTGGAGTTTTCTTTGTCTGCCTCTTAAAGGCAAATAAACACACGCTTTGTAGCTTTTCCGCCTTCCTTGGAAAAGAGTTTTCCCACTCCAGGCTTTATCTGGTGCTGTTGTTTGGAGATAAAGCTTGTGGCTAAAGTAAATTCAAGTACATTGTGAACGTTTAAAAAAAAAAAAAGAGTTGCTTATTGTAAATTGTAGTGACAGCTTTGGAGTCTCAAAATAATGCCATTGTTGGAAATCTACCAATCCAAACCACCACTTACTGTAAGAGTTGTTCATTAAATATGATCAATTATTAAATGACAAGCACTGCTAGATATGAATAAATTGATGTGTCGTTTAGATGAATAGAATAGGGTTCAAAAATCTGGACAGGGCGGGTTATGGCAATACATTGTAACGCATCCATTTTTTCAAGTGTATTTCTAGTTGAAGTTTGTGCAGAAATAAATTAAATTCTGTCCCTGGCTTGTACCAGTTGATCTGTTGTTCAAATTAAAACATGAAAATTATTTATAAAATACATACTACAGCACATTTATATACATACTATACTATATACTATATACATTTGTTTCATTGACACAATTCTAAAGTAATCTATCAACAGCTTTACCTCTTTAATCAGGAAAAAGTGAAGTGCAGATCCTAATTTTATGTGTTGACATTTATTTGGATTGTGAAAAGTGGGCGTTGCAAACTTGGATGGAGAGATGATTGAAAGAAAGGGATTCAAAAAATGAAAGGGCATGATGATGTCAGCTGTTAAGGAAAGTAGTTTTAGCAATTTTCCTCTCTCTTTTCATTCTTCTGCTCTGTTTTTCTTTCTCATCCCCCTGAGAGGTTTGTCGCTGGACAAAAAAGCGAGCTCGCTTAAGTAAACGCTAGTTCGGTCCACCTGCTTTCATAGGCTGTAATTAGCATGAGCCTCTGGACCTAATTAAGTCGCAGATTCAGTGTGATAACTTGACGTGGAGGAAACTGAATAGGTTTCAGGTCTTCACAAAGGCCTGCAGCTTTGCAGAATAAAGGAAGAAAGATTTAATTGTTTCCTTGCTGTTGCTGGCACTGAACAGAGCTGTGAAACCCAGTAGCTTGGTAGCGAGTTCCTAACTAACAGGGAACGTTCTCAGAAGGTTGGCTAACATTCTGTAAAAGCTCCCTCAAGGTTATCCGAAACGTTCTTGCAGTAATGTTAGTGAACTTTATTAACATTGTATGCCATATATCCAGATTGTTATTCTTGAGTTGTTAGTGGAACGTTTACAAACGGTTACAAAACTGAAAACGGTTTGAAATGTTGAAAATGTTTTAAGAACCAAGCAGTAACTGGATTTTTCAGCAAGGAGAATTGCAGGCATGTAACTAACACAACTTCAGTCACAGTATGATACTTATTTTAAATAGTTACATTACAAACCTGCTGTGATGGTACGACTGTGAGATCTTATGGGCATTTCAGCTGTACAATTACATTGCTTCAACCACAGAGGAATAAAACCAAATTGGCCCTCGATCAGCTTTGTGTTTCGAGAAGATGGGCCAGTTTTAATGAAATCAGCAGGGACTGTGAGTTATTGTATGCATTAAGATAAATGTCGCTTTGAGGTTACAATATTCCAGTGACTCTGTATTTTGTCAGATCTTACATGGTGTGGAACTAAACTTGTGGAGCGTTTCCTCTGAGTGCTGCTGCTGAGTAGACTAACTAATTAGAGCTCTTTCTTACAGGATCAGAGCTCACTGAACAGAAGATGATGCAATCCCAGCTAACAGGGAATGTTCTTAAAATGTTGGCTTATGTTCTCTAAAACTTCTCTCAAAGTTTTTAAAAACATTTTTGCAATAATGTTAGTAGAACTTTTTTCTAATGTCATATATATCCAAAACGTGTTCTTAGGTTAGTGGAACATATTAAAATGTTACAGAATTAAAAAAAACATTTGTATGATCAAGCAGCAATGTTAAAAAATTGATGTTTTGAAGTTTCTGGGACTTTTGAAAACATTTTTGTTGCTTTTATGGAAACGTTAGGGAAACGTTTTTACAACCTAAAATTTTTAGCTGGGATTTGGGTTGTGCAAGAGAGACACTATTGCCGGTTATACAGAGAAGGATATAATTGAAGAAGCAGGAGGGGGTGAGTGCATGAAAAGTCCCCAGCCTTAAATATGAACAATACAATACTGTTAGTAACAGCCTTAGCAGGAACCACTAATTACCCACATTGCTTATGCTCACCCCAGTGCATTATGGGATATTAGCATGTTAGTTTTTCAAATGTTCCACAGGGTATAATGTATTCTGATGGTTTATTCATTTTGCATATTGAAGTCTTATGAATGCAGTCGTTGAAGGAGAACTTTATAAAAGGTTTTGGTTATAATTACGACTGCATGAATGCAGTGTGATGTAAAGCTTTTTCTACTCAGCAGGGCAATTAATACCCCTTCCAGATTTACTAACTATTCACAATGAATTTACATAAGTCTTCTGTGTTATTTGCATGCAACATGCATTTCCCTAGACACAGCAAACATTCATACATTTGTAGACATACAAATACACCCAGACGCACACAGACGTTCCGATTGTTTTTTTTTCTGTGATGTTATTTACAGTCATAAGTATTTAATGATGCTGATTTGAGACGCCTCTCAGCTAATCTTTTACCTGCAGAGAGGAAAGAACCATCACAAAGACACACTTGAGTTGAGGGCCGGCGTGTTTTAAAGGCAGGAGTATCGTGTGATTATGTCGGTGGGGCAGTGGTGAATCGGCTGACGTCAGTTCAGGATTTGAACTCTCTGTTTCAGTCTTGAGCTGGGATAATGATAAAGCAGGTTCTTGTGAGAGGTTTAGAAATGACAAGTGACTTTTGGAGAATTGTGTGCTTGTTCTACTACACATTTTCACCAATCATGTACGCTCATAACGGCACACATTCACTGAAACACATGCACACACAAATTAGCATTTTTTTCTAGCAGCCATAGCTGCCCTGCTAATGTTTTATGCATTTTTATAACTCTGAAAACTTGTTTTCTGCAAAAATGTGGCTTGTATAATAGCGGTGTTTGGATAACGGTAATCCTAAATTAATCCTCAGAGACACGGTAAAACCTCAGTGACTTACAAAGACTCGTGGCTGTTTAACATTCTGGTCCCTAATTATGCTGTCAGTTATGCTTTCTGTTACAGAAATGTTCAACCTTTCTTGTTTTGTTGTGCACAAAAGGTTTTGCATAATGGAACAATGTTGACTTGTAAAATGAGCGAAGTTAGGACAAAGTTGCATGACTTTAAAGTTTGTATATATAGTCTTGAAACTCTGCCTTGTATATAATATTATCCATAATAAGCATTGTTTTATTCTCTACTTAACCCTGTTTTTGTTTCTTGCAGAGATTCAAAGGCTGACAGATTGACACCATTTGCATCTTACACTGGAGAATCTTGCATCTAAACTACCAGGAGGTCAAGAACCATGAGTTACAACTGTGGCAAGCGACACTATAACCCTATAACACGGACTGCGTAAAATGGGGACTGTTTTTGACATCATGTTTCCTGTACAGCTGTGACTGCCCTCAAGACACTTTTTTTCCCAGAACCTGTCTTTCTAATCCTGTTGGTCGTCTATCTCCTGAGATCATTTTTTCTTATTTTGAGTCCTAACTTCTTTTTTCTCTCCTTGATCAAAACAAATCCAATTTTTTTCCAGAAATGGCCTGCAGGTTCAGCCTCCGTTGTGTGTTTCCACCCACCTTCCTTCTGCCTCTTTTTTTCCTCCTCCATGCACCTTCCTTTGTGAGAGGTGACTGCTGGCTTATTGAGGGAGATAAAGGCTACGTGTGGCTGGCGATCTGCAGTCAGAACCAGCCTCCATACGAGACAATCCCACAGCACATTAACAACACCGTCCATGACTTACGACTGAATGAGAACAAGCTCAAGGCAATCTTCTTCAGCTCGCTCAGTCGCTTTACCAACCTCACTGACCTCAACCTCACCAAGAATGAAATCTCCTACATTGAGGATGGTGCCTTTGCAGGACAGGCCAATCTACAGGTCTTGCAGCTGGGCTACAACAAGTTAACAAACCTCACAGAGGGGATGCTACGAGGATTGGGTCGCATGCAGTGCCTATATCTGCAGCACAACCTTATAGAAGTCATTGCAGTCAATGCCTTCTGGGAGTGTCCAAGCCTTAGCAGTCTCGATCTGTCCTCCAACAAATTAGCAAAGCTGGATGCATCCACTTTCACCGTTCTGGGGCGGCTAATCGTGTGTGAACTGGCTGGAAACCCTTTCCATTGTGGTTGTGACTTGTACAGCTTCCTTATCTGGCTGGAGGCATTTGACAATGTCACTCATACCTACGACAGGCTTCAATGTGAGACCCCAAAAGAATATTTTGGTATCCCTCTGTTAAGTCCTAGAGGTAATCTTTTAAGAAATGCTCATGCTATCCTGTCATCTATGTGTAAAGATGGAATGATTGTTACTAGTATAACTGCCCTGCCTCCGGACTTGGACTCTTCTGGAATGGGGATTGACATTTCTGATCAGATGGGACCTTACCACCAGCCCACAGCTTCATCAACCACAGACCCCACCTATAGTCCCACCATTAAGCTACAAGCAGTATTCCTCCACACAGCATCCCTCTTGGTTCAAATTCCCAAACCATACAGTAAGATGTATATCCTAGTACAGTACAACCACTCTTATGTGTCTGACGTCATGAACCTAAAAAACAAAAAAGAGATTGTCACATTTAACAATTTGAAACCCCATACAAATTACACCTTCTGTGTTGCCTCAATTCGCAATTCCCAGCGGTATAATCACACTTGCCTGTCTTTTGCAACACGGGCTCCAGGGCCCGATGACTTGCGAGCAAACCCTTCGACTACCACCCATTACATTATGACCATTCTAGGCTGCCTGTTTGGAATGGTCATTGTGTTGGGCTTGGTGTACTACTGCTTACGTAGGCGTCGGATACAGGAGGAGAAAGAAAACACCATCAGTGTCAAGAAAACTATCTTGGAGATGCGATACGGGCCAGAAGCTGCTGCTGCAGCAGCCAAGGATCCATCTGCCTTGCAGAAACTTCATGACCAGTCCCATCACCAACACCATCATGGTAAACTGTCTCAATCAACCTCCTCCAGCTTGGGTGTGCTCCATGGCTCAGCCAACACCACGTCTTCTCGACTATCCTCACTGCCACAAGTAGAGAAGATGGCCACAGCTTTCTCAGAGGCCATGGCTACCAACAAGGGTAACTACATGGACGTGCGAGCATCAGCAGGAGGAGAAGAACGAGCGAGAGATGGAATTGTAAAAGGGTCAGGGGATGAAATTGCAAGGGTAGAAAATGGGATCAATGGAGCAGATGACTCTGATGATGACGGCCGAGATTCAACTTCAGAGATCTCCACCATTGCCAAGGAGGTGGATAAGGTAAACCAGATCATCAATAACTGCATTGATGCACTCAAACTAGAATCTGTAGCTGTTGTGGCAACTACAGTAGATAACACTGCCTCTTCACCACCTCCTTGTGCCACATCCTTAGCCCGGGGGCTAATCCCCCTTTCCCCTACCATCACAGAGACATGCCAGATCATGTCGTCCCCTAAAATCCGTCCTCCCCCTCCTGTTCCCCTTGTTTTACCCCTTTCTGAGCGGCCTGGAATCAGTGGAGGGGGCTTTCTCTCCCCACCCTACAGGGACCCACCCCCAGTTACAGCACCACGCCCCTTGCAGAGACAACTGAGCGCAGATGCTGCAGTCGTTCCTGTCAACCCTGTCAAAACCCGCTGCAGCGTTTCCTCCAGTGGCTCTGTTAAAAGCGCTCGGGTCTTCAGCCTGGACGTCCCTGACCCTCGCAACCTAGAGTCATGCAAGTACCCTGAGAAAGGCAGCCCTGTTCGGTGCGGGGAGCCGCTAGAGAGACCGCCCCTAATTGGGGTTCAGGGAGTCAGTAATGGCAGAGGAGATGGTGGCGGCGGGGGTGGAGGGGGAGCCGGTGGTGGCAATGGTGGTTCGGGTGGGTGTGGTGTTGCAGTCGGAGGCGGGGTCGGCACAGCCCAGCAGCACCACCTGGAGGTGCACCCAGACTACCACTGCTCAGAGCACCGACACTCCTTCCCCGCTCTCTACTATGAGGGTGCCACTGACTCCCCTGCCCAGAAAGTCTCCTTTCTGAAGCCTCTCACTCGCACCAAGAAGGACACTGCCTACTCCCAACTTTCTCCCCGTCATCACAATTACTCAGGGTATTCCTCCAGCCCTGAATACTCGTCCGAGAGCAGTCTTAAAATCTGGGAGCGCTTCCGACCCTACAAGAAAAGCCCTCGTGAAGAGGCCTACATAGCAGCTGGCCATGCTCTTCGAAAGAAAGTGCAGTTTGCAAAAGATGAAGATCTGCATGACATTCTGGACTACTGGAAGGGAGTGTCAGCCCAGCAGAAACTGTGACGTTTGTGAGAAACACGACAGCAGGAGGAGAGGTTGCAGAGAAAAGAACCGATGGCTCTTAAGACAGCTCAGCAGACTTCATCAGCAGGTGCTTTGGTCCCTACAGGCCACCACAGAGACAAGTGTTCTGAAAGAGACAGAATTAAGCAGGTGTTCCAAACTCATTAAGGCATAGATAAGCAGCCAACCAGAAATGCACAGGAAATGTGGCACTTAAAAGGCATCAAGTTTCATTTTAGAACCTCTTCATTTTACCATGTGTACCACCTGTGCTCTTTCTCCCCTGTAGTTTGACAAGATAATACTCTGAAATGAAGAATTAGTGGTCTTTGTTTCACAAATGCTTGTGTTCACTTTTAAGAGGTGATAATAATAATTGATGCTTGTCAAGATGATTGTTTTCAGTGTTAATTAGCAAGTGGGAAAAAATAAAAGGGTGTGAAATTAGCTTGATGAAACCACAGGTCATAATATAGATACCCTCTTTCCACCCATTCCCCAGTCTCCATTCAAGCAAAGCATATCCATTGATTTGAGACACCTACGCATATTTTACAGTGTGTGTGGGAAACACTTATCAAACCTGAGGCAGACATTTGGACGTGCTTAGCATACAGGAAGTGTGACAATTCGATAAAACACAATGTTAATTCTCTTTTGGCATTCATTTGTGGCAGAGTCAGCTCTTTGCCTTAAAGACATTTTTCACTTCATTTCTGCTTTTTGTACATGTTCTATCTAAGACCAGAAAAGTGTAATATATGGTTTGAGGGTAGGAGACTTTGAATCTAAGTAAGCAGATTTGAAGAAAGGTTTATGAATTTACAAATGGCAGCTAGATACTGACCCCAGTTTGATGAAATGGTGGCAATTCTTTAGATTTACAGTTGCAGGCACATTTTTCTTTGTTTTGCCTGTTTGGGAGTCAGATGCTATATTTAATACAGATGCTAAAGGGTTTGAGTTAGCAAGGTGAAAAATACTTCTGTTTTCATCTATTAATACAGTGTAAAGGAACATTTACAGTCATCCAGTCGTTGTCACAAAATAAACCTTGACAGAGCAGAATCATCTGTATGGAATGACCAACTGACCAATCAGATTCAAGGATTCCTGGGAGCTGTGTATTAAAACCATTGGTTTGATCCCATCTGCAGTCAATGCTACATTAATTGAATACTGAAGCAGGTCTCTCTTTGTTTTCCCTCATTGATCCGACCATTATAACCCACTTCTGTTGACCTGATGTCGACTGTGGTCAAACAAGGAAAGGAATGGAGCAGATTTAATTCTCCCTTTTTTAAGACCTTCTTATTGTCTTTGCATGGCTTAATAGGGAAAATTAATTAGTCATTTGCAGCAGGAGAGTCATGGGGTCACAGAGGTGCTAATATTATTAACACAACCAGATTGAAGAAGTGATTTTAATTAATCTCGCCCTTTCCGGTCAGGTCATCACCCAGAATGCATCACCCGAGGGTTCACCTTCGGAAGGCACACAGACTCAAGACACAAGACCTTGTGGTTGACAATGTGCAGTTTTTTCTTGAATGTTTTTACGGTGTGTGAGCATGTCAGATGTCAACGGTCAAGTGTCGTTAAGTTTCCGTGGTGAATGGATATTTGGTCTTGATTTTGAAAGTTGTATTTGGCCGAACTCCCAGCATGCCTCAGCAGAGTGCCACATTAACATAATTCCTGAAGGTATGAAATCAATACTTCGTTATTGAGAACTGATGCTGTCAAATAAAAAATACAAAGTATTTTCTTGTGAAAAATATTGCTAAAACTAAAAAGAACACAAACAGTGTGATAAATATGAAAAACATTTGTAAAAACAGGCTTGTAGCAACATCCACAAGGAGATCACAACAAAACGATAAACCCCTACAGTACGTTTCTGCTCCACTTTAATGACACATATTCCACACTCAACGAACATTAGCCTCTTTGAAATCTCATTTCTTTCCATTTAAGAGCCTAAAAGTTGTTTTACCCTCAGTCTTTATTCTTAAACTCAGTTAGGAGCCGAGTTCGCTAAACAGCCTCAAGGCATGTGTTATCATTGAGAGATACCTACAGTAGCTATGATACAGTAATTGGGGAAAAAGATGAAACTTTTGGGAATTGAAATTATTCGTGGTGTTTTCCCTGCTGATAAATGTGTACACGTGTGCATATGGTCTCACAGAAGGATATGACTACAAAAACTGTGACACAAACACAAAACCAAGAGTACAATCTATACTAACTATGGTTAGATACAGTATATGTACAAGTAGAATTAGATTTCTAATGGGTATATCCAGTGAAGAAAAACTGCTGTATGTGTACACATACTGTACAAACAAACACACGCACACACAAATACATATGCAGACTCAACAATCCACACCTATTGTATAAGTTTACAGACACATACAGTCTTAAAAAGTGCCCCTGTGGCACTTAAACAAAGAGTGATTCGTTTTAACTTAAGGAAGGGGCCAAACATTTGTAAAGTTGTTTGTTGTTTATATGTTACTTGTTCATTATTTGTCTAAGTAACAATTGCTTTATGATTAAAATGTCTGTCATTGTTATACCTGTTGTTTTTTTAAGCACTATATGGTAAGATAATGGATTGTTCTTTTTTCCCAGAATGCCCTGCTGATCGAGCATAATCAAGGCAAAAGTCCCGGTATGCATTTATGTATGTTGATCTATATTGTTTGAACCCTATAAAAAAATACTTATATAGCTTAAATGATTATTTGTTCTACGTGGTACAAAATTATGAATCATCATATCAGGGACACCGAATGCAAGTTTTTTTTTTTGCATTGATGATTGACTAAATAATATCATTGTATCTATTTGCATAATTTGAACATTTAGCCAAAGCTGAAATATTTTACAGAATTCCTAAAGGCTCCAGAATTCCAAATACAAACCAGGAAGTTGCTGACTTTAGGTATCTAATGGAAAAAAGGTGAATGTTTGATACATTTGCAGTAAATTGCTGCAGTAAACACTTTCCCTTCTCAGTCTGCTTTTATCGAGGGCTGTGGAGTTTAAACATTATCCACCCACTAATAAAAGTTCTGAACGGCAAAAGATTTCCTGCCCACAATTCTCCAGCCTCCTACCATGTTGTGCATTGAGATAAAAAGTCTTTCAAAAACCACCATTGTGCTCTGATGCTCTTGTCAAATGTAGTCGCATGTTTGGCGTGTGACAAAAACCTTTTCATTCTTTTTATTTTAAGTTAATGCATTGTGCCACCAAGTTTTCATCCATATCTCTGTTCCACATGCTTTGACTGATGCATGTGCTTATGTAGCCTTCCGAAGCTTTAAAGAGGTGAATTCAGTGGACGATTATGAAACATGGAAAGGTTTTCCTGATTTTAATGAACTGTGTGTGCTATTCTGCATGTGCAGTGATTTAATCAGGCCGGACCTTTTTAAGAATCCAGATTAGACACAAGAACAAAGAATAAAAATGATGTTATTCACACCTTCCATGGTACCATTCTGAGTTTAATGCAGAAAAGATTGAAATAACAGTATTTCCAGCCCTCTTATCTTGAGGTGAACATTAACTCAGCAGGTCAACCAGGATCTCGGAGGAACCCACTGAGATCCAAGCTGTAGTTCTGCATGCCTGTAACTCAAACGGTTTTTAGTTTAATCACAGAAGTGAGCCTGAGATATAGAGTACAGATAGACTTTATTAATGGATCTGTGAGGAATAGTATATTCTACCTAAAAAGACAAGCAGATTGGATAAAGGCTATTAAACTGATTCATTTTAAGAGTAGCATGTAGCATAGTTTGGGTCATATCGGGGATCACTGTCTTTGCTCTGCCTTGTTTTATGTAAAAACTCGTTAAGTCAACAAAATCTTTTCTGTTTACAGAAAACTGAGTTACTGTTTTAATACACTTTGTCTCACTGTACTTGATTCCTCAGTGCACAATATTCTGGCCAAAATGTGTCTTCATAATCTTTCTTAAAACATAACTGCGGCCCTGAAATGACTTTATTTTGCAGGTGACATCATCAAGGCCATGCGAGCTATTGGAACGTTATGTTACACGTATTGAAAAACACATTTCTCAATCAAATCAATAACTCAATTCCTGATGGACAAAATCAAGTTCAAAGTCAATAGTTTAGACAACAGTTTAAACCTTCTTAGACTAGCTTTTTTAACCGAAATAACATTACTCCAGCAATACAAATTTAAATTAAAATGATTTTCACCAAAACATCATCATGACATCATGTGGTGCAGAGAGGAAGAAGATAGTCGTCTTCACTGTAGGGTTCAGACTAGTTCAATGCTACATAAACACAAAACTTGTGCTTTTTTTGAAGACTTATTGTGAACATGCAGGAAAGGTGTCTTGAAGCACAGCTCAACCTGCTTCATTTTAATGTGCTCTTAAACTTCCTCTGGTCCTGTAAGTTCTGTTCGGTTCTGATACGCTTCATGACCATGTGTACCTGGTTTTGTATGCCCGTGTTAGAGAAATGAACTTCAAGAGGGTCTTTTGTAAATTTGTAATGCTTTTTACCCTGGGCATTTAATTACCCCAATATGTTAAAGCCAAGAAATTGCTTTTTTTATTATGCCTTGGAGGGATTAAAACATCCCTCCATAGATTTTCTGGTGAACATATTTAGTTATTAGCTGTCAAGATTTTTTTACCCGTGTGATGAATACTTTAGTGTGCACCATATCAGATTGGCTTTTCTGAGCTCACCCAGACATTGGTGTTTAGTTCCATATTTCCTGTATTAATGAATATATATTCACTTTCTTTGGTGGTTACATCCATCATTGAACAGCATTGTTGGCCATGGGCATGTTTAAAAGCGCAGTGGTTTTACACAAAACGTGAGCGAGTTGTATGATATGCCCATTTCTCGTTTAAACACGCAATCCATCTCTTTACGACCGCCATGGTGGTTGCGTTCCTAGAAGCTTGAAACGATTTTTTATTCATCCAACCTAAAAACATCGCAAGGCATTTTAGAACTTTGATGTTCGTCGAGCTTTCGTTTTTCACTCTGAGTTGTGTGAAACATTTTTACAGCCGTGAAAACAGGCTAGGAAAAGCTCAAATATGTCGTGAATATGCAACAAAGACAGTTTGTGCCCAACACTACTTTCCACGATCAATAAATTCAAGGCCTCCAGCTAGTTGTCACGCCAGCAGAAAACGTTTACGCTCTGCAAGCGCCTGTTTGAGTTTGCGTCCGTCAGAGAGAAAAAGACAAAGAGAAAAAGTGATAAATGTGCAAAATGGTTTTTACAAAAGCAGTTTGTACAATCCTGCAGGCGTGATGTTTCATTTAGTTACATGCGCTGTGGATGTGCCACAACAGTGGGTGAGAGGCAGTGAGACACAGTGAGATATTTACTCAAGACAGACGGCGAAGAAAACGTTAATTCTCTTAAAGTAATAGCTTATTTTCAGAAGCTGATTGGAAGGGAAGGGGTTAAAATGAGAGGGCCTTGATGTCACGCTGAAGGAAGGTTGTATTACCTTATGATTGCATGTGAAGACAAACACACACAGATGAATCGAGCGTTCAGTAAGACTAGAAATGTGTATGAGGGAAACTAAATAGAGACGTGAAAACAAATATTTACAAGGCAATGGTAGGGAAAGCAACACATTTGAGATTGTGTTTTACAGTTAAGTACAAGTGTGGGAATATATATATGTGTGTATTTTTTTAACTCAAGTTACTTTAACATTTTATTTTGAATTTTCATTCATGTGTCTAGCAGATTTTGGCTAGTTACCGTGTCCTTCAGTGTACCAAACACAATGTAGTTTGTTTCTCCATGACTAGCTAATGCTTCTAACTGCTTTTTGCTCTAAAACCCCAAAAAACTTCGCACAGCCTCGCACAGAACATGGTAACATCATGAAGCTCTTGAAGATCGCCATCATAGCCATTAGCTGACTCATATTAGCTCGAACTCCAGATAGCTAAGTTACATGGAGCTAAATTACCGTTATAATCTCAGTATTACTGTAATGGAGATGGATAATCAGACTCTCTTTCTTTTCACAATTCAGACCCTCTCTTAGCTCAGTGTGACTGATAATGTCATAAAACAGTCTTAGGTTTCTAAAAATACACTGTCCATTTCATCTGATTAACTTCCAACAATGCTGATTCTGATATAACTATACATTTCTTGCTCACTTGAACTCCTTTTATTCTAGCCGTCTCTTTTCTCCTCAGCTTTTAGTGGAATTAATGAAACGAATTTCCCAAATGAAGAGGATAATGTAGCTCTTACAGGAATCTGGCCTAACTCGCGCTTTTATTATGCCTGTATTTCATTGTTCTGACCCAGTTTTCAGAGGCTTTAATGGTGAGGGGAATCCGGCACAAAAAGACGCTAATGGCACAGAGAGATGCTAATGCTATATCAGCTAGCGTAGCCGCTGCAGTGTTATCAGTTATTACTAACATTCAGTAACATTTAATGAGGTTTGAAATGGCCGAGAAAGATAGAATTCACAACGGCGCTAACAGGGATTAGCGGTCATCTAGCCTCATGCTAAAGATTTATGGCCTTAGCTAACAGGGAGCGTTTTAATGGAACGTCAAAATGTTGGTTAACGTTCTTTAAAAGCTCCCTCAAAGTTATCAAAAAGTTCTTGCAGGAACGTCTGTAGAACTATTTAATGTTATATATCATATATCAAAAGCATTATTCTTAAGTTGTTAGTGCAATGTTAGCATGCGCTGTGTTTGCTAACTCATTTTGATTGAGCTGTTCTTATCAGCTATGAAGACAATATTTAAATGTGATGGCACTGAAGCGATTGGCCAGAAATAGCTGTGTTAGGCAGTTTTTATATTTCTTTGTCTTTTTCACTTCACGGCAAAGGCATTAAGATTTTTATTGCCAATGTAACGCAACGAAGAGCAAATGATACACATTAGGTGTGCAATTGCCTCATCCTTCTCATGTAGCCAGAGAGAATGATGGGAAATGTAGTTTTGTCACACAAGCCTGTTGCTTCCTTAACTGGCTAAATGAGCGGTATGTTTTGGGTAGCTTTCTCTGTTCTTCACCCATGCATGCAGGCTAATCGTACAGTAAACGTACACAATTGAAACAGAATTATCGGCAATTTGACATGCCCCCTAACTTTCAAATTTTTGTATGTCAGCAGTTTACATACAATATGTTTCTTGAGCGATCTGATGTATTTACATCTGACTGTGCTGTGTCTTTTACTGTTAATACAAATGCACACAGTGACATTTGTCATTTTTATGTTTTTTCCGAATGTGCTGTGAGAGGGATTGATAATTACATGAACGCATAAGGTCACTTACTTTCTCTGATCGACATTTGACGGTCGTCTGAAGAGATAGTCATTTTTGGGATCAGTGTGCACTTGGGCTCTCGTTGAATGTGATATGCAAAACGTGTCTAATTCCAGCGGCCCGTTAATGAGTCCACGGCCAGCTTGTGGGATCTTGCGGTCTCGGTAGAGATAATAAACTGAGGATAATCAGTATGAAGATGGCCCAGCGTAGCTGTCTGTTTCATCCAGCCTAAAATCCCCTTTCGTGCCACCCTGTATTATACATTTTCCCATTTTCACTTTTTTGATTGACATTGTAAAACATTATTTGTGATATTTCAAGTCCCTTCTTATAGTGTGTTTAAATTATTCCTGCCTTGTTTATGAAAGTTAATGAAAAAGCAGACAGTATTGATTTTCCTGAGTTGCTGAGACAAAGGGCAGCAGTTGCTCGCAGTTTTTGCCTGAAGCAGATCACTGGGGCATTATGGGAAATTATAATTTTAAGTAATCAAAGAATTGTATTGGCTATGAATCATATCAGAATTAATTTTGTGTATTTATTTTTTTGTTGAGTGTGCCAATCGAGTTTACAATGTTTTGGTCACCTATCTGAATGAAGTAATTTACTAAAACGAAAGAAATTGCGACACATCTGTGAATTTTGTAAAGAGTATATGACTGTTTTTCTACCAAGCTTGTTCTGTATATCATTTTTTGGGTGGGCCGGAGTGTGTTTGGGGCGGGTGTGGGTTTTTTTTTTAAACGGTCGGGGTCGTGCAATGAGATGTAACTAAGATGACTGAAAATATAGACATGAGAAAAACATATGAAACTGAAATAAAGTGTTATATTTGCATGATTTCCTGTATTTTCAATGAGAGTAAAAAATTACTGTTGTGTGCATTGTGTGGACGTACGTCAAAAACATTATGAAACTCATATTTTAGACTTTTTCATGCCATTTTACTTTGACCTTTATTTTTCATCAGGTTATTAAATTTTTCATAGGATCTTTTTCTTTAAAAATGTAAACTCACTTGCATTTTTTTTGCAACTCAGCTGTTGCACCGAATTCATAACAGATCAGCATATGGTCAGAAAGACATCACAGTGTTATTTCATAGACCTTTAATTTGCTTTGTCTGTTTTCACTACTGTAATCCTTTTCCATTCAGTACTCAAGGGGTTAATCGACATGCTTTGCTGTTCAAACAGAAGCTCAGTGATTGATCGAGAAGCTCAAATGTTAACAGCCACCAACAACAAACTATTAGCATTGCCACTATACAACTACTATTTCCATGTAAAATAATTCTGTTACTAATTGATGTTCACCAACTGCCTCGCCAAATTTGACCCAAGCTTGAAGAAATTGTTTTCGCACTCAATTTTATTGTTTATGCAATTATTTTAAATATATAATGGGGTCTTAATATAGTGGAAAATCATTAACTAAATTGAGGGTACGGTTGTAAACTGTTATTTACTAGCTGTGGTGTCATTTCCAACCTGTTTTGACTACGCATGGTGTTGGTTTAAACTTTGACCTGCTTTTTGCAGCTACATAATTAACCCCTTTCGATGTGCTGGTGTTTACTGCGGTGTTGTTAGTTGTTTACACATGCAAAGTGTTTTTCCTTGTGACACATACAGTAAAAGATCTCTACTGTTGTCCTAGTTCAATTAGAAACTGTTTCGACATTATGACATACTTCAATAACAAAACATGATATATGACATCCATTAGTTACTGTCATTGACATCTTCAAAGGTCTCAACTTCTCCTGGGTTCTCAAAAGAGAGGCGTAATAACAGCACCTCTGGACCAGACTGTCAAAACAAGTACAAAGGGATTATTCGTCATCTCTTTCGACTGGTTGTCAAGAAACCCTGACAAAGTAAGTCCTTGACAGCTGACCAGAGTTGTATGTCAACAACTCTGGAAACCTTCCTAAATAGCCCCCAACTGGCCACTCAAAACTCAACACACTAATAATTTTTATACTCAACTCTGGGGTCTTTAAGCACCTTTCATATTTCGCAGTGTGTAAACGGGTCAGAGGTCATAAACCCTTCAGGTGTGGGTCTCTACAGCACTTGTTTTGATTATGATTGGGCGAATTCAATCTACCAGACCAATAAACTGTGTTAGCCACAATCGATTGGACGTAGTCTCGCTCTAGCCCGCGCGGTTCAGCGGATAAAACCTCAGATATAATATCACTAAAGTCAATTAGACTCTTGGGAGTCCTTGAGTGTCTGGTACAATGAAAGCTCAATCTGCTGTTATATTGATTCTGAGGGATTGGATCTGGTGTCCCTATTTGATCATTCACCTGGTGGTTGTTCTCTACATAATTAACCCCTGTCTCTAGTAGGTCAGCTAGAAGATATGATGGACAAGAGGTCATGGGTCAGGGTTGCATTTAAATAGGGGGACTGACCAGGGGTCAGTGTATGAAATAATCTTTCTTCTATAATGTCAATTATAGAAGAAAGTCAAACAATCCTTGTTTAAAGTTTCAGGTCTCTTCAGTTACATTAGCTTCCTTTATTTATTCATTTATTTTTGTTACATTTTGGTCTGTTGATGTTTCTCATTTTTTTGTCTCTTTCAGTTTCTGTGCAAATAGATCTTTCTATATTTTCAATAAATTAATAGAAACACTGTGTGAATACTGTTCTCATAAATGCAGATATCGTGTTATAACTTTACGTTTTACTTTATAGACGCTTGCCAAAAATGAACATGTCTTTACAATCTCGTTGTAAAGAGACTGAAAACAATTGTTTTGTGCAACTTCCACACACACACACATTCTTGCGACATCCAAACCAGATTTCCATTCCATCCTCCTTCCCTGGCAAAGGTTTCATTTTATATTTCTTTATACATAATTTATATTTTTATATTTTATTATTTTACCCTACGCTGTGTTTGTGTCGTCAACATGAGTACCATAGAGAATACTAGCTGCAGCTGTTTATCACTGTGTGTGGCAAAAGAAAACAATCCGAGTGTCAAAAAGTTGACTTGAGTGACTGGGGAGGAGTAGATGCTAACTTCACTGTTTTAAGTAATTTTCTGTGGAATTACCACCAAAACTTCACACACACTCACACACACACACAATGGTCTCAAGTTTATCTGCTGCAGATGCAACGAATGCGAGCTGCTCTCCAAGGGCAGTAAATTCATACTCAAGCAGGTATGAGACATGCGTCTGGGAAAAAGCTGAGATGCAAATAACACAAAATCAGTTTCACTTCCCTTCTATTTATTTTTTTGTTGCGATGTGGTATCTAAATTTAGGATCAATTATTAAACTAATAATAAATATTAAATAAATAGAATTAATATAATATGTAAAAATGATAAAAAAGATACTTTCTGTGTAATTAATTTGTTTTTTGTAGTTTATATCTATACTGTAGTTTTGTTTTAGTTTGCAGTTTTGTTTTAGTTTGCAGTCTTCATTTTCTCCTGTCAGAAGTGAGCGAACGAGATAGAGAGAGAGAGGGAACAACAGGACGTGAGTATTAAAGCACAAGTGTGAATTTCAGACTACAGAGAAACTACCGTGTGCCGTTTTCACAGTATTTGTAATGACTGAAATGAGGCGATGGGACAGACGTGTTACACATTCACACACAAACACACACACACACTCTTTCCCCCTGTAACCACAGAGCAAATTATGAAGCAGATTTCACTATCTAAACACACACTGTGTGTACTAAGAGAAATACACAAACAGTTTAGCAGAATTCACAGCCTGTGATCGCTGGGTAACAATCCAAACAAGCAGACTCTGCTGATGTTTATCCTGTTACGGTATGTTGCACCATTTATTAATTGTGCTTCATAATATCTCATAAACTGTTTGTTTGTTTGTTTGTTTGTTTGTTTACTTCTCCATAGCAGCGATGCATAATGTCTTTTGTCACGGGCCATTAATTTGAATCCAGGGGATATATGGTCATGTCTGTTTATTATCATTGTGCTGTTTTATTTTTCATATGACATTCATGTAATATTTCTTTGGACTCCTGTAGCAAACTTGGATAAGCAGATTTCCATAGGGAATTGTGGGATTGGCAGAAAACACTGATGAGAGTAAGAGTATGTCCCACATCAGCCGACCTCTGATCAGAGCGCAGATGGAAGAGCACATCCTACAGGAAGCTATTGTATCCACTTCCTGTCATCTGCTGCCAGCACTGTATCTTTGTTTATATCTTACCTCTTCGCCAGGTTGAATGTGGAGGCCCTTATACTGTATCTCATCTCTGATATATGGAGCTGGTGAGTCTTTATGGTCTGTGTGGAGATTGTAATGAGAGCTTCAGATCAATAAAACGTCAGAAGAAATGGGGGTCTCGTCTTCACCCCCCTCTAGATTTAAGGGTCAGGTGGGGCATTTATGTCCACATAATTTACATGATTCACCCTGTTTCTGATTCATTTCCTCATTCATTGTGTGGCCAGGCAGGAACTGCAGTGAAGGGTTCGACTGCCCTTTCTCCACGCTTTGATTGGCTCTTCTGAGGTTCTGTGTTGTTACTCATTTGCGTCTATTGATGGATTCCTCAGATCAATGAAACAGCGGTTTAATCGTGAGTATGGACGGATTCTAATTATCTGCTGATGTTTCTTTCAGAGCATTCAAACAAAACCTCATCCTATTGTCTTTCAGATCTCAGAGCTCAGAAGATACTTCCTGAAAACCAAATGGGAAAACTGAGGTATGCATCTGTACAGCTGAAGATGTTTGATTAGGGTTTTATCTTAGCAGAAATTTAAAAGATGTTTTTATTTTGTCGGAGGCCCCATCAGCGCTAAGACTCACGCTGCTGTAAAAACTTTCTGAATGCTAAGAGCTTAGAGAATGTTTTCCTTCTAAACTACAGTATTGCCAAGAAGGGAATATAACCACAAATATGGTCTAGCATGGCTTAAAATGGTAGAAAACTTGATATGGAGACTGTATCGCTCTCCTGCACAAACAAACACTTACCCATAATCCCCTGCAGCAGCTCTCTGGAGGTGAGAAACTCTCTTCCTTTCCATATTTTAGCAACAACATCATGTGCAGGAGCTGGATGTGATGTGCTCAACACAAGCTGTCTTCTGATACAGCGATATCTTGCGTGTTTTGCTTGGCTGGGAGTGTGTATCGATCACAAATTTATGTTTCTCCACTCAGCCAAAGTAAAGCACACGTGAGATTAAATTAGCAATGCTTAGTGTCCACAAAATAAATGAGATGAAAGAAAGAAAATGGCAATTAAAGTAGTTAATCGTTTTTACTCTTTTACTCATTGTATTAACAATATTGTTCGGTTAAAAGAATGGTATTCAAACGTTTTAATTTTTGAATGTTTTTAAAACATTCCACTAACAACTTTAAAATAACGTTTTTGATATATGATACAACCATTAAAAACGTTCTACTGACATTACTGCAAGAATGCTTTTTGATAACTTCCCATATAAACACAAACTGTAAATATTGGGCTACAAAAACATTTCCACTGGTTTTCTCCTAGAAAAGATTACCTTTTGTGAAAACATGGCATTGTTTCAGTGTTTATTGTTTTTACCCAGCAGTATTAAAATGCTATTTATTTAGTCACACAGCATTGTGTAAAGCGTTTGGTAAAAAAAGTTTACAATAATCACAACCACAGTTTGGTAATGACTACAATGGAGACCATTCTTTAATAAATCATTTACAGTGACACATAATTAAGTTCTAAACTGTCCAGACTCAGTTGGAAAACTTACTAATTACATCCCCAAAATACCCAGAAGTCATTTCCAGTTCAGATAGTCAAATAACCTCCAAATGGTGAGAAATACAACAGGAATACAGCAGAGTGTGTCTGCTGACATTGTGCGTCATGTTTAACCTTTGACATAGAGTTTAATTAGTCTTTATAGATTTCAGGCAAACTTCAGTGATGAGCCGTCCAATTACAGCCAGAGGAATGTGTGTGTGCGTCTGTGTGTGCGTCTGTGTGTGCGTCTGTGTGTGCGTCTGTGTGTGCGTCTGTGTGTGCGTCTGTGTGCGCTAGTGTAACAGAATAAATGTATTTTGGCTTAGAGACAATGTAGCTGTCTTTCTCCACTCCACCTTCCACAAATTAAACCAGGCAGCACACGAAACGTTATTCGCAGCCGATTTTTCCCTATTATTTGACACATTTATATGTGCAACACGACTTGTAAGGAAAGAAACGGCAGGCGTATTTTAGGCATACAAAACTGTGTTCTTTTCGAGAGCAAATTTATTGGCAACAATTGTAGATTAAACATACTCGCAGCACTTGAAATCACATTGATCGTGCCACTTTGCTTTCAGTGTGGTTTGTAAAAGAAGCTAAAGTGACAGAAATCGCTGTGTCCAGAATTACTGCATTGTACCGGCCTGCATTGTGATTCGGATGGTGTGTTTGATTTTAATTGTTCTCTATCTGTTATTTGAAAACTTTCGTCTCTCTACCTCCATCAGCATCTTGGTCATTTTTTGTGGTTTCGCATTTTCCCCTCACCATCCAATTTTTTTTCAATGAGACTTTCTCATTCTTCATTTTAATAATTTGTGATGCTCGTTTCTTCCCCAGAGATGGACAGCCTGGGGGAACGAGAGACAGGAAGACAAATAGAGTTTTGCTGGTTGTGTTTGGTGAAGCACTGGGTTGCCAGGTATGTGTGATAAACACATCACAATTAACTATTTTAATCAACTAGCCTGAAAACAGTCACTGTTAACCCCTATTATGAATTTTGAGGTTTATTGTTTATTACAAGTAGCAACGTTAAACATTCACAGATCGTCAAGTTAACAATCATTAGAAGACATTAAACTGGAATACGTTTCAGGTGAGACAGGGTGTGCTTTCGGTTTGTGGATTACTGAGTTGGCTGGATTTCTTTGTTGATGATTTGACAACAGTGTGGGTAACACTCTGCATAAGGTTCCATTTGTTAACAGTAGTTAACCATATTAGTAAACATGACCGAACATGACTGAATCAACAATAGTCATTTATTGATTTTAATGTTAATTTCAACACTCACTAGCACATTTTTAAATCTTTAAAGCTGTACCTGTTAACATTTGTTAATTTACAGTGGACAGACTGTAACAAACTGTAGTTTATTAGCTAATGCATTAATTAATGTTAGCGAATGAACCTTATTGTAAAGTGTTACGGAGTTCTGGATCTGGAATTCTGGATCTGGAATTCTGGATCTGGAATTCTGGATCGTTTCGCCCTTTGAAGTTCATTGTGGGGTTGTCGTCATAGCAACAGATCCTTAAGATCTCCTGTACTCAGCAGGGGAGCAGGTTTAGAGATATTTAACTTCAACAGCATTGAATCACGGATGGTGATGTTATATGTTCCATCTTCCAAGAGCACCTTGTTGAACCAGGGCCAAAACTAATTATTCTATTAACATTACAATAGTAATCATCGTTTTAATAATAATTCAAAATCTAATTAAAACAGACACAGCTCATTTTGAGAGGTGTGAATTACCCCATAAATTGATTAGATCCCTACATTATCTTTTTCAGTCTGTCCGATCTGTACTGCTGTGTAGACCATCTGTGTTGACCTCTGTTTAAATACATATACAGATACATTTTCCAGCCGCGTACTGTAAGAAGACATGCTTTAAAAGACAGCTTTCAAGTTGTAAATACATTAACTCTGATGTTGACATAAAAAGCAAGCTGAAACCTGTTGAAAGGCAAGAGTGAGGACGTGAAATTATTACACGCGTACATGAGCCGTTATATAAAACCAAGGTTCTTAATAAAGCTGTTTTTGCAGAGTGAGAGATCTTTAATTATAGACTTACTGCAAGCACAGACTGCCTCCATTTCTGCTTCACTGATGATATACTTAAATATTTTAGTACTGGAAGGACACATGGTAAAGTTGATTACAGGGTCGATTTGCATATTTAAATTAGGCCCTGTGCATATTCATATGGCTGCCAGCTAGCGTACCTCGCATTAGCGGGATTCTAAAGCAGCGCTGCATGCATCTCTCGCAATGCAACATGTTCAGTAAACAGAAATTATTACTCAAAGACTGAAGAAATTGGATTTTTTTTATTTCTTTCAATAATTTACTACTTAACATTATTTTAAGCTGCAATCCCTACCTGTTTTTTCAGTTAAAAATGAAAAATAAAATGTTTATTGAGCTTGTACATGATAGATCAGTGTTCAAAACAATCTCCTTATTTTACAATGATTCACAATGGTAAATTTATAATAGTGATTTATAGTTTGAGCTGGAAATGTTTGTCTGTAAACAGAAAGAAGATCCGGCTACCATATCACATGTCCGGGTACTGTCATCCAAGTAACCTGCAACTTCATACTTTAAACACAGATGGCGGTAGAGAGGCAAAAGTTACAGATTGCAGCTTTAAAACAAACATAAAAACACAACTGATGTTTATTGCTTGTATAGTGTGTTTCAAATCATTTATGATGCTTTAGCAGGCAGCTGCTTATCTATGCAGTAGACAGCGAGTTAGTTCACCAGGTCTTACTGACCTCAGAACAGGGTTTTAGTGGAAATAGTCTTCACAGAAGGCTTCTCGAGTCGGGGAGGTGTTGAGGTGTGTGGGGCTCTCAGAGGGGTAATAAAGGTCTGCTGGAACCCACTGAGATGTTGCTGCTCAGATGTGGATAAAATATTGCCTTGATTACCGACGTTTGGGTGCCAATAAATCAGACTGAAGCGCGTGAGGGGGGAGGCAGAGCCTTATTAATGAATAATAAACTTGCTATGGGGAAACTCAACAATTCAGCCACCCTCTGTGAGACAGAGAGAGAAAGAGAGTGAGCGTAGAGGAGAAAGAAGTTTGTTACTGTATGTGGAACTGTGATTGTTTGAAAACTGCCTTTTCTCCACTGAACACAAAAGCACGACGTTCTTGCCTGCTGTGTGATGTCTTAACTAACACATTTGAATGAGAGCCTGCGTGACATGAAAGTGGCAATATTTGTACATTTCTGTCTGTCTCTCATATGAAGTTCTTCTGAAATGTGAGTAAATACTGACAATTTAGTTTTTTAGGTGAACTAATTATTTACAAATATATGAATATTCTGAATCATGTAACATCCCAGATAACAATTTTAGGTTGTAAGAACAGTTCCCTAATGTTTCCATTAAACAACAAAAACATTAAAAATGTGATGTTGACGGCTTTAGAAATGTTTCAAAAGTCCAGTTTTTTGGATGTTGTATTAACATTGCTTGGTTATCAGAACGTTATTTAAACATTTGTTTAATTCTGTAAAGTTTTTAAAACTTCCCACTTAACGTAAAGTTTTTTGACATCTATGAGGTATAACATTAAAAAGGTTCTGCTATCGTTACTTTAAGAATGTTTTTGATAACTTTGAGAGAACTTTGAGAGAGAATGATAGCCAATGTTCAAATTTGGAGAAAATCTTCAGTTTCATAAAAGAACTTCACAAAATGGTACTTTTGAGCCTCACTTTTCCAGCTGCATTAATTTGTTGTTTTGCTGTAATCACAGGTTGAAAGATCAGACTGAAACCCTTTTGATTACTGACTCCCTGTGTGTGGCGCTTTTAAAGAAAGCGAAGACAAAACAGCTTAAATGGCCACAGTACCCCAGCGAGAGCGTTCTTTGAGATGTAGCTTTCATATACTTTGTGTTTGCGCTCCAAAACATATAATAACAAAGACTGCAACCTTAAGCAAGCATAATAGCTTACTATATGGGGTCCAAGGGCACTATAAGCTACTCTTCTAACTGTGTGTGCTCCTGGTGGGCTGCTAATGGCTGCACATTTTTTAAAGACAGCTTGGAGAATTAGCGAGAGAGAGAGTTTGTATGTGTGTTTTTGTGTTTGCGAGACCCATACTTGTGATGAATTGATAATCATTTCTTCTTTCCCTCCATTTTTGTGTTTCAAAGCCTCCATCTCTGTGTATTTTGCCATTCCTCGGTTTCATGCACCGCAGTGATTGCTCACTTTGTTCGTGCGCGTGTTGATATCAAGAGACAACATCGTTTGTACAGCTAAGATGCAAATCAAGTGTCCTCGCAGCCCAGATGCTCAATTCAAACAGAAGCAGATGAGCTCGAAAATGGCACTCTTTAAGAAGGCACAGAGTTTGTGAACGATCACCCTCACCGTCTTTTACAAACTTCACCTGGCACGCTTTAAATTTTTATTTTGTCTGGCGAAGACTTGCATTGCTTGTTTTCTTTGTCTAACAGAAAATTTTGCGGTGTAATGCATTTTGTGACACATAGGGCGGCGCTCTCCAAACTCTGCACTAAGGGGTCTATAATACCTAGAGGTAATAAACTATTCAGAAGCTGTGGAAATCCGTGATCCAATCACCTGAACCATAAATGTTATGTGACCAATCACTATGGAGGAAAATGATGACAACAGTGATTGATTAATTGGCTGATTGACTGATTGATGTCACAATCAAAGCAGACAGAAAATGTCTATTTCATGCCCCATAAGAGCATGAAAACATCTATATTGTGAAATATTACAATAAATATATTTCAAGCTTTTGTCAGAATCTACATCAATGGAGAAAATTGCATGCTTGTTTATTATAACATCTACCAGCATAGGTTAACCGAACCGTATCAAACAGTTCTTTGACGTACAGTCCCAGGCTGTATTCAACAAAACAAGTGTTCAGTTTCAAAAACGTAATTGTATATTTAGACATAATAAATATGTCTATAGTTATTTATTTCAGTTTATTTACATTTGGCAGGCGTTTCTATCCAAAGTGACTTGCAGTGTATTCAAGATCCTGTGTGTTTGACTTACATGGTGATTTTCCCCACACACGTTGCTACAAAGCAAAGAATAGCACCTTACAAATACCCCAGTGTGCAAGTCAACGGTGACGGGGGAAAGGGCACAAAAAAATAAAATTACAAATACATATCAAACAGAGAAGAGAACCAAGCCAGGAGCAGCAGAAGGGCACTGAATGTAGGTGTTCATTCAGAGTAAAGCCATGTGTATTTAATCAAGAACCAAAGAAGACCAAGTTCATTTCAGTAGCTAAACTCCTGTCTCAGCACGAGTTTGTGTGCAAAGCTGCTGGTGTGCTGCAGTAAACCAGCCGTAGGAGATGAAGTGTGTGAGATGTGTTCTCCTAGAAGAATCACTCGGTACGGCACACATTTCCTTCTCTTGATTGTGACTGGACGGGTCTTCTGGTGTATCGATTTCCTTTAAAGACTGGCTGTATGGTGTAAAACCATTAAAGGTCATGCAGTGGGTGGTCAGTATGAGAGCTTGTCTGTTTTCAAAGCTAATGATAGGTTGTGAAGAATTTCCTGTGGGTTTTGAGCAGTTCCATGGGGCTGTAAGTCTCCATACGTCTGACACAATGCTGTGAGTGTTTGTTTATTTGTGTGTGTCTATTAATTGTGTGTTAAGACAGTAAAATAAAGCTGAGTCACAATAGACTGAGTCACAAGTCACAGGAGCTGTTATTTGTCACTGAAATGATGTATTGTCACAGGTGTGTGTGGTCCTGGTTTTCAAGTTATGGGGAGTAATGTACAGATTGTGTAGCATAAAAACCATAATGTCTGTGCAATGTCCCCATAAAACAAGAACACCTGTGGGTGTGTTTGTGTGTGTTGGCCATTGACCAACAACTTCAAATGTGGTTTGTCTAACCCACATTTAGTGTCAGAACTTCTTGTTTTATAATATTACGAATGTGAGTCTTGTTTTTAAGTGTTATAATGTGAAGCTGTTTTTGCACTAATGCCAGAAATTTATTATGATTCAATTCATTTATTATGAATCATCTTTTTCTTTTGGTGTTCCAAATAAAAAGATTATATAATCTAATGAGAACCTGTCATTTGTAATGTATTTCATTCACTGAGCTATTCAGAAATGGTTATTTAAAAATGAATTGGGTCATTTTACTATTAAAAGCAGGGTAGACATTTTTTCCCTGAAACATTTTTGTTATGCTGGTTGAAGTCTCTTTACATCCTGATCCGAAATTTCTTACCCTACATTTAATGTTACTTTATATGTAATTAAAAAAATGTTGTTTTGAAAAATCTCCTCCCCCCATCTGCCATTGGTCATCGAAAAATGACAGGCTTTAGCTTAATATATTTTTTCCATGATGCAGTATATTTAGACTTTCATCTAAAGTTTAAGAGGTATCACCCACCCCTACGACAGACATTAACAATCACTTCAGAAATGTTTGGCTGCTGTGATCAGATTGATTACGACCAACTGTGCCTCGTCTGGGAGGAAGTGAGCTGTATTATTGCTCGCTGGAGTTGTTTGATTGTTCGGAATGGACACGTTTTTCCGAGTTTCCCCTCGAGCCGGTTGTGCGTTTTTTAAGAGGGATGTTAAACGGCCTGTTGGCTTCATCGCTTGAAAAATATTCCTAATTGGATATTGGCACTGTAGAAGAGTTGGAGGAGTGGAGAATTCCTCAAGGTTTGCTTTTTAGTTTGGTGTCGCGTCCTCGCGGAAATCGTGAGGTTGCGGTTAATGAGGCCATGAACGGCGAACTTTTAGCCTCTTGCCATGTTTAGTCTCGTTTGAATACCAATGAGGAATTAACAAGGATAAATGAGGAGGAAAGAGTAATCACACAGGCTGTCTAGAGCAGCTTATAGCTGGAATGTATAGTGCATAGTGTTTAATGTATGCGTCCCACAATGCATTGCGCTTAACCCTTCGTGTCCTGTGTGGACTTGAGGTCATTTTAGCTGTAATTGTTTCTAAAAACCTTTCTTGACTCATTATTTAATCCAACAGACAAAGGTTAAGACGTTTGTACACAAACTGAATAATGAAATTATTACACTGAATGTAAAGCAATAAACACCTTCGACATACAAAACCAAACAAACAACAAAAAGGTTTAACAGCATTGTGAAAACAAACAAAAACAAAAGAAATACTGCTAACTACATTTGAACAAAATACAGTTGTACGTTTGGTCTAATGCTGTTAAATCAGATACACAAGGAAAATTAGCAGCACGCACAATAAACCAAACGCAAGCAAAAGTTCAAAGTCGTGGTGATTCGCCTTGTTGGCAAATCTACAGGAGCACCATTTAGGAGTGCAATCGAGTGGCGCCTGCAATTTGTCAGGAGTCTCTAATCGCTGTTTCGTTCCCGACTTTTCCAAATTCACTGAGTGCAGTTTCACTGCTGTGGTGGCCAGAGGGGATGTCTCCAATTCTACAGTTCCAGCAGCTCCCGCTCACTTCCTTTATTTATTTAAATGGCTTTACTGAAGACGAGCTTTAATTCGCTGGTCATTTCAGCTGGCTGAAAACCTAATTTGGTGCTAAAAGAGTCTGAAGCTTTGATAAGTTAACAGCGCTGTATTCATTTGTCAAAGTGACTCGCTTTACCTCCGGGTTATTACCTTTACACACACACACACAGCTGATTCAGAGGACTTTTATACGATACATTTATATACATTTATTTATATAAATGTACTGTGTCTTTGTGTGTATATATATATATATACACATATGATAGATACATAGATAGATAGATAGATAGATAGATAGATAGATAGATAGAGAGTATATATTTGTCAAGAGCATATATTTACAAGCATATTTAGTAATTATTGTAATTAATTATACTGCCGTGTGATGTGTTAGATTATAATATAAATTGTCACTGCTGGTTAATTATGAGACTCATTAATTAACTCAATTCACTTCTGTTTTGTTATCACACTCGTAACAGGCATGAATTTTATTAAGGAGATTTTCAGCTAACGTACCATAAATACAGCAACTCACAATATGCTAATATGAATAAATTAGTTTGGGAAATTTCACAGGAGTTTTCCAAATCCTCAGGCTCAGCTCGCACTTGTTCATTAGAATTTATGGCTGAGGGGGTTACCGTGGAGACATAAATAGTCATTAAATATTTGACATTTTGATTACAGTTTTATTAAATAAACACGCCGAATGCATAACTGGTAAATTATTGGAGACCATTGGAGGTAAATTAATATTATTAACATCAAAAGTCCATGATCGTAAAACATCTCTGAACATTCTTAAAAGTTAAAATAAGTAGCAACTTCAGAATCGAACCCGCAACCTTTGCACCACCACCTGCTCTGGCTTTTCAAGCATGGTACTGTTTATTAACAGCACGGTTATGCATGAGCAGTCATAAGGGGGCAAGAGGAAAATATGGGCCAGCACCCAAAAGAGGAGAACTTATACACCATAGCAATTAAGTTTGTGAGAGGAGCTATATGGATGTTCGCTCCGGAACGAGCCGGCGGTTTTAATGAGAGCCCATGAAGATATATGGTCAGGTGGGCTGGAAGATATTGCAAACATCATATGAGGGGCAAACAACCTGTTTTATAGAGCAACCATAAAGGTTTCTGAGAGAAACATATATGCCCAGCCTGGATAAACTGTGATATATGATTCAGCGGAAACTCCAAATTCATAGCACTAAAAATGCTTACTTCTGAGAAAACAAGAATAAGTGTACGAAGAAATTGACAAAACAAAATATTATGTGTTTAAAGTCACCATAAAACATCTCTGTTATTTCTGTGTTGTGTATTTCACAGAGAAACAGGATATTAAAGTCGAATTACAGCAACTGTGGGGCAGTACAATGTTTTTAATCCACTGGAGAAAAATAAAAGTGTTTCATACTGAATGTGAGTCTGCAGTGGATTGTGAAGGACCACTTCTGTCCTGAAACACCTTCAGCACGTTTGAGGAGGTTTTTTGGACCAGAACATTCAAGATGAAGGTGATAGTGATAATCTGTCATTATTTACCTCGGTGCGGAAAGATGATTTTACTGTGACTACTGTGGCTTCTTCAATACTACAGTTCCTTTAAGATTTTGAAAAGATCCACTTACAAAAGAGCAACTTCTGGCAGATGGAAAATATCATATATTTTTATGTTTAAATTATGATTGAAATTTCCTTGATTTTGTGATTTCCCTGACATCTTCAGGTTTGAAAATCACAATTTAAACTTCCCTTATATTTCCAGGTTTTCCAGGACCGTGATGTTGAGTCTGGCTGTATGCAAACAAAGGAGTTCTCGTATCATAAACGCCCGTCACATCTGACCAGAAGAAGAACTTTTGTACTTTTGGAGTTTGAAAACTTCAGTCTCCATTGGCTTTTAGTGTATCAAAAAGACATTCCACTAAATAGCTTTTTTGTGTTTTGCAGAGTAAAGCAGGGAAAAAAAACCTCAGGAACGTTTCGAAGAACAAGATGACGACTGCTGTAGATAATGACTGAACTGTCTTTTTCAAGCTCTTCTTTTAATATGAAATATTTAGAGAGGTCAGAGCTGTTCTGTGAAAAGCACAGATGCCTTTTAGCCGTACAGCAGCAAGAAACACGACTGACAAAATTAAACCGTGATGTAAGATGCGATATACATGGGGTGAAAAGAGTCTCTGTATTAAATATGCAACGACAAATATGTCTGTTGAATACTAATCTCTCCACAGACCTCTTAAATGTCAGTTGTTCGTAGGGCTAACATATCAGTGTGTTTCTTTTCTAATGCAGGAGAAAAACTCACTGGCTGAAAACGAGCAAAGAAACACAGAAACTTCAAAGCTGTCCTACCAGCTCTGGCTAACGAAGAAATCTCCACCTTCCTCAATCTATAAAGAGCCGGATAGAGGGAGTGAGGTGGGAAAACAGGGCGAAAGTTCAACTGTGCATCAACTGCCCACACGCCCCAGATCTTCCTCTCATGGTTTTTCTATCTCCGCTGGAATCATAAATATATGATACTGTTTCACGTCAACACTACGCTCGTATGCACGCGTGGTTCGGGTTCAGCTGTGTGCGTTTTCTGTCGATATAAAACACGAGCTGTGTTCCATCTGTTTTTGTTTATTCCAATTAATGCATTTTCATGCCCGTCGATGCGTAGATTTCAAACGCATTGTGTTTTGGATCTTTTTTTTAATAAATAAGCAAATCAAGAGAGAAATTGAGAGGGAATTAGACTGTAATGCGTGACCTTACGCCTGAGAAGTTTCATGCGTTGTTTTTAATGTTACCAGCATCTCTTTAACGTTTGTAGGCATTTGTAGACACTTTTATAGACACTGATACAATGTCAATATATGTACACTGTCAAAAACAGATAAAATAACTGTTTTCTCAAACATTGCCTTTGTCTTCCATTATTTATCAAATAGGTTGTTCAGACTCAATTTATAACGATAAACAAACATTAATTAAATATGAGAAATGCTAAATGCATCAACAGAAACATTTTTTTTCAGGGGGTCTCCAGACTTTCTCGTTTCCACTCTGTTTTAATGACCGCTTTGCATGTGTAATGCCCCAGTCCCTGCAGCTCAGGAACATCTGTGTTTTCCTTGACTGTCTCGATGGGTTTAGGATCTATTATTCAAAGCTTTAGAGTCTCTCGTACCAATTAAAGTCTCAGTCAGGTCTCAACACGGTCGCTAAAACGCTTCAGATTGTAATCACAGAGCACAGAGACTCAGAGCAAAGGTCACGGGAGACAAATCTCATCTGAGTTTAGAAGTTTAGAAACAAACATCTACATTCAACAGAGGCTGAAAACTTCCTACAACACATAAATCAACTATTAAGACATTCAAAATCAACTGGGGCTCGTTCACAGCCATTTGGCAAACTTGGGTTTTAGGTTTGAATGTCCGGTGGAGAAAGGGAACTTGAAGGGGAAGTCATTTATATTTATACAGTAACTTCTTTTAGTTAAATATTCTCTCAGACCAATGCAAGAATATGGTTTATAATAAGTCATAGTGCCTTTGGCACATTTTTTACTTACCATTCAATGATAGCACCCACCATGAGCTCAGCAGAGAGCAGACGGCTAGAGGATTAGCCTATTAGCAGAGCACGTTTGCCATTTGCTAAGCTGCTTATGGGAACATTACCACACAAATGCAGGGAAAATGTCAATATCTAATTTATATCCAGAGTTAATTACCATGTGCCTTTCAGCTTACATCTTACTCAAGCCGGACAGCCTAAGAGAAGCAGTCTGGAGAGCAATGAATTGAGTTTTATTAGAACTGACCTGCACGTACCAGCTGCATTGGACGAAATGTTTGCTAATAGCTGAACTGAAGCTTTTCTATGTCTTCTGCCTAAAAACAGGACAAAATTGTATTATTTTATTTGGCATTCATGCATTGGCTGGTGTGTTTCCGCATTCTGCATCACTTTTCTCAGATGTATGGTATCCGTATTTAATATATTTATATATTTCCTTGCTTCTCATATAGTTGTTTTACTTTGTGGAGAGGATGAGTTGAATATATAGGTTTCATATGCAGGTCCTGCAATATACAAGATCTTATAATGCAAATCGCATACATAAGTGGTGCATACAGGAATTGTGTACAGGAATTGTCAATGATCTGGGGTCAGCTCTTATATAATCGCTGTAGTGTTGTTGAATAGAGATGGATGGGAGCAGCTGATTCTAGAACAGAAAAAAGCAGAGATTGATGCAGGACTGTTGCGTCGCAATAAATGCATCCTTGATATTGAATTATCCTTTTTCCACTCCTCCACCCTAAAACTGGAGGTCTCTGGGGGGATTTATCAATAATTCAACATAAAATAAACTCTTTAATACTCCAGTGGTGCAGTGAATATTTGTAAGCATGGCAACAGTTTTTAATCTCCACATGACCTTTATATTCACATACACACACACAGACATGTAAACCAAATTCTGTTTTCTTTCAGATTGGTGATGGAAATTGCACAAAAACTATTTAGGTTTTAGGTTTATGTATCCACACAGGCCCTGCACTTGTGCTTTTTTCTCATATTATATAGACAGCATTATTGTAATATGATTAATGTGACTCAAAAATTACACTTATATATTCAGTATATATGTTAATATATTTAGTATAATATATTTAATATAAATAGTAATAGATTCATAACTATATATTCATTATTTACATTGATATCTGACTTTTAACTATATATATTCTGAATTAAATAAATGTATAATCGGATTTTGTATAAATATTTCCCTTTTGGGTTTAACACAGCAGAACAAAATCGCTTCGTATTCTCCTGGGACACGCGGTTGGAAACCAGTAAACCTAATTTTACTTACATGAGATGTTAATGTTATGCTGTCACTTGTTGAACACACTGCATGATTATCATATGTGATGTGATCAATAGATTAATATTTTAATTATTGTTATAATGCACTGTACACACACAGACCTCTGGGCATATATTATAATACCTCACAGAATGTCAGATTTTCAATCAATCAATCAATCATTGTGCACTGACAGCTTCGAAGAGAGAGAGATGTTTCAAAACGTTTCATAACTAATTTGATGTTTGGGCAGTGGTATAGCTTCAACCATCTGAGAGATTGTTTTGATGGATGAAGTCTCGGCAGGCTGCACAACCTGTTCGTTCACATTATCTACATGATCTGATTCGGGTTTGTTTCAGCTGAAATTTCGTGCTTCTCTTGAATATCTACATCATACTGACTGGTCACAGGACAACTTTAGGTTGTAAGAACGTTTCCTAATGTTTCCATATAGTAGCAAAATCATTCAAAAATTTGATTTTGAAAGTTCTAGAAATGTTTTGGTTTTTTAGACTTTGTATTACATTGTTGCTTGGTTATAGGAACGTTATTTAAAATTTTAATTCTATAATGTTTTTAAAACGTTCCACTAACTACTTAAAATGAACATTTTGTATATGATATACAACATTACATACAAGAAGAAAATGTTTGACTAATGTTACTGCAAGACCTTTTTGATAACTATTAGGGAATGTTAGCCAACGTTCTGAGAACATTCCCTGTTGGCTGTGTTGGCTCTAGATCGCTATAGAAACGGCATTGGGGATGTGACCCACTAAACTAACCCTAAAATCTGATTGGCTGTTAAGACCAACAAGGAAATTGCCTCAAAATCAAACTCGTCATTCATTGATAAACATGTCCGTCTATGTTTATTTCCCAAATCCACAGGCAGACGGGTGGAGCAGCATTCCCATGAGGTTCCGTTTCATTTGAGATCAAATCAACATTGATTTTTTTTTTTTAAAATTCACACGGATGCAAAACATAACGCACTCCATCACATTCTCATTTGCTTAAGGCGCTTACATGGAAAAACATGATTGCCTTTCATGTTTGTTTGACTCGCCCTGATCTTGTGTTTTAACTCGCACTGTTGAGTAATTTAAAATCAATGTTTCATTTACAAACTCAGGAAAGTTGCTTTAAATGTTTTTAGCAAAACAAACTTAGAGGAAACTGGAAAGAATTTGACTTTAGAAGAAATGCAGTATATGCCCAGCTAACAGTTTGGGGTTGTAGGAATGTTTCTGTAATGTTTCCATTAAGTAACAAAAACGTTCTAGGAATGTTCAAAACATCATTATATTGTATTTACAGCTGCTTTGAAGCAATGTAATGTTGTAAAAAGCGCTATATAAATAAAATTGAATGAAATTAATGCTATTGCTTGGTAACATCATTTAAACTTTTTTAATTCTGTAACATTTTTAAAACGTTCCACCAACTACCTAAGAACAACATTTTTGATATATACGATATATAATGTTAAAAAAACCACTACTAAGACTACTGCAAGAAAATTTCCATGACAACACGTGAATTTTCAAGTCGTTTTTCAGGATTTACTGCTGTGCTGCCATTTAAGCAAAGATGCATTAGGGTGTGAGTGGATAAAGATACGTGTGCGCCAGTTTTCCTCGCTTAATTGAGTGTATTTCTCGCATCCACTCTGCAGACCTGCTCAGTGTGTGTTTTATCTTCCTGCCTTTATCCAATCAAAGTGTTCTGTGGACAGATTTTAATTACAGCTGGTTTTGCTTCTCTCTCTATAGCATCTGTCTTATTTTTCTCTGCATCTTTTGAAGTCGCTTTTCACCCTGTTAAAAGTAACTTGTTGGCTGACAGACAATTTGCTGCTTGGCTGCCCATCACAAAATGGAGGGATCCAGAGATAAAGGAGGAAGGAGAATACGATAACTCCCAGAGGTCTCTTACAATGTCTCTTGAATCACAAAGCGCTCACAAAATCCAGTGGCAGTTTGGTGTCTTGACTAAAATTAGATCTTGTGAGAACCACACTCTTACCGATCTAAAAGGAGGTTGATGGTTTGATGCTTATTTTGGTGTTATTTAGCTAGAACGAGAGGAATTCATGACTGGCGTTGAAGACAACATTTCTAGAAGGTTCTACACACTGTAAAATACTGCTCGATGGAAAGAAAGGGTCAGAGCGGAGATTAAAAAGACACATTATTTTTAGTTTGAACTTAAACCAGTGTGTGCTTTTAGTATCCTGGCCTTAAAATAGCAAACGCAGCTTGAGCGTTGTTTTCTGTGTCGCCAAATGTTCTCACTGAGCATTTTGGTCTTGTTGAGGCCTTGGTTATCTTTGAATGAAGCAGTTAAGAAGAAAACAGTCAAAAGAACAATTTTTTAACTCAAGCTCTTTACTCAAGAGGTCTGAAGGTAACATGCTAACCTGCGCTGTAAAACTGTTTTGTCACGTCACCTAAAAAATGTGTTCAGTGTGGTAACATGGAAACTTAACTGTTTAGACACAATAACATTAAATTACACAGTAATTATGAATTTTTTTTTAAGTCACCAAACATATTTGATATCACATGATGATGACCCTTTCCTTTCATCCAATAGGATTTATTGCTTTCATCAGCTGCACGGCCAGCATGCCAGATGATCACATGACTGTAATATCAAATATAAGGTAACATGTTATTTAAATTATGCTCATAAATGTGTTTTTTATGGTAAACACCAATGTTTTCACATTACAATTACAATCAAGTCATATGAAATAACAGATCTATCAAAAACAAGGTTTATGAAAAACAAGGTTAGGGTAACTCTGAAGTCAAGTTAAAATGGCAGTGAGAAGACTGCATGGCACACAGCAACAGTTTTTTATGTGAGATGGTGTAGACCTGAGGAACTAAAATTTGAACCACAGGTTTGTTGTTTGAATAAACCTGCTGGACCACAGTGCCATGCAGACATCCATCTCGGTTCCTCTGTGGCTCCAAAAGTAAGAATTAAATTACTGCCGTCCCCTGAGTCGACCCATATACCCCATCACCACAGAGAGAGAGAGAAAGAAACAGAAAGAGAGAGAGACAGCTGGAGTTATATACCCAATCACCACAGAGAGAGAGAGAGAGAGAGAGAGACAGAGAAAGACACAGAGAGAGAGAGACAGCTGGAGAGAGAGAGAGACAGCTGGAGAGAGAGAGAGACAGCTGGAGAGAGAGAGAGACTGAGAGAGAGAGAAAGACAGAGAGAGAGGGACAGCTGGAGTTATAAACCCAATCACCACAGAGAGAGAGAGAGAAAAGAGACAGAGAAAGACACAGAGAGAGAGAGAGAGAGAGAGACTGAGAGAGAGAGAGACAGAGACAGAGAAAGAAAAAAAAGAGACAGAGAAAGAGACAGAGAAAGAGACAGAGAAAGAGACAGAGAAAGAGACAGAGAAAGAGACAGAGAAAGAGACAGAGAGAGAGACAGAGAGAGAGACTGAGAGAGACTGAGAGAGTGAGAGAGAGAGAAAGAGAGAGACAGAGAGAGAGAGGGACAGCTGGAGTTATATACCCAATCACCACAGACAGAGAGAGAGACAGAGAGAGAGAGAAAGGGAAACAGGTGGGGTTATATACTCAATCACCACAGAGAGAGGAACAGGTGGGGTCGCCTTGCGTTTAATAAGATCCATTTATTTCTTTAATTTTTAACATTAGTCATCTAAACAGAACTGTACATGCCGTTGTTTACAATGTGTTCTTTATTCACTCCTGAGTCAACACGTTGTGTAACATAAAAGCATTGTGTTAACAGCACAGAGGTCACGAATCCCAGGGAACTCATATACTGATAAATGTAAACTTGAATACATAGATTATAAGCGTAAACATGAAATTTTCTCTCTTCATCTCTAAACTGTTTTCGCACTGTTATTTTTCGATCAATCATTTTGAGTTTCTTTTAAGCATCATCCTCTCTCTCTCTCTCTCTTCTCTTTCTCTCACTTCCTCTCTCTCTCTCTCCCTTTCATTAGTTCTGCTCAGCTTATTTGCAGGTATCTGCTTGCACGACCATACAGTTTTTCCAATGCAAAGTGCTGACGGCAGAAAACTGTTAATGTAGCACCAGCGAATCCAAAGACAATTACAATGAATCGGTATTGTAAACATCAACGTACGAGCTCGGCGTAAAAACAAAATGCACTCAGCTAACTGATTTAGAAGCGGCGGACGATCATTGAGTGACTTTTGAAAGTTAGTAAGTGGCGAAAGATGTTACATTTTACGACAAATGGGGAAACCTGGCAGATTGGCATCTCTCTAGCCTCTTACCCATTAAACTTTCTTTATAGAGGAGAAGAGAAGAGACCAGGCGGCAACGACACTCATTAAACTGTAAGTGAACACATACTGCGGTAAATAAAGCATTTATGAACATGGCAGTGAGATGAAGGTTCACACTTCCTCAAACACACAGATGTACAACATCATTTTCCCATAAGGGTCTCTTACAAAAACAAAATGTCCAAATGTGGAGAAAAACAGACACACTGTAGGTTGTAGCAAAACTCCTGGGGTACACGAAAAGATTTAAAACGATTTATTTTGAACACATCTTTATCCACGTTTATTTAAGAGACTGCTGACAGTAAGCCGTGTTACAGTGTGGTGCTTTCAACAGGCCAGAACAATAAAACAACAAACTGAAATAAAAATGAATCGCTGACTTTTGAAAGGCGCCGTGACTCACAGCCCCGTCTGAGGAGTCGACGTAGACTCAACAATAAAAGCAAATAAATAGACACACAGACAAAAGTATTACTAGCTTCTACCACAGCGAGAAATCAGTAGCAGCATATAAAAGTATGAAATAAAGGGCGACTAGAGATACTGCATCGAGCTACACAGCCGACACAGGGCTTTTTAACCTGACTCCCCAAAAACACGACCCATAATTACTGGATGGTTTTGATTGATAAACCTATTATTCTTTCTATTCTTTATTTAGAGCAGACACTAATGACCAAGATATGGCTAAAAGGAAAAAAACTTTTTAACAATTCATTAGTGGTTTAGATCCAGACCTACAATAATGCATCACGTTTTCTTTAATAAACCACGAAATGTTACAATACAGACCTGGATGGCCACTGATCACGATGCACTTTTGGTGTTGCATTTGTATTTTCATAATAACATCTGTTGTTTTCCAACTGTTGTGTGTGTACATTTATATTATATTATATTATATTATATTATATTATATTATATTATATTATATTATATTATATTATATTATATTATATTATATTATATTATATTATATTATATTATATTATATTATATACATTAAAATCCCTCAATAACAGCTTATAGCACAGCGGGCAGTTTATAAAGTGGATCATACAGCAGGTGTGTTTACTTTCCTCCCAAAATTCCTTCATATACCCATCTGTTGAGAAACTCTGTCGTTATGTGGGGCTATAAATAGCCGTCTGTTTCCATGGCAAGCTAAAGGTGAGTGAGTTCCGGACGGTCAGGTAATGCGACACAGCTCTGAGGCCATACGCATGTCACAGGAAATGCGTGATAACTCATTTCCATTTGCAGGCATCATGCAGTTCAGTGTGTGTGTGAGTGCGAAGCCACAAATGTTTCAGCTGCAACCAGCATATATTTGAAAAGAGAAACGGAAACCGAATTAAAGATTCCCATTATGGGTGTCTTTAATTTGAATAAATGTCTCTGTGGAAACTCTTGCATTAGCATTTTCTTTCAGACAGCACAATTACACGAGCAACTCTCACTTCTTGAGTGAGTTTTCATAATGGTTTGTGCACAGAGAAACGTACAAACTTGTGTTGTGTGCCCATTCGAAAAGTTGCTAAAGAACTCAGTTGAAATGTTCTGTCAGTGGTAGCAACCCAGCTAACAATTTTTGGTTGTAAGAACGTTTCCCTAACATTTACATTAAGTTACAATAATGTTAATGTTATTTGGAATGTTCTAGAAATGTTCAAAACGTCCATGGTTTAAGACATTGTTGTAATAATTAACATTATTGCTTGGTTATAAGAACATGATTATTTTGTAACATTTTTAAAATATTCCACTAACAACTTCAGAATAACGTTTTTGATATATGATACATAATATGTACATATTATTTTAAAACCCATTGAAAACGTTTTTCAAATGTGGTAACTGGTCTGGTATTGTTTTTGTCATAAAAATATATTAATATTTGAGGCTACTGAAAAACCTGCCTGGTTGGTAACTTATCATTTCAAATTTGATGAAAATAAAGACATATGTAACTTTACTGAATATAATTTTTTTGTGCTTGCAGGTCTGTCACGTTTCCTGTGCTCTTGTTTCGACTCGTCTGCAGGTCGCTCCTGCTCTGATGTCTGTCTCTTCATTTGTCTCATCTCGGCGTCTTTCTCCAGCATGCATTGGCTCTTTCACTCTGTGTTTGGGGTTAATCTCATCCTGTCATTGCTGTGAGATGAACAGAGCTTTAACTTGTGCATGGACCATTCACTTCCTGTCACTCTCTGAAACACCGTCTCATGTTTCCTGTCTCTGAATCTTCATGGGAATCACAGCGCTGGACGTGTTGCTGCATTCGTAATTTCATTTAGCTGCTTAAATTTGTGTCTTATGGGCCTGTCAAATGCTCTCAGATTTTGTTTTTAATGGCTGTGCTAACATTCAGTGAGCTGTCTTGCTGTCTACATGAGCAGACCTTAAAAGTGACCAGTTAGGCTATGTTTTGCTAAGCTATCAACAGTATACTGTAATAACCACACACATATATTGGGGGCATTATTTTATTTATCAACAATTATATTGTTATTTATATTCATTTATATTAATCATTCTTTTTGAATAGTAAGTATATTTTAAGCATCTTCATCTGCCCTGGGTGAATTAAACATTTTTTTAAACTAAGCTTGCATTACAGGTTGCCACCAGTGAAAGAAACAGGCATATTTATAATCTGGTCAGTATAAGAACTAGTGATCATCGAATAGTGATCATGTTTATGTCCTCTATAAATGCTGCCTACGTAGGGAGCTCAGTAGATTTGGGAAACAGTCTGACATCCTCTGCTTCTCTCATAAGGTCCCTCCTTGTTGGTTTGTTAAATACAATGCCTCAATATCTTACCGCCTATATCCCTCCCTCCCCTCCTTGTACTCTTTGAAGCTGTTTTCAAGGGGCTGTCTGCATTTATCAGCACAGTTACGGTGGTGTGCTCGGCTGTTTGACCGTGTCTGACCTCCGTCAGTGGAGGCCGCAGGGTGCTCGGCTTGGAGTTCAGGTGGAAGGAGCCGAGGTGACAGGCGGGCCCCGTCCAGTATACTCCAGAACCGGCAGTAATTGGCTCACATCTATGCTCTCCTTAAGGGCCGCAGACAGCTGGTGGGTGGATTTTTTTGTGCACCAATTAGGGTGAGAAAAAACACATCCCCACACGTAAAGAGAAAGAGTCTTTCTTGGCAATGGTACGGTATGACAGTGTAGAAAGCTTCGAACGTTTTCTTCTTTAAAAAGGAGGAGAAGATATTCCTCTGCTACGGTACAAGACCAGATGGAATTAGACGGAAGTCAGACTGAACGCAATCAGTGAGGCTTATATTATCTTAAGAGCGCCTGGAGGCTCACAGCCAATTAGCTTTAAACATTAGCGCATAAATGTTCAAAGGGATTCAGTTAATTGATTGTTGAACTGCACAACCCTCTCCTCTCGTCCAATAGGATTTATTGCTTTCATCAGCTGCACGGCCAGCATGCCAGAACTTTAAAAACGTGATCGCTGGAGGAACGTACACTCAGTTTGTGTTGACTGTGGTACGGCACGCTTTCTGTCGTACAAGTGTGAAGAGTGGGCAAATTTTTTTTAGGCACAGCCCCGGGTAACTTTATTTTAAAGCACACAAGCAAACCCAGTAATATCAAGCATTAAAATCTAATAAATTGCAACAAATACAATTGTACTAACCAAACTCTAACCTATAAATAGCTTGTTTGTAGTTGTCTCTTCATAATAAGCTGAAATATAAGAAAGTATTTAACACACACCCTTGTGCTGTTTTTAGATTGTAGATATTTCTGTTTTTCGACATTGTTTTTCTTCTAATGAAGCTGTTTCCCAAATGTCCTCATATAATGCAGCTAATTTAAGGTTTTATCATGTTTGTGGAGCGTTTTAGTCATAGTCATTTAGTCATAAACATATTTTGTAAGGTGATGTACAAATCAAACTGCAAATGACGTTTTACAGTGTGACTGCTTCCAAAAGCTTCAGGGAGAAGTCAGATATATTTCTACCTGGATTGGAGATCCACACATGCACAAATCATCTCAAATTCATCTCACAATGTTGTAGAACGTTGACAATGCCTGTTCTTATGTACGGATGTGTCATTTTGTTCCCATATTCCCTCTTGATCCTGACACAAGCCATTAACTCTGAATGACAATAAAACCTGTAATCATTGCATGAATAATTTTGTCATTTATGCAGTACAGATTATTGGGCCCCTCAGAACAGATGACCTCAGAATGTGACCGGAGAAAATGTCATAGAAGATTTATCAGAATATCAAAAATATGAAATCTTATATCAGTTGGTATTTGATTTTTTTAAAGCCGTCCCGTAGGGCAGATGTTGGGTACGGCATGTTCCTTTAATGCCGAACGTTTGCACGACAGGTACATGTTAGCATACATGATCAAAAACCATTTAACTTTATTTAAAAAACAAGAACTACTTGCATACGCAAAACTTGTGTGTCTGGTTTTCAGAGCATTTATACATCGCAAGACCAAGCCGTTAAAATATTTTAACAATTAGGGTTAGAGATTTCTGTACTACTTACCAAAAAGAGTAATGTGATGTTTGCCTTGACACAAACTGAGTGTAAACAAATTTGCTATCTGATCGAATTAAGCTACTTCTCTAGACAACAAAACGTTGCATGTTGTTACATCATTTTTATAGTTTCATATTTATTTATGTTTATGAAATCAGTGCAGTTTTGCGTCTCAAATAGCATCCATTCATAAAAAAGAAAATTTATTTACAGTACCTGAGATTTACAGCTTAAATTTTATAAGCGTGTTTTGTGTGGCTGATGTGAGGTGTAAGTGACAGATCGGCGGATTACAGTCTACACAGATTCGTTTCCTGATCTTTAGGGAAGTTTGTGTGTTTGTGGACATTAATACTTCAGTAGATAAATTTTACACAAACTGCACAAAAATGCCAAGAGATAAAGTAAATTTAGCATATATACAGTACATATATATTTGATACACACACACACAGTTCAAAACTACATGACACTTTAAGAGCCACAAGGACGATGCTAAAGACTTATGAAACATTATAATATATGATAATTTTGCGATTATGCAGTAATAGTTTACGATTTAGCAGACGCGCATGTTTCTGGAAATATAATATCATTATGAGCAAAAGATCTTAAGATAAGGTGTTTCTTAATGAGGAGAAAATTTATAAGTTTGAGGCAGCTCTCCTGGTTGTAAAAACTGCATCGGTTTGGAAATCGTGGCACATAAAACATTAAAAGGGTTTTTGGACGTGGCGGAGTTGCTGAATCAAAGGGTTTGAGCTCTGTCTCTCTGCTTTGAAATTGTAACTTTGTGACAGCAGCTGTCTGATGAATATAAGTGGGTCACAGTTTAAACAGGTCAGCTATGATGCTCAGTTCAGTATGAAACGTTTTCTTAGAGGATAATCTTATAATGTGACTAAAATTTGCTGTGGTCGGTTGAATGTTGTTGGGTGTAGAGGCCTGGGGCAACATCTGGGCTGGTAACTCAAAGGTTGTCGGTTCAGACAGAACATAACTACATATTGCAACAGAAATGTCTTGAATTTTTTTTTTAAGAGGCATGAGTGTCTTGTCTAGTGTGAGGTGAGACAACAAGTGAGTAGTTAGTTAGACAGTTACATGTATGTATCATGTATGTATCACACACATGTATATATATATATCATATACATGCATATGATATATATATATATATATATATATATATATATATGTGTGTGTGTGTGTGTGTGTGTGTGTGTGTGTGAATTTTTACAGTTTAGGTTGATAAAATTTTCAGTGTAAAGCTAATGATCTGGAGAAACAAGAGCCAAGATGTTCGTGTTAAAACCAGAGGAAAAGCTTGTAGCAACCCGTAGCAGTGAATAAATCTTTGTTTCTGAACAGCATTTCTTTAGGAGCGTACCTCAGTGGGCGTACCTGAGCCTCACCGTGGGAATTGTGGGAAAGATAGATTAAGCCATTTCTGCGTTTCAGAGGAGAGCTAAACGAGTCTGATTATCCCGGGGTTAATGGAGGGAGTCATTTCAGTTTGATGGACAGGTTTAAATGTCTTGCGTCCCTACGGATCACCATGTGAGCTTTTCTAATTACCGGATCCGCTAGTTCTCTGTTGTGTCAACCACAACCGAATCCCTTCCACGAATTCAGAATCAGGTTGTGGATTACATGCAAATTAAGGCTCTCTCCGGTCTGCTTTTAGAAGATTTTATGCATATTTATGTAAAGCAGCTGTATTTTTTTCTGTTCTAGAATTCTCTTTCCTGTTCTTTTACAGCCGTATCATTTAATTAAAAACTGGCAAGTGCACCAGCCCAAGCCTGTTGACCCAAACTGAACATTATCTTATACCAGCCTTGTCATGAGATGGCTTATATGCTAGTTATTTTTCCACCCTGTTGAATTTTTACCCATACAACAAATAATGTATTTCTCAGGAGAAAACACACACAAACGTTTGGTTATGTAGCTCAACTGCAAAAGGGTTGCGCAAGAAACACAGTTACAGGTTCGATTCCCAGAAAACACACTGTGTATCTTATACTTATCAAAACATCTGCCAAATAAATAAACATAAGGTGTAAGTGTCACCGTAAATGCTGTATAGGACAATATTTTTATTTTGACTTTTAATTATAGAAAATAAAATGCACAAACAATTAATGGTATGATACAGTAACTCTATACAATACAAGTGTGAAAATATGAACATTTTCTATCATTTGTAAATGTTGAAAAGTAATTGTTAGAAACATTTTCATGATATATATTATACATTTAATACCACTCAAAAATCAATAACATATGGAAAAATACGAAATATTTTTTGTTGCAGTACGGAACATCGTTTACAGTAAGTTATTAAAAAACCATGCACACTGTATTTATCTTCCACCACATGAAATATTTTGTGATGAAATAAAAATACACACACGCACATACCAGTACTGTGTTATTGTCTCATTCAGCTGCATCTTCCTCTCTCTCTCTCTCTCTCTCTCTCTCGCCTTCTTTTCATTCTGACTTTGCGATCAATAATTTAGCTTCCCCCTGCCGAGCGGAGCAACTGACGGTCTGATTAAACACATAGAATCCATGAACTAAAGAAGAGAGAGAAGTGAGAGAGACAGAGCTGAGGAGAGCAACATGACCAGACAGGAGAAGATAATGGAGGAGAGATGTGGATTAGAGTGAAGGTAAGAAAGAAATAGACAGAGGCCTTGAAATCAAGGATGAGAGGGGCATGATGGGAATAGAGAGGGTTAAGAGGAAAAGAAAGAGTGATACGGGAGCGAGAAAACGAACCATCTGAAATCATGAAAAGAACAACAGCAAACGAGAATAAAATTAAGATTGGCAGCAAGACCAGAATCTCATGTCATAAAATCACAATGCTTTATTATTAACTTACATATTAAATAATAATGTTGTAGTGGCCATTATTGGATAATACAGTAATTTAAAAGGTTACCACAATGTAAACGTAAAGACCAATTTCTACTTTCACAATGGACAATCACCCCAGCTAACAGGAAACATTCTCAGAACATTGGCTAACGTTCTCTAAAGGTTCCTCAAAGATCTCTCAGTTTCTAATCTTAGATCTGTTCGATTCTGGCTTACATTACCCCACCTCCTCCTCATTTCCTGTCATCTGTCCATTTTTTGTGTTAATAAAGTGTTAAAAAAGAAGAGGATAAAAATGGTGAGAGGTACCAAATAAGATGAACAGGCGATGTGGAGAACGGGTCGTGGTGAGGAACATTAAATTTAAAGGAAGGGGTGAGGGACAGAAGATAGGAGACGGAGAGAAAAGTGACAGGCTTGATTCACTTCTTTTCTTTAAAAGCTTTTTAAATAGTATTAATGAGAACACAGTCATGGCGCGCCGCCATCTCCTGTTGTGCTTTGAGGGATGGCTGCTTTCTGTAAGAGTAATTTTATGTACACGAGTAAATAAGAGAAGCGTTACTCAGTCAGGCGCGTGACAAGAAACAGCTCACAACTGTGGCATTTCCCTGGTTCCATTATTTACTAATGAGAGTTGATGTGCTTTTGTTTCATTGGACAATGATCTGGCTAAGCCCCGCCCACCGTTGTGATCTGTCAGCGCTGATGGGGCAAAATCATCCAGTCGTATTACATTCATAAAGAGATGAACAAATAAGAAAGAGAAAACAAGAAAGAGAAACAAAATAAGAAAAAACAATGCATGCAGGAGAATGACAGAAAGAGAAAGAGAGAGAGAATATCTCTCTGAGTAACTGATTTACAAATATTAGACTCTCTTTTGCATGAATAATAACTTGAGCTCTGTTGGAAACACTAAATAATGTTTCGTTTGCATCAGATTTTGCTTGGCTAACAACTGGGAATGAATATTTCTGCTCTCTGGCATGTTGTCTTGCAGTAACAAGAGAAATGCATGTGGGAACTGCAGAACTCTGTAGCAACGTTAAATAAACAAGGTCCTGTGAGACTTTCTCTCCTTAAAGGCACATGAGCAAGACTTCCACACATACATAATGACGTCAGACTGGCGTCAGACCGGCGTCAGCGGAAGCCGGTGGAGTTATTTATCATATCCGCAGGGTGAAGCTGGTTCAGTGACGTATGTTAGATGAAGAGAAAGAAGACTGTTTTATGTGCGTCCTCACAAGGCCCCAAAGCTTCAATAATTCTAGCAGTTGACCTGTACAGCGTATTCTCTTGATTCTTGTCAGGGTTTTTCTTGTACTGCTGGTGAATGACATAAACTGCACGTCTCTTTTTAAAATAAATTGAGGTTTTCTTTGCTCGACTAATTACGCAACAAATATAACACCAGAAACTCAACGAGTCGCACAACCTGAAGTACGTCTATAAAGCAGATGATTAAGGATGAGTTACATATGGGGTTTGTTTGAATTCCTACAAGGAAAAGTTAACATGATGCTTGTCTTAGTACCAAGAAATCACAGAAAATCCTTTGTTGTTCCTCCTGTCAGCTTGAAGACAAATGCTGAAAGAGTGTGTGTGTGTGTGTGTTCTGCAGTGTTCTGCAAACTCTCCATCTTCCTTACACACCAGCACCTGAGGAAAATTCCCAGCATGCATCAGTCCACAGCTTGCCCTCCCTACCAATCAAACCATTGAGCTAGAACGAGGACCTTTCACTGCACCACTTAAGAGTGGCTTTTTTTTTTAAGAAAACAACCATTTGATTGGAAAAAATCACACAGAATAAGACAGATCATTTCAAGCAAACACTTCTAAAGTTAACGCAGGGTCGCAACTAAAATAATAAGTGTTCACTAGTGTTCACTGCTCAACGTCAAATTTATGCTGAGGTTAAAATGCGACACAACAGTAATATGTGTTGTAAAACTCATATATGTGTTGTAAAACTCATATAAAAAAAAACATGCCTGGAAACCGTTGTTACAGATAAAGTGTGTTGTTATAGCGACCGACCATGTCGACAGGGAGGTAATCGGTGAGTTGACCTAATCTACCCCCAAAATTCACACCCGCAGGCACACCGCCTTCCCATCGGAGTTCAGGGGGTCATATCTGTGTTTCTGTAATGTACAGAAATCCTTTGAGATCAACGGAGCTATGATACATTTCAATTGGAAAAAAACAACACAGACATACAGACCGCGACTGTACAATCCAGTTACAGCAAGTTTTTAAAGGCAGCTTGTTTTACATGGTTTCAAACAGGTCTAGGTAGTTGGGGGGGCTGAGGTCAACCCAGCTAACAGAGAATGTTCTCTGAACATTGGCTGATGTATCCTAAAAGTTCCCTCAAAGTTCAAAAACATTCTTTCAGTAACATTAGTATAATGTTTTTTAACATATATGTCATTGCCCATTGTTCTTCACATGCTTGCATAACAATGGCAATCTTAAATGGTTAGTGGAACATTTTAAAAATGTTACAGAATTAAAACTCTGTTTGAACGTTCCTGAAACATTACAAACGCATTTTCACATTTTTTTACTTAATGAAAATGTTAGGGAAACGTTCTTAAAACCTAAAATTGTAAGCTGGAAACCTGTTAACAAACCTTTTGTGTGCCACAGAAAAAGAAAGTCATATGGGTTTGAAATTACAAAACGGAGTCAATGATGACGGGTTACTGAATGTGGACCCCGGGAGGAAGGAGATGGATGATTTGATAGAACAGCAACAGAATGGAGAGACTCCATGAGATGTGAGCTCTTCATATGCTGTATTGTCATGTTTAGTCAGAGGAAAGAAGAAAAACAGCAGATAATTTTCCCATCATGCACTGCAGCAGCTGCAGGGTCAGTCTGTTCTGCGGCAGGCCAGAAGGCCGAGACTCATTGATCAGGTCTGTGAGAAAGAGGAGAGAAGGGCAGAGTTTATATTCTGCAAATATTCGGTATTCTGTCTGCTGGCAAAGAGTTTTAAGATCGATTTTTTAAATAAAAAAAATAAAAAAATATGCTTTAGCTGTTAAGAACAGAGTGCACATCATACAGAGCCATAATGAATAAATGTTAGAGAGATGTTCAGACAGTCAGACAGACCTCAGAGCAAAGACCACTTGATCTATTATTGACAATAAAAAGATCTTTGCTCAAAAATCAGCTTGATGGTTGGTCTTAGCTGGTCCTCCAGCCTGGTTTTTAGCTAGTTTATGTTGGCTTACCAGCCCAAAACTCTATTAAACCAGCAAACCAGATCAGGCCAGGCCTGTAGACCAAAACAAACAAGCATAGACTTTATCTCCAGCAGGGTACTGAGATCTGTTTGACTGTTCTGCATGCTTAGACCTCTTTAGTTACAAGATACCGTAAATCAAAGGTCTCCAGCGAGAAGTATCAATTCTTTTATTGTTTTCTCCTGCCGTCAAGACTCCGTTCTTGACAAAAGCACCACAGAGGGGCGCGAGACAAGTAATACAGTGGAACCTTCTAGTTTTCGTCTTCCTCAGCTCTGCCATGTTTCCATTTCACAGGGTTTGGTTTTGCTGTGATCAGCTGGGTTTCACCGCGTGTTACAGATGTCAGCAGTGATAATGAAGAGATGTACAAAGGTTTGTCGCTCGGTGCTCATGGTGTGTGTGACAGAATACAGAGAAGATGGAAAGATAATGCAGAGGGCTTCAACTTGTGGTCGGTTCTCCAGGATGTTTCAGGCCTGTTTCTCTAACGCTTGCTATCTTATGTCATTTTTATTACATGTTTGTGTTATTGTACAGCTGGAGGAAAGTTCAGACTTAGGTAATTGGATGGCTGTTGGTTTGATCTCTGTGTGGAGATGACGTGGAGATGACGTGAAGCTTAGATGTGCTCTGCAAGTAAACTAACCTTAAGATGCACCAAGGAGCAATTGTATTTCTCAATTGTACAATTTTAGGTTGTAAAACCAGTTCCCTTCTATTTGTTTTCAATTTTCTATAAACATTCAAAACATCCAGTTTTTTAGATGTATGCTTGGTTGTAAGAACGTTATTCAAACTTTTTTAATTTTGTAACGTTTTTGACAACTACTAACAACTAAGAAGAATGGTTTTGATATATATGATATATAATGTTAAAAAGGTTCTACTAACATTACTGTAAGAACGTTTGATCATTTTGAGAGAGCTTTAAGGGAACTTTAGAGAGCGTTAGCCAATATTCTGAATGTTCATTGTTATCTAAGATTTGGTTCCTCATGTACAGTTGAACTTCAGGGAAACCAATTAGATGAGAAAGTGCTTTTCTCTAGACAAGAAGCATAAATGTGAGGACAGCACTGCAAAATCTCCTTTTACTCAATATTTTTGTCTGATTTTCTAGTAAAGATATCCAGTCATCCCTAAAACAAGATACATTTAGCTGTAGAAGCAAAACGGTGCAATATATTGAGTGTAGTTTCATGAGAAATCAAACTAAATTTATTGAGGTTTATGTGTAAAACAAGAAAAACAATTGTCAACAAGGTAAGAAAAGTAACTTAATTCAAAGGTAAAACAAGTTTAGTTTTCCTTCGCTGAAAAGTAGACCTAATAATCTAAGCTCTAAAGTACAAAGTTGTCTGAACATGTTTAGCTATTTTCCTGGAAACGAGAGAAACATACAGATGAATCATTTTTTGGACAGTGTTTTACTTTAAAAAAACATCTAATTTTTATGCTCATTTTAAAAGGCATTTTTACAAAATGAAAACAGTATATGATGTGTATATATACAATATAATTATTCAAGTGTGTGTTTTGGGGCAATAGGCATATATCGCCACCACATGTTCTTTTGAAACACTTTCTGTTCTAAATAATATAGAATAAGTATATCAAATAATTGTGTTTTTACTTCTGTCTGTCTTTATCCCCATAAGCTCTTCAGTGTTTCTCTCTTTTTGTCCTTGAGCGTAAGTATTAGCCGTCTTTTTGCTGAGGTTTTTCTTTTCATTGACATTATCAATTCAGTCATAAGAGACTTTATCTGCCTAGTAAGAGAGATGTTGAGTTTTTTTGTGTGTGTGTCAGCAGGAATGTGAGGAGTTTTTGAAGCATCTCTCAGATTCTGAGTTGATTCTTGATGGACCAGAACCTGAGTCGGCCATCAGCTGATACAGCTGGTGAAGTTTCCCTCAGCTGAATCTGACGGAGCCTAAATTGGAAACAATGGTGAGAGACAGAGCGAGAAAGAGAGTATGAGAGAGACTGACAGAATAGAGTCATGGACTAAGCTAGAAACCATCAAATATTAAAGATCTGCCAGATCTGTCTACATCCGTCAAAATCCTGATTCACAAAAACACATGCACTGATAATCATTTGAGACATTTGAATAGAATTTTCCATCTCCCCCAATGGTATCAAATATTTCCTTACTGTAAAACCTGGCTATATCTATTTAGAGTTGGTTTTGCTTGTCAAATACTTCAAACTGTGTGTTTTGGAACTCAGTTAACCATCCACCTCAACAAGGTCCTCACAAGTTGGCAAAGGTGGTCTACCAGCTCTAACTACGTTAGCCAGATTGATCTACTAGGTCCACCATCTGGTAGCTTACCTGAACCCCTAACCAGTTAATGGGGTCATGTTCAAATTACAACCGTACTTCACAGCCAATGAATTGTTGTATAAACAACCATTTGAAATATCGATAACTGGTTTTGTGTTGCACAGGAGTCACTTTGTAGATGGTAACAGAATTTTATGGTAAAAACAATCAACAGAAGGTACATTTCAGCTGGACTGACCAAATTTAGACACATGACTTCTGCCACATTTTACTTCATGAAAGATGAAGTTTTTTGGAAGATGCATTTAAAATCCAGTTAGCTCAAACCCAGCTAACAGAGAACATTCTCAAAATGTTGGTTACCCTTCTTTCAAAGTTCTCTCGACGTTATCACAAACATCCTTGTAATAATGTTGGTAGAACTTTTTTAACGTTATATTGTATATCAAAAATGTTATTCCTAAGTTTTAGTGGAACGTTATTAAAACATTTTTGTTACTTAATGGAAATGTTAGGGAAACATTCTTGCGCCCTTAAATTGTTAGCTGGGAAACTGAACAGGCACGACTCTTCTGCACGCATGACAGTGTTTGTTTTGTGTCTCCTCACCTCCAGAACATATTGTCTGTCATTTAAACACTGCTGGTACCAATTATAATTCAACCTTTTAACTTCCTCCATCTTGTTTTTCTTTCAGCGTCTGTCCTCTGACTTTGCCATGGTCTGATGTTCTTCTATCTGATCTCTACATGTTCATCTCTATCTCTCTCTCTCTTTCTCTCTCTGGTAATCACTCAGTCCAGATTAGTTCCCTAGTGACTTCTGCCTGAGATCTGAGGTTCACACTTGATTCTGAGCGAATGTAATTGTGAAAGTGAGAGAGATAGTGAATCTCTTCAGGAGTCTGCAGGCAATATAACAGCCAGCAGAGAGGTTCATATACACAGACAGCAGTGAGAACCATCATCGACCGGCTCCACACAGAACTAAATACATGATCAATTTACACTGACACATCTTTAATAGTTACTCTATGCAACTCTATGCAAAACAACATTTTGTCTATGGTGACTTTTAATTGGACTCCAGGCTTGGCCAGGCTGGTCTTTTAGACTGACATATGTACAAAACCAGGACTAACCGTGAGACCTGCTACCCAGCTAACAATTTCAGGTTGTAAGAACGTTTCCCTAATGTTTCCATTAAGTAACAAAAACCCAAATATATGTTATTTTGAAAGTTCTAGGAATGTTCAAAACATCCAGTTTTTAGAAGCTGTATTAACATTATAGCTTGATTATAAGAATGTTTCACTAACAATGTTAAGATTAACATTTTGATACATATAACATTAAAGTTCTACTAACACTGCAAGAATGTTTTTGAAGACTGTGAGAGAAATTTAAGAGAACATTCTGAGAACGTTCCCTGTTAGCTGGGTAACACCAGCAAACCAACCTATTTTTCTGACAAAAGCATCTTGAATAAACTCCGTCAGCATTTTCTCATTCTGACTCGCAGTGTATTCCATTCACATTAAACAATGTCCACAGAATGTCACAAAATGGCCGCCCATTGTTGTCTTTCTGCTGAGCCAATGAAATTTCTTGATTATGTTAAGGCAAACCTTGATGCGGAGAGGGAAAATCTCCCACAGGCATTCATGATCGACAGTTTATTAGCATCACAACCACTACAGATCATAAGTACACATGCACTGAATGCTTGACACAAATGCTAGTTGATTCATCTCACCAGCAGTCAGGCGAGACTAAACGAGGCACGGGTGACATATTAACTAGGCTTTCGCTGCAGTGCAAAAATCAATACGATTCCCTAACAGTGCTGAGACAGAGCAGGAAGAGAGAAATGTAAACAGCTAGCAAAGGTGCTAGCATGTTCCCATAGCTCCACTGGCAGATCATGGCGCTAACAACAGCATGTCTCTGAGGGTTAAATGTTGACAAAATGTTCTCAGATATAAAATCTCAATCGTTCTCTAGATTGAACCCTCAGACCGCCACATTATAAACAGTAATTAAATGTCAAATTTAATTTACATTTTAAAAATCTATTTTCCAGAACGTACATGCACACCCTATTATGTGACTTTTGTGTCATTATCATGTCTTCAATTTTATCAATTTTAATGTCTTCAAAAATGTACATTCTGTCATTACTTAATCATGTTTAAATCATCTAAAAACTCATTCATTTGTTCACAAAAGCAAGATACTCTCTTCCATACAACAAAGCAGCCTCTGTTACTCTATGTCTCTATATTTGAAGTCTTTAGAAGCCATGACTTTCATAACTAAAAACAACCCAGAGCCGACGTTTCACAGCAGCTTGTTTTACAGCCTGTTTTTAGGCATATTAAGCAGCAGCCCTGGCCCATTTTTCGCCCCCTTTTAATGTTTTCTGTTTCCATTTCTGGGCATTTGTGCCATTTTTTTAACCAAATAGTTCCCGTCAGCCTAAAACAAACAGAATGTTGTGTTGGAGTTTGTCATTTTCCAGAGCTTCTCTGGAGAGCTTGATTTAATTTTCAAAACTTTAAACTGTGTAATTTTCCAGGCATTTTTGACAGGTCGTACCCGTTTCTGATACACTACCCTGACTTTTAATGAGAGGCTGTATTGTATTTTGTATCTTTTCCCACCTCGGTTGCAAGGGAATGCACTTTCAAGTAAACCTGCTTCCTCCATCTTCAAACGGTGTGTCTTCAGGGATGCTGTAGCTGGAAATATAGCTCCAACAGTATAAGCAATCTAAACGCACCCTTTTGATTTATAAATCCCATCTGAAATCAGTAACTCACGGCAGGGCTGGAAACTTCCTTCCGGTTTCTGCCTTCCCCACTAACTGCTTACCTCAAGCCTGGAATTTTATACTGTTACACTGTTGATTTGAGGTGACGACCAAGCAAATATCTAAAAGTCCCTTAAGACAGCAAAATAATGAAAACGAAGATGTATTTTTACACATTCTACATCAAAGCGACACCTAGCTAACCTAGCTAGGTTGTAAGAACGTTGCCGTAGAGTTTCCAATAAATTAAAGTTAAAAATGTTATTTTGAAAGTTCGAGAAGAGTTCAAAATAATTTTTAGACATTACATTTACTTCTGTAACATTTTTAAAATGTTCCACTAACTACTTAGGAGTAGCATTTTTAAAACGTATGATGTATAACATTAAAAAAATGCTTTATTAACATTACTACAAAAATGTTTTTGTTAACTTCGAGAGAACTTTTACAGAACAGTCTCTGATAGCTGGGCAAGCTTTGTATTCGCAGGCTGTCTAGGATTTTTAAAAGCATTTTATAATGCCAACACAAGATAAGTTCAACAAGGTAAATGATGTAAGTTAAAAGGAATTAGACATATCAAAGCTAATATTTGCAAAGTTTGATTAAGTTTACAAGTTTGTTGACACTGTCAGGGCAGGTTGTCATTATCTAACAATCTTTAATTCTCCGGCTGCCCCGCGCCTGGATGTCTAACATAACTAGCCTGCTTATATGACACCTGAACAGATTGGGTTCACCTGCCTGACTCTTTTTTCATTTGCTCATGTTTTCTAAAGTAAAATCAATTTTTAAAAAATGTTACACGGATACAGCCTGTCACCAGGTAGGTATTTTTATGTAACATCTGATAAACGGAGGTCAAAATAAAGGCTTTGAATCTTAAACAGTTCTTGTGCAGATTTGTGGAACAAATAAAGAGTGATGGTGCAAGAATGACGAAGAAGGCATGTGAACAAGAGAAAAAGGAAAATCTATCTATCTGTCTGTCTATCTGTCTATCTATCTGTCTATCTATCACTTCCTCTTAATGCTGTGGTTCTCAACATTAACATACAGAAGTCTGTTTAATTCTAAAGGTGAAAGAGAGGCTGGAAAATGCAAATCTAAAGTGAGATTTTAGTGCAAGAACACAGATTTTAAGTGGACTTCAGGGGGATAATTGGCACCGAAGTCTACAATATGGCCCCTTTACGATGTAAACATTTGCAAACAGCTTTTTTTCTTCTGGTGTACCACTGGAAATATCTCTGTCCAGTGGATTTAAACCACCAACCAGAGCCAATAACCTTATCTTGCGCATTTAATTTAATATTGGCTCCAGGGCATAAGAATTTACTCTGAGCCTATTTGGTTCTCTAGCCATCTGTCTATCTGTCCATCCAAGGCTGGCTTTCCAACACATTTACACTAAATAACAGCCTTGCCCCTCACATTGGCAATTTAAATGCTTATGCTCCTTGTCAAGGAATGTTTTAGACCCAGAATGCACCAGGGCATTTGTAACGTACCCAGCCTGGATGTGGCAAATCCATCGTTTGGGGCCACCAGCACTGAGCAGACTCAAGTACCAGTGAACAAAGAGCCACACCAGCCACCAGATGACAGGAATCCCATGCACCCCCTGTGTGCCAACCTAAGTCGTCGACCAAGCCAGAGAATGGAGCGCTGAAGGCTTAGCTGTTCATCAAAGGCGAACTGCTTATCTCTCACCACAGAGAGTTGAGCTGCGTCATTCCTAAACAGCTGCCACTGACCGACTAATGCTGGGAAAAACTGATTTCTGATGAAGGATGCAAAAAGACTTTATAAATAGCTACACGGGCTCCATTAAAATGTTACTATTTTCTCCCTGTTCAGAACGAGAACAGCACTTTTTATTTGAGATTAACTTTATGTTGGATGAAGCGCCCTCGTCGAACCCCCGTTCCCTGATGAGTTATTTATAAATCCCGAATCATTCAAATTCATCACGCAACATGCAGCTTAATAAGGCTACATCTTCCATCTGGTAGGATTACCTTTGATTTTTGCATGCTTTTCAGCCTGTACAAGAGCAAAAAAACAAGTGCTATCTCTGAAAATCGCTTTGAGATGTTGGGTGAAAAGAGATCGAAAGATTGAGGAAAACAGAACGAGGCAGATATACACAGAGTCGGAGATACAATGACTCATGAGTGTCAGAGTGCTGATAATTTATTTATAATCGGCTTAAGGCCGTGACTGCAGTTGGTGTAGTAAAGAGTCCCTGGTTGTACATAAGACACTCACGAGTGGCATGAGTGTCAGGCAGGAGACGGAATATTCCGGAACAACAGTCAAGTCACATGACTCTTGCATTTTTCCCATTACTTTCAACGAAATCAGTGGCGTTGTAGTGTAAACAGTTTAGTTAACATTTCAGTTAAAATAGGAAAAAATATGGTAAAGATAAATTACAGTTAAGAACAAATTTGATTAAATTAAATTGTAGACAACAAAGAACGTTTTTCTGTCAATCACAGAAACTGCTCAAAGTACATGCTAGTAGGTTGTCAAATACACACAATGCTTTCTTGAAGTATGAAAGCCTGACAGCAAAATGGCCACCAAAACATTGTGCAAATTGCTAACATACCGTGGCTCAGGTGAATAAAGAAACTACAAAGACGAGCAAAAAAAAAACACGAAGACTTTCATCTTTGAAAGACAGACTAAACAAGGGCTGGATGATGACGTTTTGAGAAACTTCAAACCTGCGTTTTTTTTTTACATATTCTGCCAATATGTAAAAATCACACAAAGGGTTTATCCAGTCATGCTGTAATTGGGGGCAGGACTCTTAATTAATAAACGTTAATCAGCTTTAAATGCTGTAAAATAAGCAATACTACACGGAAACACCAAATTTTACAGCTTCTACGTATGACCTTCAAAGACATTTCTTTGTGTGGAGGAGAGGTGAACAACCTCTTTCTCAAATGATGAAACTCCATTAGAAACAGAGCATCACTAGACCTGAGCTAACGGCACTGTAGCCCTGAACGTTTTAGAAAAATGCAAATGCTTTTGACTCATTAAGACAAGATTTTTACAGACATGCACAACAATTTCCACATCAAGTGTACCGTTAGGCCCGGAGTACCTGGAAATGACCTCAAAGGAAGTGTGAAACCTCTGCAAGAAGCCCATAGAGATGACTTCACTCTCCTCTGTCATGAAAACAGCTAACTGAGGTAAGTAGCATAGAGAAAGCCACCCACACATGATGTTGACTAGCCATGGGTACAAAGTGTGATGCACTGAACATATGAATAACAACTCAAGAGTGTAATTTCTGTACTGTTAGTGGCATTAAACAATTTCAATTTGTTGTTTCTTTTGAGGCTGACATTACAAGATTGGCTCAACCAATGGTGTGAGCTTAGGGCAGGGCTAGCTGTTTTTCTGACCAATGGCAGGTTGATTGATTGACGCGTTGCAATACTGTTTCATGGTCAAGTGGTACAGAAAATGTTGTATTTAAAGTTCACCTTGCAATTCAACAGATGATTTTAACCCTAGTGCAACTTGAAGCGATCCCCTGAGAATCAAACCCATGACTTCGGTGTTGCAAGCACCATGCTCTACCAGCTGAACTACAGGAAAACTGTTGAATCAGAAAGGAAGGCATGGAGTTAAAGCACAATACGGTTTAAATTTGGAAGTTAATAACAATAACTGTAAGACAACATTCAAAAAACCCCACAAAGGAAAACTGACTAAAATGACTTAACAATAAACCTGTCATAAGCGAGCGGAAGGGTTTAATGCCATATACTGCCCAAAAAATACACAAGTGCCCTCCAATGCCATTAAATGCGTCAAGGCGACACATGGTGGTGTGAATGGAATTGGCTTTTTGAATACATTATTGCAATTTGAGGTACAAAAGACATGTTGGTCCCCCTGCGGACATAAAAGGCCAGAAATCATGTGATAAAGACGCTGTGGGACTCTGTTTGACTGCGTGCCGTGACGTTTAGCTGCCACATTAATGCCACCACTTCAATAGGTTTTGACAAAGATTACCTAAATGCCTCTTTTATTTTGTTGGCTGAGAGCATTTCATATCTTTTTACGCAGCAGTGGGGCTGGGGACAGTAAGTAATTTCATTCTTTTATGGCGTATTTATTCCGCACATTAGAGAAATATGAGCAAATAGCAATTTAGGAACAAGTGTCTGAGGGGAAATAAACCAAATGTTTAGTAATTCAGTTAAATAGTTTGTCTGAGATGTTGTTTCACTTTACACAAACGAAAGACAAAAACGTGCATATTAAAATCATAGCAAAATCGTTATATTTGACTTGTCAATATAACAAGCAAGATAACACCCTTAACGGATTTTGTATAACTTTATTTAAAAGGATTTACAACACAAATTCCATTTGTACATAATGTACAGACAATTTTGTTCTGAGGAAAAAGTGAAACCATGCACAAAACGAAACAACAAACTTCTAAACTAAGATTGTATTTTATCTGAAAATCAAATCTTGAACCAGACCTGGGGGAACAGAAAAATGTTTTGGTATCTCTGTCTAGTTTCATTATCCTTCGAGTTTCCTGTTCATTTACAAATAGGACCTGCATTTCAAACCTGCTTTGCATCTGAAAAAACTAAAAAGCTGTAAAGGCTGTTTACAGAGGCTTAAATATAATTGGCTGCCCATAATTAAAAAAAAAAAACAATCAAGATGTCTTCTTCATGGTACAAACAATGTGGCTGACCTGTACTGCTTCAGAAATCAAGGAGAACAGCCCGTAAATATCAATCGAGAACTTTGAACGAAGCCTTCAAGAACAAATACAGGAGCGCAGGAACATGACAATGTAAATCAAACCAGTTTCCATAATATATTCTAGTGTAGATATTCTTTTTGTTGTCTGAAAATTTCCTCAGGTCCTGACAGATAACAGAGACCGTGTGATTGACAGAAGCTCAGTTGTGTTTGTTATTTTGTGGCATCTTTTTATGGAACTGAAGTCGTCCATTTTACAGCTAATAATTATTTTTTGTTGATAAAAGCGCTAAAACAGTCCCTGTTTTCAGAACTAACCAAATTAGCAAGACAGAAGTGTGTCAAATTTCCTCAAGACCTTTTAAAACATCTCACCACGCAATTCTCCAACAGAGAGAAGCTACAAACTTTAATAGGCTGTAGCACTTTCATATACTACTTTCTTTTCAAGTTTAACAAAAAATATTGGCATCAACACACGCGTATGTAAAATCATCTCTTCAAAACAACGTTTAACTTTTTCTAATGGAACAATTTAAAACTGAATAACTGAATGTTTTAAAGGGACAGTAATGCATAAATTAAAATCCTGTCACTACTGACTCTTATCAGAAGTGAATGGTGACCAAGAGCTGGTAAGGTTAAAAAAATGACAGGTCTTCTGTAGCTACACTGTAACTTTGCTTAAGGAAAAGTTCAAAAATTAAGATTCACTGTAATCTCTTCAAGCAGCTTCACTCACATTCACGTTTCATGTCAATGCTGCCAACAATTTGTCACGTAACCAATTGCATCACACCAAATTTGAATATGCGCATATTTACATTGCACAAATGAGATTTGTGAGCTACACAGAGGGGAATATTTTCAGTAAAAATGAATCATATTTTCAGAGAAATATGAACAAACCTTATAAAGAAAATTATAAGGGCTACTTTTAAAGGGCTTTTGTGTCATTGCTGGAGTCTAACAGCTCCTGGTCACCATTCGCTTTCATTGTATTGAAAAGAACACAATGAATCATCTTATTTTGTGCTTGATTAAAGAAGGAACATTACAACGGTTTGTAACGATATGAGGGCGAATCAAAACTTTTAATTTTGGGTGAACTGTCCCTTTAAATGTCGGTTTTGATTAATCATTTTAATATAGACTGCTGTACTCTCGTTTTTTTGGCTTGGGTCAAAAGTGGCAAATGTCAGTCAACTTAAAAAAAAAAAAAAAAAAGAAAAAGAAATATAAGAACAGATAGGAAACAGTGAAGTTTGATGAAGCAAGAATAGATCTTTAAATTAAATGACACTCTCAGCTTAGTTTCCTGTATTTCCCTTCCCAAAAAATAGTTCTCCACTGAATAAAAAGACCTTTCAAAAGTAATGCTAGGTCACGAAGAGAAAGCGCAACGCAAGAGAGCGGAATGCCACCTAATTTGCGACAGGGCCCGGTTTTATCTGCTGCGAAGTCTCGCATCTCGGCAGCGACGGCGCTCATTAAAATCAGAAGAGGATGAGAGAGCATAAAAGATTGACAAGCATAGCAGATTCTGTGCCTTTCATCTGCCTCAGCGTTTGCCAGATTCAACTGGAGGAAAATTACGTGAAAACTAAGAAAAATTGCCGAACGCAAACACGGATTCACTTGAGGGCCTCCTAATTAGGTCCTGTGGGAAACATCCTGGCCACAAAATTTGGGTTTTAGGGTATTTACTGCCGGTTGTTAAGACAGCACCGGCTGACAGACATGTAAATGGGTTTGATAAGGGTGATAAAGGAGGGCGGACAAGGTTTTTTGCGAAGGAACGCAGGAGGAGCTTGTCAGTCCGGGTTCTGGCACGATTGTGTCAAGAGAGATGAACGTTTCTAATTACTGAGCGAAGCGTGAAACAGTCCGGCTTCATTTCTGAGTTTCACGGTACTTAAAGGATAAAGCCAGGGAGAAATAAAAGAAAAGGGACTTATGGGTAATAATAAAGACTTTACTGCCCTCTACTGGTCACTTATAACAAAGTTCAGCACAGTAGTGATGGGTGAGAGAGAGCGAGAGTGGTTCAAAATAAGTGAGGGAAGGAAGGAAGAATTCAGGGCAGAGAATGGATGGAAGGGACAGCAGCTCAGTTGCCGCCCACTCCAGCCGAAGGCGACGCCCCCGTACTGCTGCTGAAAGCTGATTTGCCTTTGTGCCGTTGACCGCCCCGCCTCCTGCCACTGACAGCAGACTTTGTCTGAAAGAGAACGCAACAACAAGTTCTTAGTGCTCGTATTAGTCCAATATTCTCGCGGGACTTTGAAGGTGATTGAAATACTTTGATTAAAACACTTTGTTTTCACATAAATACAATACAACAACATAGTTGAATAAAAAAAAAAACATATTTTCTGCAAAATAATTATGCACTTTGGTAATGAAGGCAGTCACTTTTTTTCACATTAATTTCCTGTAATTAACGCAGTTATCTTTAATGTTTAGCAACTTAACAGTACTTTTTATAGAGCAGACGCGTCTTCATTTTTTTGTCCATTTAAGTTAATGGCAATTAAAGAGAACTGACTTTAAGAACAAATTTCATTACCGTGCAGTAAATTAAAACGTTCACGAGGATTAATAAACATAAAATTCTTTGAAGAGGAGACAGGCTTAAAAATCAATTAACCAATTAAAGTTGAAAAAGGTGACCTGTCACATTCAAATACTACTTAAGCAACAAATGATGTTAATTACATGAATGAATAATGACCATAAACCTCCTTTTTATTAAAATCACGCACTTAATCCCCCTTAGCATTTCTCACTACAGCGAATTATATTTTAAGAAGCTTTTAAAACTTGACCTTCAAAGGGTTAACAGCCCATTACCCTTCACTTCAAGCTGTTTTCTGACTCTTTTGTCTATGTACCATATTCTCCTTTCGTTTCTGCTTTTAAAAAGCACCTCCTCTCCTGCTGTCGACCATTACAAGCCACAGACAGCATGAAAGGAAAAAGGACGTTTTGGAGTAATTTTTGGATCAAAAGGGAATTTTTGATGTTCCGGGAGAATGAGGTAAGGATCATTCAGGGTAGAATATAATGTGCGGAGAGAAGGAAATTAATTTAAAAACAAAAATGTCAAGGAGATAAACAGAATATTCACAGATAAGAGACATCAGAGGCTGTTTTGAAAGAATTTATCAAGATATTAGTCAAGAAACACTGACAAATACGATGGGAAAACTTTTCCCTGAGGTGGTTAGGTAATTTTGTTTTGTACTTTGATTTTAATCTCATGAACGTTAAACACGTTGTGTAAAAATTACGAAGCAAATCCTCTGAGAAAACCCATGACTGTATTTCTCTTCACGCTTGTAATTTATTATGACGCTTGTTAAATACTGTAACTAAAGCTAATGGTCTTAATTGTAAAAATTGGTTGTTGAGAATTGTCACTTTCTCTCACCAGCTGTCCTGCTGGAGAACTCGTTTCCAGATGTGAGGTCTCCGTGCTAGCTCCCGAACCTCCATCCACCTGTGATGAGCTCTTCTTGGTAGACGGCATCTTGGCCTGAGGCTTCGTTTGAAACAGCTGTCAAAAACAAAAACAACACACGGTTTTGCGATAAAACTCACCGGCAACTTTACAACTCACAATGTTTACATTTTACATTTACATTTCGTAACGTTTGAGCTCAAACAAACAAATATTCTTTGTTGACAAACTTTTGTCAATATGGTCAAACCAACGCAAATAGCATTTCAATGCCAAGTATGAAATGGTAGTTTTAATCCTGGGTGCTGATTGGTCATTAGTGTTATTCGAGTGTATATTTATATCAACATGTTCGGGCCGTGACTATATTAAAGATATATATTATACTGCTTAATTAAACATCTTTTTAACTAGTTAAATGAATTGACCACTTGACCCTCTGACCTTGGTGATGGTACCCACAGCCTTGGTCCGTCCCTCCCTGAAGACGAGTCTCTGGTCTGTGTGAAGGTACTCGGGGGTCTTGATGAAACGAAAGTGTACGGTGGCTTTGTCGCCCGTTCGTAAACAGTCTTTGTTCATGCCAATGATGGTGGCGGTCTGTCTGATGCTACCACAGTGAACTATGACAAATTTAAACAGCATCAAAAATTTAAATACGTTTTTTTTTGCATCCGCATTGGTCTAAGAAAGCTGCTAATGAATGCCTGCTTGCAACTGAAAAGTAAACTGAAAAGTTTCAGTTGCACATGAAAACGCACAACACTGCTATCAAATTGGTAATAAAAATGTATATTGTATATAGTCAATTATTAAAACATTACTTTTTTATAAGCATAAATATTACTCAAATGGTAGATTAATTTTTCTAATAAATATACATTAGAATATATGAGGTTAGACTTAAATTAAAGTGAATATTAAATAATCTTATAAATACTGGTATATTAAATAATACAGTAAATACAGCAATACAAGTGTACACAAAGCTACTTTTCGTCTATGGGTCTGTCTTTATATTCCTGTTGCTGTAACTTAACTGGTAAAGACTGAGGTCACGGGTTCGATTCCAGTGGAACACAATGTACAGCTATGATGCTCTGGATAAAAGCATCTGCCAGGTGAGTAAATTTAAATCTAACTGTACCGTTTAACCCTCATGTTATTTGCTCTACAAAAAACATACAAAACATCATATCTGTGTCTGCTGTACTGACCCATAGCCTGGTATCTCGGAGATATAGTGGTCGGGTGATGCAGTACCAGAATCTCCGCCTCAAACTCCCAGCATGCCTGTGGGTTGAGGCGGGGTGACACCATCACCATTCCCTTCCTGATGGACGAACGCTTGATCTTCTTCAGAGCGAAAGAGGCTGTTTGTCCCCCTCTGACTTCCTTCACAGGCATGCGCTTGCGGTGGATGGATTTGACCGCTATGGGAATGAAGGCACCCAGAGGATCAGGGCCGAGGAGCAGTGTGTCGTTTAGGCGTATTAATCCACGTAAAGTAGTCCCTGATACCACCGTGCCCACGCCCTGAGGAACACATGAAAATAAGCAGACCGAAGAATGAATCCCAGACAGAACCAATTAAAACAAGTGTTTTACCGGCACTGAATACGTGTCATCGATCTGAAACTCTGGAGGCTCGTCGTCTGTAAATGTCGTTCTTGGGGACAGCAGATTTAAGAACATCTTCAACAGGTCCATGTTTTCACCAGTTACATTAGAGATCTGGAAAATTGGACACATCCTACACACATACACAACAATGTGTGTTTTAGTTTAGACTGGTTTCTAGGGTGTTGCCATGCAGTTGCTAGGTGGTTCATGTTCCAGCCCAGGTGTTTCCCCAAGTCAAAAGTGTAAAATACCTTTCTGAGCTAAAGTTTGAGGCTGTGACAATGACATCATCCTTGTTTTGGACCAAAACTGGAATTTTTCTGCATCCTGGAGACTTCAGTAACCTCTGTAATAACTTTAACGTCTCTGCAAAACACAAACAAAACCATTACATTGTTGTATATCGTGCTTGTCTAGAGCAGAATGCGTTCTTTGCGTTACCTTGCAAAATGTTAACGGGACACATGTCTATTTTAGTGATGACCACAAAGACTGGAACGTTGAGGGCCAGAGCCAGACCGAGGTGCTCTTTGGTCATGCCAACTATTCCAGCGTTGCTGCCCACCTTTAGGACAAAGAGAAGAATACTCCAGATCACAAAAACTTAAACAGGCTATGTACGTTTACCTGAAGCTCCTCCTATTCGATCTTCACTCTTACCATTAGCATGCAAAAGTCCGGCAGGTGCCCCGTCATGCCGAACACGGTGGTCTTCAGATATTTCTCATGCCCTGCCAGGTCGATGAAGGTGATGACTTTAGAAGACCTCTCGCAGATCTTCGTCCAGTCCAGGCTGCCCCCATGGCCATCTGGTTTGTTGACCACCTGCCCCTCTTGGTCGAATCCCAGGATATCGTTGCCGACGCTGCTGGTGCGACCACTCTCCATCTCGTGTTTGTGGCGGAAGAGCTTCTGTCGGGCGAATCCACGACCGTTGTCCAGTTCACCATGAGTAAGGACACCCAGAAGTGTGCTTTTACCTGCATCTACATTGCCAACAACTGCAACCCTGAGAGTGGCACATAAAAAGATGCAATTATGAAAGCACTCAGGGATGTAGCATTACAGTTTACCATGGTTACGCTGTGGCATATGAAATCTGATTGGTCCATCATCTTCCTAACATAACTGTAAATTAAACATCAATATGTTTTAGTCGGTGTTGCATTGAGTAGCATTTTTTATTTTCATCATGAACAAAAAAGTTGTTGGGGCTACAAAACAGTCGCTTTGCGTCTGATTGTATACAGTGTTAGGGCATGTTAAACATTGTAAGTTTACTTGCAATTAAATTATATTATTATTATAATGTAATTTATTAATAATAATAACAATAACAGTTTATATGTTTAAACTGTAAATGTTTGTTTATTAGAAACGTTGCACATTAATTCAGAATTTAACTAACGTTAGGTAGATAATAAAACATCTCTTTTCCCAAAAGATCTTTATGAATCTCTCAGACCTGACTTCCAAAAAATCGGCCTCTCCCACCCGCCGTCTTATGAGGTAATCTCGCACACGTCCCGCGCTCTCCGCTCTCTCTCTCAGCAGAATCAGATCAGCCTCAACCTGTTCGCACAGAGACTGCACGGTGGCGACAGACGCGTCCATATCCTTCTCATCCAGACCGTAATCACCACCGTCTGGAAAGAAAGAGAGAGGCACAGAAATCCATCAGCTCTCTAAATAGCCCTTTACCTCAGGGACAGTCAGGACAAAGTAATTAGCATGCTCTCTAAACTATCATAATGCGAAATAAAGCAATCGCAGATGTGAAATGATTATGAAGGAAAAGTAAACAGTTATCGAATGCAAAAATGGCCTGAAATGGAAAGAAAAGACATACATGTAAAGAGTAGGGGTGTGAACGCTGCTGATGAGTTGAGTCAACCAAGTAACGTCAACACATGACCTTTGACCCCAGGACTTTACTCAGCTGAACGTATTGCATGGGCCAAAAACAACCAACAATAAAGCACAATAATGTTTTTTCATGCCATAAGAACATGAAAAAACAAAGAACACTTATTTTTAAGTTGTATTGACTAGATTAAATTGGACTTTTCATAATATTATGTATTATATCATCTATGGTCTTCACTAAGAATACAACCATATGATTCAGCAAAATAAAAGGATCTTTAACATCAGAAAAGACATACAAATGCAGAGGGCCCTTGTGTGACCTAAACTATGATCTGCTGAATAAGAGAAGTGTGGGTACAGACTCGCAACACCTGAAATCAGCACAAAGCAAAGCCAGAGTGTTTAAACACATGAGATCTGACCTGTACCCATCCCGACCACATAGAGGGTCTCTCCACTGCCCTCCTCCATCCGGTCCCGCAGCTGTGAGAGCAGACAGTCATACTGCTGTCCTGTGGGACTGACCAGCACACACTGACAACAAAAACAAACCAGCATCACATTAGAAACAAAGTGACTGCTCTCCTGAAGTTTAATAACTAGACAATAAACAACACGCTTCTCCCTTTCAACAGCACAGCAATGCTCTGCTTTTAATGTGTCCATTGACTTTTAAATGCCACTTCTTTTCATATTTATGTCCATATTTAGTCATGATCGTGATAAATCCGTGTTATGCAACTGAACTGAAAGCAGTTTTAAAGTCCTTTGCACTACAACATATAGAGAGAGCTTGAGCTTTTTCTGTTGCATGCACATAAACTTCTTTAACATTCACGATTGCACATTTAACACTATAAATACGTTGCATGCAGGTTTGTATTTCGGGGCAGGCAGCTGATCTGCCACCTGGCACACATGCACACAAAGTGACAACGTGTCACTCATGCAACAACTCATGCAACAACTCATGCAACAACTCATGCAACAACTCATGCAACAACTCATGCAACAACTCATGCAACAACGTATAAAGTTGTAAACAGCCTTTAAACACCGTGCACGGATCAAACAAACGATTGCAATGCTTAGTAAAGCTTTCAGATCTGCTGTCAGGCCTGAGATCCACCTTGCCGGTGAGATCCAGCTGATCCTCGGCGTCTCCGTTATGATCTTCCCCGGGGTCGCTGTTCTCAGCGCCGGTCGGGTCTTCCGCGCAGCCCGCGTCCGGAGCAAACATACTCGCCGGCACCACCGACTCCACCGGCGGGGTGAGACCGCACTCCGTCGCCGCCATGCTCCAGCCTGCGTCTGGGTGCGAGACGAAGCCGATTGCGCTTCTGTTTTCCGTCGGATCTCAAACTCGGGTGAGTTTCTCTTATGAGTTTAACTTCATTGTTGTTTTAATGCGCTGATGCAGCATGCAATGTTTTATTATGCACAAACCCGGTCATGCAACACGACTGCATGACTGCATGTTCCGCTTTAGTTTAATGCAACAGATGCAGTTCAGCATATTAATGCACTTTTAGTGCAAGAGACACGCCCACTTATGAATAATAATAATGAAGTGCCTACAAGGAAGTGCTGAAGACGTCTTTAAAAACTTTTAAGTTTTGCAAAGTGTAGATAGGTTTAATACATGCTGCCACGTCGCAGGTTGTTTAAACAATTGCCATCGACTTCAATTTAATCTGATGCTCATTAATCATTAACCAGGGCCAGCAAACATGTCCCAACAAGTGCTGGAAAACTCACTTTTCCATCTCCATTTATTAATATTGGATTGGTATTGTATTTTTTAGATAAATGTGCATGTAATAAAACCGAGACAAACTTTAAAACAGCAACTATTAAACGCACCAAACAAAAAGTGCGGCTATTAAAGTGTGGGGTTATGGATGGGTGTGTGACGTATGGATGAACGCAAGGTGGCGGTGTTGAGCCATAAATGTAAATTATTACCATCAATTGTAAATCATTTTTAATCATGTTCTGTAATGTAAAAGACGTGCTGGTGTGGGTTTCCCAATCCTCTATAAATGAACAATACAAAATTAATCTTGAATAATGGTTGCTGATGTTAATATATATGATGATGTTGCTATGCGACTGTTTCATCCATTGTAGCTCATCCACCTTTTTTTCAAAGGTTGTAACTCAGTTGTTTCCCTGAGCTGTATAAACTGCTTTAAAATACAAACATGTTGTCTGGGTGGTCATCCTGATAAAAATACAGATGTTTAACATTTTGTTTATGAATTCATTTATATTCAGTTGTACTTGCTCAAAGTCATTTATGTTTATTCGTGTTCAGAGTACTAACTGATGTTTATTACTATTCAAAGTATTAAGGCATTATGTTTATTTCAAAAGGCCGTCACATAGGAAACCCAGGAAATAAAGCAAATATAAATATGTTTTTATTATGAGAATGTCTAACACTTCTCTGTCAAATAAATGTAAACACAACTGCCCTCATATATGATCATTTAATTTATTTACACGCACTTTAAGATGTATAACATAAGGTGAGCCAAAGTTTATGAAACTAATTTCCAATCCCAGCAAAAATAATGAAAGATTATGAGACATCTCTTAGTAATAAGATATTTGTACAATTACAAGTTACCTTGGAAACTGGGCCAGATTTGTTCTGATGTCAGTTTTGTACTTTAGTGACTATGTTAATTTATTTGAACATTTATAAATACAGATTTTGCCCTCTGCTTTGTTCAGTGAGACATCACTCTGGGCAAACTCTTTGTTTCTGTCAGACTGAATTAGTTTCATGAGTCACTGCTTATGTTTGGTGCACATGGTTGCTCATTTGTGTTCGCATGTATGAGTTATTAATTTCATGTTAATTTTTCCGCTTGCAGCGCAGTCACAGGTCGAAAAGAGGGTGCAAAAATAACCCAAGAAGTGAATCTTGTCCTGTTGAAAACGTACTACAGATCTGACGTCCGTAATGAATGTGTTCATTCCTGCAGGGGGCGACATTTCACAACAAACGATCATCTCCAAGTGAAAATGTTTAAATTAAAACAACTATTATCATTATTATTATTTAAGTGACATTTTTATAGATTTGATCTATATCTCTTTTCCTCTGCTGTCCTGTCCTCTCTTCTCCTCTCATCTCCTCTTCTCTCATCTCCTCCCCTTGCTTCTCCTCCCCTCTTCTCTCATCTCCTCCTCTCATCTCATCTCCTCATCTCTTCTCTTCTCTCATCTCATCTTCTCTCTTCTCCTCCCCTCTCATCTCCTCCTCTCTCCTCTCCTCCTCTCATCTCCTGTCCTCTCCTCTGTTCTCCCCATCTCCTCTCATCTCATCTCCTCCTCTCCCCTGTCCTCTCCTCTGTTCTCCTCATCTCTCATCTCTCTCCCCTGTCCTCTCGTCTCTCAGACACGCTGCTCTCTTTTGTGCAGCGTGATTGAAATTCTGAGTCTTAGGGAGTCACAGGTCAGTCTGGAGCTGTGACCAATTAGGAAGTGGAGAAACTAGAGGTTTCTGTCTGCTTGAGCTCAGGCTGCAGCGTGGTGGGTATTTCATAGAGCTCCACGGGGAGAAAGCACTCCAGTACTGAGTGACATTTCCCAAAATGTGTGTGCGTCTGTGTGTGTGTGTGTGTGTGTGTGTCTGTGTCTGTGTGTCTGTGTGTCTGTGTGTGTGTCTGTGTGTCTGTGTGTGTGTTTGTCTGTGTGTGTGTGTCTGTGTGTGTCTGTGTGTGTGTGTGTGTGTGTGTGTGTCTGTGTGTGTCTGTGTGTGTCTGTGTGTCTGTGTGTCTCTGTGTGTCTCTGTGTGTGTCTGTGTGTCTGTGTGTCTGTGTGTCTGTGTGTCTGTGTCTGTGTCTGTGTCTGTGTGTCTGTGTGTCTGTGTGTCTGTGTGTCTGTGTGTCTGTTTGTGTGTGTGTGTGTGTGTGTGTGTGTGTGTGTGTGTGTGTGTGTGTGTGTGTGTGTGTGTGTGGACTACCCTCAGTTTCACTTCTGTTTCTGATAGACGAGAGAGAGATTTCAGACAACTAAAAAAACTTTTTCTATTAAACTACATCACTTCTGTGGCGCAGTTTTGCCGGCGTCCTGCAGGAGGCAGTATAACACTTTCACACAGGGCTGGATTATACGTTCACACATTGTCTTTGTCGCTGCACATCCATGTTGCTGACTTGTAAGGTGATCTACATATCGCAGATAAAATCAAGGGCAACGTCAACTACTAAACAGTGTTTGAGAATGACTTGTGGTGTGGAAAGCACGGTAAATATGCTTTCCACACCTGCTTTGGCAGTTAAGGTCACTTACAGGGGGCTGATGGGGTGTTAAAACAGCTAGTTATGTAGTTTTCTATGTAGTATCTTGAAAAGTGGTCTCTGTAGGACAGGAGGCTTAAGGGGAGGAGCTAAAAATAAGAGGCCTTGATGACATCATCCGTAAAAGAAAGTCTTTCAGGGGCGGAGCCATTACAACCAATTTGTCTTGCTTTTTATCTTGCTTTTCGTCTTATTTTAGATCTGAAAGAGCAACATTAGAAGCTGGCAAACAGATATAGGTTCAGATATAGGTTTTCCATATGCATGTATATTGCACCTTCGCCTACATCTTGGCAAATCCAAACATTGTTGTCAGTGTTAAGGTGGTGTTGTTTCACCTGTTTTGCATGTATTTAGCAGCTTTATATATTGTCATGATGAATGTTAAACGTGCCATTGTGCAAAGAGACTCTAAACTCATCCTATTAAATCTATAACCCATTAGAACAAAGTTTTTTTAGGCCCATTTCGGTCACTAAAGGCCCTCAGACGTATGTAGACATTGTGCAGAGCAAGCATGTTTTCTTCATAAAATGTATAGATTTAGTTTTAAAATTACATTGGAAAGGCATTGGAAACAGCATGTCAAAAATAATAGCATGGCACATCTTTAATGTCTTGAGTTGCTGATGCTTTTGCAGGTACGGGAGGTTTCACACATGGTGACAAGGACACCTGCTTAGACACGAGGACAAATAAGGCAAACTGAATTTAAATGAGGATTTATTGCAGTACATTATTATGAGCGTGGTCCCTTTTAAGTGAAGGTAACGAATACATCCTTTTTAGAAAGCGAAAACTTGGCCTCCTCTTATAAGCATAATGGCGCATAATAAACAGAAATGAATGGCTTTAGTGTCTATCTGTTTTGTTTCATTTCATAACACCCAGATAAAGGCATCCAAACCCCCAGTCAGATTAACTATAGCTGCCAACAACACGTCCCTGAATCAGATTTCTAGAATTAGCTTTCATTGGATTACATTAGCTTTCATTGTCTTGTGTCTGCTGATCCTAACTCAGAAACACAACAACACTGTCTCAGTATATTCACTGTTTTCGGAGCGCTTGTCCCGGTAGGTTATGATTTAGTACTTTTGTTGTGGTTTAAACCAAGTATTGTGTTTATACTTTCTGTGTCTATGAAATCAATACACTGTAACTTGCCTCCGGAGAACTATGAAGAGAAGATGAAAAGGAATGAGAGACGTCCACCATACTGTAAACTACATCACCACTGATATGAAACATTATCTTGTCTTCAGACGCTTTCTTTCATTCATTCCTTCTTTAATTTGTCTATCTATCCATCTATCTGTCCATCTATCCATCTGTCCATATATCCATCTATCCATCAGTCCATCCATCCATCTATTCATCCATCCATCCATCTATTCTTCTATCCATCTATCCATCTCATCCATCTATCATCCATCTGTCTATCCATCTGTCCATCTATCTATCCATCTGTCCATCCATCTATCCATCTATCTATCCATCTGTCCATCTATCTATCTATCCATCTATCTATCCATCCATCTATCTATTGTATATATATATATATGTGTGTGTGTGTGTGTGTGTGTGTGTGCATTTGCCTTCCTTTCAATCAATCAATCAATCAATCAGTCTGTCTGTCTGTCTGTCTGTCTGTCTGTCTTTTATATTTGTCCATTTCTTCATCCAAACTTCCATCCATCCATCATTTCTCGTTTCTGTCTGTCTGTCTGTCTTTTAAACATGCACAATCTAATTTCTCAGCAGTGATGTGATCTCTCTCTCTCTCTCTCTCTCTCTCTCTCTCTCTCTGTTATCCGGAGTCGGAGGCTCAGTCTCTCTCTCAGTCTGTCCGTGCAGTCACACACCTGCAGGCGGAGCGGCGCGGCGCGGCGGAGCGGTGCGTGAGACCCGGGCGCGTTGGCTCAGACTCACGGATCAGGATAACGGATCTGATCGGGACTACATCCAGCCACAATGTCCGACTTTATTTTGTGCTTTCTGAGCATGTCTGGATTACTGCTTCTGCTTGAGATGCTGACATTGACCGGAGCCGAGCAAGGTACCACCAAACTCCGCTTTATTAAACCATAACGTTTGTTATTATAAGCGATGTATCCCAGACGCGCATTTTCAGATCTGAAGGCGGACAAATAAGTCATTCCCTTAGTTGCAATCAAGACCATTTATTTTAAAAATGTCATTTGATCATGCCATTTATTTCTCATGGTGAATAAGTTTATCTATGGGCTCCACGTCTTGAACATCAAGTTCAAGCATCAGTCGATGGATGGCTTTTATAATGCGTAAAAACTTCTTTGGGTAACTTATAAATGGGTGAAACATGTTGGTTTGAAGTCCCTCTGATTGCGTTTAAATGCAGCGTCATTATGTGCCTTATTAATGCATGTGTGTGTGTGTGTGTGTGTGTGTGTGTGCTGCAGGGGACAGTGTCAGTCAGTTTAACTGGCCCATAAATGACAAGTTGCATTTACTGCATGACTTTATTAGATGAATAGTTAATGCAACTGAATGATTCACCATCAAAAAGCCAGATCAAACCTACAATGATAGACAGACTGATGGATCAGCTTTGGGTAGATGCATGTCTTGATTTGAATTCATATTTCAGATTTGAATTAATAAGCAAAACACCGTCTTATTTTATCTGCACGCTGTCAGTGTTTCGACCTCAAATATAAATACAGATTGTGAAGAAATCATAACACTTCCACACTGGTGGTCACAGCCCACAGTTCAGTCTGGTGCTTGTGGGGTTTAGGAAGAGGTCATGTGACTTTAGCTTCCCATATCGCTCGTTTATATTGAATTCTGTCTGCAGACAGATTGTGTCCCTGAAATCTGCACCGTGGCAGACAATATTAACAATCTGTAAAAAATGGAGTCAGGTGTTGCCCTGGTTTAGGCGATCATTTAGGCTCCGCTTTCTCACTGTGTTTGTGGAAACGATTTCTGGTTAAAAGGTGTTGGTTTCTGTGCATAGTCGAGGGTTTTGAAACAGTGTGTGTTGGTAATGCCAATTGGTTACGAATGCTGTTTTCCTGGGAAAGGTCTTTGTTGACTGTCAGCACTTCCAATCAACAAGTTCTTCTCATTGGTACAAAGCTTCAAGTAACCGTGACTCAGCTGGCAAGATTCTAGCATTGGCCAGAATAAACGTTTCGATATTTTTGCATTCTTGTTTCTTATTTTCTGTCTTGGCAGCGCAGAAGAATTTACCACGGTTCAGTTTCTTGGTTTTATAGCCTGTTGGTAACGTAAATGGAGTCTCATTTTTTTGTAATGTTCATTAAGGCTTTGGTGTTTTGCTTTATTAAACGGCTCCTAAGTTGACCGCAAATCCATGTGACAACTCGGAGTGCTTGTTGTTAAGCAGAACACATTGTTTCCACATGTTTCTGAGGGCCAGGACAGAAAGGGCTGATTATTTTGAACTTTATTTTTTAGATTCTCTGAAGAAACTGTGAGTGAAGATTACCTGTGCCACAGCGTTGCTAAGGTGTTGCCAAGGTGTTTGTATTTGATTGCTAAAGCAGCCCAAGTGGATATTAACATGTTGCTATGGTGTTGCTAGGGTGTTCTGGCTGGTTCCTAGGTGGCTACTTACTGGCACCAGTCAAAACAATTTTGAACATATCAGTAATTATCAGTAATGTCAAATACTTTTCATAGACTGTGTCAAATGTTCCTTCAGCAACAGACAATATCAAGTGTGTTTGATCTACTTCATGGTCATTCCAGTTCTAGTGTGTGAGCTTGGAGTCCTCCAGCCTGAGGGTCTCCTGGAGAACGTTCTGTTAGTCGGTTCAGCTGTCAGCTGTTGAAGGATCTCCTTCAGCTGACAGCTTCATCAAACCCTGCGTTCATACACCTGCTGAAGGCTGTGGTTGATGTATACATCTTGAGTTATTCCCTCCTTCTCTTTCAGAGTGTGACAGATATATAAAAAATCAAGAGTAAACCGATTGATCTGGGGAGCTAGGATGTGGAGCCTTCAAAAGACCTGTTGTTGTTTAGTTCCTAAAACTGTCGGCATGGTAACATTCACAGTATCGGTGTTATTTAAGATGTATGCATGAACGACGGGCTCACCGGTTGATTTTGTAATCCTTGACCTCCAGTTTCGTCAAACGGATTGGCGAAGGCAGCTGTCTGCCAAGAACATGCTATCCACGCATGTCTTGTTTTCCTCGAAAACACACCCTTGTTGACGAATTCCTGGAAATGTTGCAGGCTGCATTGGCTTTTCCTTTGCAAACTAAGTGAAACATTAATGCCTTACTGCAAACGCCCATATGGTTGTGCTTGATGCGAATGGACAATTGTAGTTTTGGCGTAAATTGCATGGCTTAAATTGCAAGAGAAAGGATTTCAAATGTTTAGCAGGGTTTTCAGTCGTGTGTTATGAGTTGTGATCCGGACTTTGTTATTTTTTAATGTTTTAATGAGCAGTCATTGCGGTTGTTAAGGGGGGGAAAGTGGCAGATTCGTGCCAATTTGTTTATTAAAACAAAACTGGATTGGGGTGGATTATAACCCTCAACCTCTCACAATGAGAGCAAAAGTTTCCGCATTTCATCAGCAATTCGTAAGTTTATTTGAGTGCTTAAATTGTTTCAAGAAACTGTTTGCTCACTCAAATGACTGCGTAATGAGAAAAATGGCCTCTTAATGAGCTTCTTTGACTTGTTACTATAGCGATGCAATGGTTTTGCACATCATGGTTACCATCAAAACCATTACCGTGAAAACCATTAAATAACTCTGAAATAAAAAACTAATGACCAAACATGTTACAGATGTTTAACTGTAAAATAAATAAACCGAATGAGGTGATCATGGTAAATCTTAAATCATCTTAATGTCACGGTGCTGTACTGTTTGGTAGACTTCATAAACATTATAAACATGGATATTTATTTAACATCTCCAGCGTTTTTTCAGAAATGCCACTGAAACTTGGAAGTGACTGAGGTTAAAGCGAGAGTGAAGATTTCTGCCTCCATCACTCAGAGTGTCTTTGATCTGTGAGGTTTATGGAAAGCAGCACTATAAGACGGAGTTTTAACTGTGTGCTCTCGGGCATCTTAATGCATTAGAGAAGATTATTAACTTCGGTACGTTTTCACAGCTTCAGTCTTGCTTAATTGATATTTATGGTCATATTTTGGTGATTAATTTATGTCTGTCAAACATTTTGAATCTTTATATAAAGATTTATATAACATAATTATTTTTAAAACCATACATTTTTTGTGATGCATTGTGATGCTTTTGTGCAAATTTTTTGTGATGCTGACAATGAATGAATTTTTTATTCTTTTATTCAAAACACGTTAATGTATAATATAAATACTTAACAATATTTCAGTAAGATCATTTTGTTTGTTTTGTTCTGACTTTTGCATTGCGATAATGCCGTTATGCCCATTTCTAGTGCTTATTTGTCATGAAATTAATGCCACAATACAAAACTGTCTTGCTCAACATTCTTGACATGCTGTTTTCCAAGATTCGCTTGTCTGTCCACACTTAAAAGAGGCACGACTACTTTAAACCATTTTGTAGTGGCCTGTCATAACAGTACCTCAAAATAAGTGCTTTTCTGCTCTCTGGAAATTGTCCTCTGTCTAGTAAATCAATTATTACTCAGAGCTTCATCTCGCAATGGGAGTTCAGTTTGACTTTGAGGTCGCCGAAAAGTCTTTTTGCTGTCGCACCTTGTGTGTCGCGCTTGAATTTGTTGTTTTTGCCGTGACTTGCAATTTGGGCTTGAGGCAGATGACAGGGAGACAGTCTGAGAGAGTAGAGAGCCAGAGTTTGTGTTGGTCTCAGAGCATTTGTCGCGCATTTATTGCGTCGTCGTGGTCCTATAAAAGGCTCTTTGTTTTTGTTTGTTGCTGTCTGGTCTTCAGACGAATGCAACACGGCTAGAACGTCACGTCTTGAAAGCGAAGCAGGCCGAGCAGCAAGAGCCACAACATGCAAAAGACAGTCCTAATTACATCCCAGCTAACAGGGAACGTTTTCAGAACGTTGGCTAATGTTCTCTAAAATGTCTAAAAGTTATCAAAAAAATACTTGCAGTAATGTTAGTAGAATGTTTTTATTTATATAACTACTAACTTTAAGTTTTTAAGTATATAACTACTTAAAAATAACATGTTTATATCAAACATGTTATTTTTAAGTAGTTAGAGGAATGTTTTAAAAATGTTTCAGAATTAAAAAAGTTTGAATAACGTTCTAACCAAGCAGTAAGGGTAACACAATGTGTATTAAAACTGGACGTTTTGAAGAATCCTAGAACGTTTTTGTTACTTAATGGAAATGTTAGAGAAATGTTCTTAAAATTTAAAACTGTTAGCTGGGAAACAAGATCTACCAGCCTGACCTCATGAAAGAAAAGCGTGACTCTGGCGACAGTGTCGCTAAATGATGTTACGCCACTTCTGGCACGTACTGCGGCCGTTCTGAGAAGGATTGTCCACTGAGTGAAGCTTAAAGTGAGTTGAATTTTCTCCAAAACAGATGAAGGTTTTCAGGTTAATGATGTATCAAGTTTTAAATTAACAAGGCCTACAGGGAGTACATTTGAATCTAAACCTAACCGATGGTGTCAGAAAAACGAATGTAAGTTAAATAGAAGCAATTTCTCAAGTAGCTGCACCATTCATTTTATGACACTGTAAACTTATTTGGCGAGTTGTGGGCTTCTCATATATGTGAAGTTGGTTACGGTAAAAATGTTCATAGGTCACACGATAGCTTAACGTGACTAACAGGGTGAAAAATAATCTGTTATATACCAAAAATCTGACCCTCTAATTCTGACATATCACAATAAAAAAGTCATTGTAGTTTAGTGCCACAAAATCATTTCACCGGAAAACTGTAAGCGAAAGAAGCGTCCTTTCCTTTTCTCTCTTCATCTTTTACTTCCATTTATCTCTCTCTGGTCTGATCTTTAATGTTGTCAGATATGCCATAAATCCAGAAGCTGTGAAATGAAAGCAGATGTTTGGAGGAGAGACAGCTTGCTCGGAACTCGTATGAAGCACCTATGTGGAGATGTTGCTCAAAGGAGAGGACGCTCTGATGTGACGCTTTCAACTCGGAGAAGAACAACGGGGGGCCCTTTAAAATTCACATCAGTTCTGTCACTACTGCTCCACACACACACACACACTAGCTAGCTGCCACACATCAGTTTTAGACCGTGTTTGATCTTGTTTAGTAATCGTTTAGATATCATAAACTTCATAGTTTGACAGAAATGAACATTCTGTCAGTTACTGTACGCTCATGACGGTCCAAACCTGAAGGCTTGTATTTTTCTGTGATTGAAAATCACAATGTACGTCTTTTCCATTTAACAAAAGTTCATAGTGATCCTGTCTCTGAGCACTTTTTAAAATTTGTAGCTAGTAAAGGTGAACTGGGCCATTTCAAACTTTCCGAACAAGATTTTCCGAACAAGATTTTGGCCCCAACTTCCAATGTGCAGTCAATCAGCTACAGTAGCCCCGCCCCCACATTCACACGATTGGTTGCCTCAAACGTTCAATGTTATACCTCATCTTTAAGGTTTTTTCTGGGGTATATATATCTGGTTTTAAAAATATAGTGAGACTGTCAGATGTCAAATGAGGTGGAAACAGTGGCCTGTGTGTACAGATATTAGGTTGGGCCAGCACTGAACAGAGTTAAACCTCACAGCTTGTTGTTTTTGGATCTTGGAGGTGTATGACATCACAGTGAGGATCAAAAGAGGTTCAGGGAGAGGTACTTGCTGGCTGGTTAGATGAGAAAGATCACAAAATTAACATTGATTTATTGACTCCCCATCAGCACAGCGCAGTAGATCGCTGGGCAGATCTCAGCCTTTATTTAGACGTAATTTATTGGTGAATCTGAACGCGCAGATTTAATATTCTGATTCTGATTCAGCCTGATGGAAATTAAGGAGATAAAGAAAACAGCAACATGCATTGAAATGTTTTCCTGCCGTGAGCAGATATCCAGCAGGTTATAATGACCTGACAATTCTTCGCTCTTCTCTCTGAGCAGTTCAGCACGCCTCGGCTGTAAGTCTATCAACACAGCAAGAGCTGAGGCCAAAACAACAACTCAGCCCGACCAATAAAGACACAGCTCTATTGACCATAAACCAGAGGGCCATAAATCCTATGAACACATAATAGACTCTGTTATAGATTACCAACCGCATCCACGACAGTCACTCGTGCTAAATGATAAAACAGGGCTGTGAACAGAGTGAATATCTTGCGGAACTCGAAAAAGCAAAGGAAATCAACAAACGTTTCAGGAAAGGGGTGAAGGATTGTTTCTATAATCATTAATGATGTAAATCGTGTCATTTCCAACACAACCTTTTGGCACCTATTTTATGTTTTAGCGAAAAATTGTTATATTTTGTGGTGAATTCAAACTTATTCGAGTGTTTTAGTATGATCTGTTTTTGCTTCATTGACTGCTCGGTTTACGGGTGCACCTTTATACTTGCGTTTTTCGAATAATCGTATGTTTCCGAACAACTCGCACCCCCTCGTGAAACAGTTTAATTTTTCTTCGAGATTAGCTTGCTAATTTCTGCGCAGCTAGCATCACCAAACACTTAGCAGAAGTTGTGATTGTTTTCAAACAGGTTGCGAAACCAGGAAGTATGAAAAAGTATTTTAACGATCGCATTTTACGCTTATCAAGTTCGCTAACTGAACTGTCTAGATCTATCTAAGATGTTTTTTTTGGGTTCAGTCAAGTGCCTTCAGAAACCATTTAGCTCCATAATTATCTTTCTCATGCCTTTCACCGTCCTCTCAGTGATGTGCAAAATGATGACACTGATTTATTACTGTACTTCCTGCACATTAGAGTTCGTCAGTTTCTCTCTGAACAGTTATGAACCAAACAAAAACAGGTGACAGAATTTGTGTCTGTATCTGTAAAGCTGTCAGGATGAATGTACAAAGCAAAATAAGACATGTAGTTGGGACCACAAACACGATACAGTTAGTGTGGCATAAATATAGAGCATTAATGGAAACAGAAGCATTCTGACACTTAAACTGTTGTTTATTTCACCTGGAGCAATACTTCATAAAAAATGAGCATTAAACGTAGCTCGTAATGCACAGAAACACACACAGGCAACTTGCCGTTTAGCTGATGTCTTTTATAGCTCCAGTAATTGCAGGGAAAAGCTCTTTAGAGTAACCTGAGGTTAAGTGTCCTGCTCAGGAGTACAGCTGCCACTGGTTTCTATTTGTAACCCCTAATTTCTACTCCCAAAGCAAGAATCTGACCTTTGACCTGTGCATTATCATCCATTTACTTCTGTAGGTTACCACTGATTCTTTAAAACTATTGTTCTTTAGTGGTGCTTCTGTTCATATGCAAATGTCCTCTGCCTACAACCCTATCAGAACAAAACTGTGACCCATTTTTGAGTTCTGACCCACCTGTTGAAAACCACTATTTCCCTTCCAACAGACATGCATTTCGGTTGTGTTCTCGTTGCCCCGTTGTATTGTGGGATTGTTTGGCTGTACATGTAGTAGTTTGTTAAAAGCCATATCCTGTATTGTGGAGGGGTGTGGGGGGATGATACACAGAAGTATCAGATATTATCATACAGATCTCCCATTAGTCTAATCTGATAAATAGCACATTCATAACAGACAATCGATCCGCTGTTTACGCTGGCAGGAACAGAAAATCGATAATGGTGAGGTACATGGCTTTATCCCTGTGACAAGACAGCCTTGTGTCGGCTCATACTGTATTTGTGAAGTTAGTGCAGTGAAAGCGAATCTTTAGGAGTTGTCGAGCACCGCAGTGAATTTTTATCTATTTAAGCAATTTATCATCGGCAATAAAACTTCTGCATGAATGACCGCAAGATGATGCATTATAATCAGGCGACTATTGACTGAATTATATCAACAACAAAAAAACAAACATATGACTGCTGGCCAGTTTTCCATAATGCCATCTGAGTGATAATTAGATTTGCACTGTGAAGTATTTTCTAATTATGGCCTTTTTTTGAGCAGGGAATTATGGGTAATGTTTTTGTTTCACTGCTGGATGTAAACTAGTAAATAATGGGTGAGTACACATTTATTCAGTGTGTTTATTGACAGGCTTCTCTTGTGGCTTTCAGTGGTCTGGAGTTATCGCTTAATGGGGCTATAAAAACGTCTTTAAAGTAATTGCTGCATTAGAAACACGTAACCTTTAAGTTCCTCTGTGTGACCCCAATTAATTTGTCACCTCCTATATCGCCTTAAACAAACCTGTCAGCGGTACCACACGTGTCTGCTGTGTTTGCGTTTCTTTCAGAAAGGCTCTTTTATTAAAATCACATTTAAATGACTTAATAAGTACATGTTAAAGGGATAGCCCGTCCAAAAATAACAAATATCATTATTCATTCACCTTCATGTCTTTGCAAAACCTGTATGACTTTCTTTATTTTGTTCAGCACAAAGGAGGTTTGTTTCTTTGTAAGTTCGAGTAATGTACTGGTTGCTCTCCTCCATACAATTAAAGTGGATGGCGACTGGAGCTTTCCAGCCTCAAAGTAGTTGAAAGCTCCGGTCCTTATTCATTATAATGAGATGGAAAACGTGACCAGTACATTATTCATAAAATCTCTCTTTGGTCTTCCATAGATCAAAACCGTAGTCATACAAGATTGGAGAAAAGATTGGTAAGAAAGTGATGACATCGTTTGAATTCTTGGGGTATTGTCTCTTTAAATAATTAGAATAGCAGGCAATCGGCTTTGCCTTCACCTGTTAGTTAAACACTCACTCGGGAAGAGTTTTTCTCTTGCTCCTTGACCTTGGCTTTCTCCTGTTATGTCATGAGCTATTCGCAGCGGAGTTGCCCTGAAACGTCTCTCAGGTCAACAGCGCCAAAATTCGCTAGAAAGTGAAGAGTTTGATTTTGCATATCGAGTCCCTGATTAGCATATGGACTCGTTCCTCTTGAATAGTAATGAGTGTATTAATATCTATATGAAGTTTAATCAAGTTTACTGCTGCCTGTGTAGACAGGTCTGAATATAGCTGTCTGTTCGCCTGCCTGTTCAGTTTTCGCTTTGTGTGTCTGCCTCTAATCGAAAGTCTCGAAAGTCGCTATAGTAAGATGACAAATGTTTTGTGTGCAGTCACTGACTCTATGGACACATTACATGCTGCAGAGTACTGGGAGTGACACCAGAATTTTAATCTGATCTGTGTGTATGGAAAACAGGATTCTGTACCGGTCTTCATATTCTGCATATGTATGTGTATGCAGATAGATTTACAGTAACGACTACAGTATTTATTGTATTTACAGTATTTGTTTTCAAGATATTGTCGTAAAAACCACAACCTTCAAAACATAACAAACGCTTTGTTTGTTAAACGTTGCTATACCTTGCTATAGTAACATTCCCTTGTGGGACTGGCTTCTCTGTCCAGATCTCCGATGGGTTTGGTACTTAAGGGTGGTTAACCAAACATAAAACTTGACATAAACGATTGCTTACTGCAAAGCATTTCGGAGTCAGCAGTCAGCAAGTTAAAGATATTTATGTCATGTTCAAGTGCAATCTACTGTAGCTGCTCTAGGCCAAGTGTTTTATTTATTTATCGATTCATTTTATTTTCTTTATCCCCGTACGTGTGTATTGCTGTAACTGTCAGTAAAATCTGGTGCTGTCCGAGGTGCTGAAAAACATTGCCAGAGATCAGATCTCCTTTCTGTGTGTGTAAAACCAATATATCAGCTCCTTGTTTTCAAGATGTATTCAGATGTGGTTTTGTCATCATTCATGTGTACAGACCACTTGGTTTTTTTTGTCATAGCCAATCGTGACTGTATCACCAACACCTCGAGCTGTTTATCTCACACTTCTTTTGCATCCCAGCAAATGTAAATGAGAATAAAAGATAGTGTCAACGTGCCCCATTTCAAATTTTCCCACAAGTGGGTCATTTTGCAGCCCGCCAAGCTGACGATTAACTGGTGTACAAATAATCGTGGTTTAATTGTTGGTTTTGTACATGACACAGCGTAGAGTGTAAACCTAATGCACAAATGCAAATGCACTTCATACCTTATGAAGTTTACTTTTAGCTTGAAATGGACCTGTGTCATTTCATTTAGGACTTTGAAAACTTTGCTTTAATATTTTAACATTTTGACGAATATTCCTTCTTTTGGTCGGCTTCAGTTTAGATCCAGGCTGATTCTCACTGTTGTTCATAAATGTAATACTTAAATCTAGTATTTGTATTATTCTTATTAATTATTGGAATACTTTCATAGTTATTATGGCCTGAATCTTTACTTTGACTATCAGTGTGTATTTGAGAATAATGTTTTAATATATTCTTTATTCCTTCATCCCAAAATAATCAGGCGATTATGCAGTAAGCTTGACAGATTTCTAATAACTAATCTATCTGTCTCTCTCTCTCTCTATCTATTTATCTATGTATGTATCCGTCTGTCTGTCTGTTTGTGTCTTGTGTCGTGTCCACCATTAGGCAGTAATGTTTCACTAAAGAAACTAGAGTAAAGAAGGCCAAAAATAACCCAAGGGAAGGATGCTGTAGTGTGGGACAGCAGTTATTCGCGGACGGGGTCGCATGATTTGTTTGGCCTTTGCGGCCTCGATTTATTTGCGTCTTCATGTTGCAGTGGGTGGTCGCTCGGAGGGGTTCAAAGTTACACGGCCGTATGAAGGACACCCATGTTCTCCTCTCTGCTGCTTTTCAAGCACACTCGTCCCTGTTTAGCTTGAAAGGGTGAGTTCACGACCCTTGTATTTACAGAAGCGGAGGAAATGGCACATTGGGGTTACGTTGCCCGGGCCCGACGCAAGGCGAGCAATAAGTGACTCCAAAATGAGCAGCAAAAGTTACGTGTGAGACACAGAAGATGCGTCCAGAAAAGTGCAGCATCCGGCTCTGAGCCCACCTGAGACCACCTCGGCCGTGCAGCAGAATTTGGGAATGCGCCGTTGGGTTATTTCAGCGTTTCCAGGTGCGTCCCGGACCTGAACTGACCGCAGGAACTTGCTGACTGTGTTTTTCATAGATATTTAAGACAGTTAAGCTTACAGTGGACATAAACTGTCGTACCTGCATTACCGCACGTCATTAAACTACCGCGCAACCCCTTTCAGAGCTTTTAGCCGCTCCGGTTCGACGTATCCAGGGCGCACCGGGTGTCGTTCATTACCGTGCCAGCCCAATCTTTGCTTTTGGCCTGGCGGTACTTTACTGCACACGTACAGTCGTATTTCTTCCACGATGTGCGGTGAATGCAATATGTGACGGAGGTCTTTATGTTTGCGACACAGCGTCGGAGCAGAATAGTGCATCCCGTGCGTCGCCGCCGGTCCCGGGAAGACGAAACGACTCCATTGTCCTTACATTTTAATTAGCCGTAATAAAAGTGCAGGGAGATAATGGATGTGTGTATTCCCGGGGACGCTCCAGAGTGCCTTTATGGATCTTATGCAACGTCTCTCGCTTCGTCCGCGGCCTTTAACGCGCGCATTAGCGGGCTTAAGTGCCGCCCGGCGGGGCCATCTCCGCGCTGACCCGGCGAACCTGCGCGCAGTTAAGTGACTGCAGCCCGGTGATGACTGAAAGCGCTCCTCTTATCGTCGTCACATTACGATAGCTGAAATTTCGGGCGGGTAGTTACGAGGGAACGGATGTATGAGATTTGCTTCGTGGCGGTGTAAATAAATAAATAAACGCGGCTTTTATGGACGCGTCTGGGGAATCGACATCATCTTCGCAGGCGGCGCTTCCGATGGAAGTCTGGAAAGGTTTCTTGGCAAAACAGGCTGTTCACCGGGATGTTAAGTGTGCAAGACATTTTCGTTAAAGTGTATAAACTGGCTAATATTTGCGTGCATTTTCAATAAAGGCACGGTCGGTTTGCGCAAGTTTTATTAGATATCGATTATCTGTCGATGGATCATTTCCAGCATGCATGTTAATGTTCCTCATAACTCAACCCGATGCGCACTTTCTGTCACTTCCAACACGTTCAGATGAGCAAATAAACAGCGGAGGTTTCCCCAAACGAGTTTCTGCGCCCTTTTCTCGCATCCATTTCGTTTGCCAGCCATTGAGCGCCGTCACGGCTGTAAGATTTAATCATGATGTGAGTGTGTGTGTAAATCTGGCACCGCGGGGCGCTTTAATGTACGAGTCGTTCGCACCAGATGTGGCGAGCGAAAAGCGGGCGTTTTTCGGGTCATTGCGCATGATGGAGGCTTTCTCATTTCCCGCAGAAACACCATAAAAGCTAAACGAGCAGCGGAGTCGGAAAACATCCACAGAGCACCAATGAACTCTCGCAGCGGTGTCGCCCATCTGCTGCGCTATTAGGGCGAACCATCCCGCCCGAACAAATGCGGGCGTCCCCCCCTGAATTTCTCGGAGATCAAACGCAGCGTTTTCAGTTCGGGTTGTTGTGAAACGCAAACACATGGTGACATCGGCACCGAGCAAAGTCGTTTGGAGGGATCTGAAGCCAATCCTCCGAGATCAATGTCTGCAGCCACCTGCGCTTTCTGTGCGCTTTGGCTTACGCGTGATGGAGATGAGGGTGTCCGATCTGACAGGGCTGGCTCGGACCCTGGCGGGCAGGCGTTCAAATGTGTCCCGATAATGTCACCGATGGTGGATGTAGCGAACACTTGTTTTCGTGTAGCAGACAGCCATCTGCTCCAGGAGAGAGTCGTGGTGAAAATGCAAATCCAGGGAAAGAAAAAAATGGAAGTTTTGGTGTGTTGGTGTCATTTAAAAAAATAAAATGTTTTGGAGAAACGTCCTTTACAAGCACAGGACTGTGGCATGCTGATAGTAATACTGGGGTACCTGGATATATATATATATATATATATATATATATATATATATATATATATATATCAAATAATTATCTTTCCAGGTTACTCTGAAGAATACCACGATATTAAAACATGATAAATATGCAAATAAAACTATGGCACTAACATAGGCACTCCAAGGTACTTTGTTATACCATGATTAAAACATGGTGCTATCATAGTTCTTTTCCATACTCCTGTTTTAAGTTCCTTTGGTACGGTACTTTTGTTAATGCCACAAAATAAATATATTTTTATGATAAGAAAAAAACTATTTTTTAAAACATATATTCATACAAAACGATGCCTCAGATGAATAGATGTATTTTTATACAACATGTTTTGAACTTCTTTGACATTTTCTGTTCTCAGCCCTGTCTCTCTCAGAGAGAAATGAGTTCTCACAGATTCTCTGTGTTTTTTTGAATGAAATGTGTTTTTTGGTGCATTTCTGGGCTTTAGAAGCCATCAGCCCCCTCACAGGGCAGTTTGGAACGGTTTTGGAATTTTTCCTCTCAGCTTAGTCCAGTCCTCGTGTCCTACAGACTGTGACTCTGTATGCCCTTCCGTGGCCTTTCATCTCGCTCCAAACATGGACCTTGTCCTGATTCTGACAGCAAAATACCCACAAATGAGCAAAAGAACCGGCGAGGAATGATTATTGACAGGAAGTGAAGCTCATTTATGGGCAGCGAGGTTGTGTGAACATCCCGGGTATTCTCTGAGTTTAGACTGCCGGTCTGTTGACATATTTTACAGCTTTAAAGAGACGATTATGACAGAAACCTTCATGCGACACCCCATTTTCACCCTCAACCCCTCATGTGTTCACTGAAATGCCAGAACCTTCTTCTCTAACTGATCCATCATCGTCCTTTTTGAGGAAGACAGGAATAAAAGCTATTTACGGATAAGTGCCAGCATTTTCTGAAGTGTATGGCTCTTTTAAACTCACTTGGTAGCAAACACAAGGAGAGACATAGTGGGTTAGAATTATCCTGTGGGACATCGGGTAGACCACACACATAAACACACATTTACTTATCTGTCTAAATGGGGACATTTCATAGACCTCTATTGTTTTTATACACAGCTAGTTGTAAACAATAAAACCTAACCCACACTCTAACCCTAACAGAAAAGTTTCTGCATTTTTATAATTAAAAAATACTTTATTTTTACAAATGAGGACATCCCCAAAAGGAGGTGTTGCTCAGATTTCCTGATTTTATGGGTACAAATATGTCCCAGATTAAACTCTCTCTCTCTCTCTCTCTCTCTCTCTCTCTCTCTCTCTGATCTCTCTCTCGAGGGCATGCACACACACATTCACAGATACAGAATTACTGTGTGTATGATAACACCCGATACAAACATACACGTTTCCCAACAAAGTCACAGTAATTTTCCCTCAAACGACTATTAACATAATCATGTATTGATAGATGAGAGACGCGTTCTATTACACAACTGAGAGAGCAACATAATTGCTCTTTCTCCTCTGCTCTCCTCTCTCTCTCTCTCTCTCTCTCTCTCTGTCTCATTTTCCTTTATCTGTACCATCCCCTGTAGTATGCACAAAAAAACCAAGAGTTCTCTGTTGAGAGAGAGTCTAGATTTCTCTAGAATCCACAAACTTTTTTGAATTCAAGCATTTATCGAAATATTTCTCTCAAATGGCAGAATTTATATTTTTACTCTAACATTAATGGTTGGTTTTAACTTTGAGTTTACGTTTAGAAGACAGCTTTGGTTTAACAGTTTCAGGAAAACTTTGCAAAAACTTTAGATGTGGAGTTCCAGGATATCAGTGTGTGTTATAGCTTGTGAATTTGTTGGCAAAGAAACTCTGAAAATAAAAAATCAAATGAGTTCACTACCATGAACTAGATATTGGTGGTTGTGGAAGCCTTGTGGGTGGTTGCTAAGGTGTTGCTATGCAGTTGGCACTGTATTAAGAGTGTTTGTAGCCTGTAGCTATGTGATTTCTAGTGTGTTCAAAGTTGTTGCTAGGCTGTTCAAGGTGGTTGCTAGGCTGTTCTAGGTGGATGCTAGGCTGTTCTAGGTGGTTGCTAGGCTGTTCTAAGTGGTTGCTAACCATCCCCAGTAAAACTCACTGTCCCTGGATACAGCTCTGGTTTCTCATTTGTTTTGGAAGTCTAAAAATTTTTATCTTTTTTTATCATAGCCCAAGCAGAAATTCAATCATTTAGAAAAGTAATAGCACGTCTCCTCTACAAACCCAGATTTTGAGGTCTCATTCAAATACGGTACAGGATATTCTCTGTTATTCTTTTAAATATTCATAAAGCCCTGTTGAATTTAAAATCAAATAATCGTTTTGTATTTAAGCTGAATCATTCCGCTCAAGACGTCCCAGGGAGAGTAAAACAGCACACGCATCGCGAGGCTGCTCTGTTATGCTAATCTGTCTCCCATTATGAAACGCAGCGATTCAGAATCACTGGAAAGCTGAAAGCGAGACAGTCCTCGGAGTTCACAAAGCATCAGCCAATCAGAACTCACAAACACTAACATTATTAAAGCGAACAGGAAGTCACAGGAAGTGCGTTTCTGAGAAAAGGCAAGAAAGACGTCAACTGCGATTATGCGAACATAAAAGCATTTTAGATATCGGATATAAAGGCCGATTTCTCAGGACAATGGACACGAAACAGTCACGCGTAATGTCCTTTGATAGAATCACGGCTCTTTTGGAGGCTTCACCAGAGTTTTTTGTGGTGACATCTGCCGTGAGATTTGAGCGCTGGGTTCATTTTGAATTTCATGGCTCGCAGAATGAAGACAGCTGGGGAAGCTGGATCTAGTCATTTTATAGAACCAGAGTGCCTCACCATGTAGATGGTAATGATAAAAGAGCGTCCAAGGACCCATCAAGGAAAAGAAGTCTAATTTTCATGACGTTAATTTCCAAACCAAAGAAAAAGTCATTTTTGTGCTAAAAGCTGTTGTGGGTTATTGCAAGAGCGTGTTTGTAAAGCTGAGAATGAGTTTCAGGCGAACACGGAGAGTTTGACTGATCGTGTAGAAGCAAAAATGACGTAAAACTCCAAACAACTTTTGAAGTACAGATTTAGTTTATGTAAATCTCTTTTTTTATCTCAGCCATATGCAGAACTGCTGTAAACCAGTGCAGAAGACGGCTTTCAGATGGCAAAGGGAAGTATGTTGGGTTAAAAGAATTACCATTTATATTATATAGTGGAGTTGACGCGCACATGATTTTTAGATTTTCTTTTTTTGGTGGTATTTCCATCTTTTGTTTCTCTGGCAGCATGCGCGACTGGCAGGTTTGGGCAAAACCTGATGATCCATGTTCTCCCAGCATGATCTGAGAACGTTCCAAAGAGCATCTTGTGTGCTTCCATGAAAGCAGAGCAAATCTGATCTTTTGTACATTTTGTACACAGACACACAGATAAACAGACAAATAGACAGACAAATATAGACAGACAGACAGACTTACAGATAGACAGACAGATAGATAAACAGACAGACAGATAGACAGATGAACCTGGCTGTTTGTACTCCAGATTTGTATTTTTGTGTTAATATTTGTTTTTTTCCTGTGTGTTATTCTTTCTGACCTTTGGCTCAGACATCAGTAAAGTTTTACAAAGTGTGTCGTAAGCGAATCAGCCATTTTGCAGATTTAAAACAAAAAGCTAGCTGTTGCTCATTTATTTTGTTTGGATCTGCTGGAGTTCATATTGCCGTGCATTAAAACTTGATGTTGGGTTATTGAAGTCACAACCGTGTTTTGATTTCCAATATGGAGCTCCATCACTTCCCCCTGTTCGGGCCTCTCTGCATTTGAAGTCGCTTTAAATAATTAGATTTTTTCTTGTTGAATTTTGAGCTCCGAGATTCATTCCTCATTACCGTGTCACATTGCCATGGCAACCACCAGTGATTTTTCATAATTAAGAGTTGGCAGAGAGCCCACGTCCTTCCCACTTATTTCAAAAATAAAATGATCAATACGGGCTCCACGCGTGTGGCGTAATTGAACGCGCTTGTGTACGCTGGGAATGATTAATCGTGCGGGAGAGAAATTGCTAATGTCTCTTCGGCACAATAGCTTTAGCTGTTTATCATTTGCGCTCATGTTGATAAAGCTAACGGGCGGCGGTGATTTCGTGCCACGGGAGTGTGCGTTAATGTTTTGAGCAAGTGCAGGTAGACTGAACATCAGTGTGTAATTAAATAGGGTTGCGATTATTAAATGAAATTTAAAGGGATAGTACACCCAAAAAAAATGAAAATTAAGTTTTTCCATCATTTACTCACCCTCATGTCACTCCTGTATGACTTTATTGCTTCTGATGAACACAGAAGAAGATGTTTTGAAGTACAGTTGTTTTCCAGAGAAGGTGGAATGACATGAGGGTAAGTAAATGATGGAAAACGTTTCATTTTCAGGTGAACTATCCCTTTAGTTCTACTCTGACTGCTGTTAAATGATTAAATGACCATTTAAAGATGGAGAAATCCCTTTAAATTGTATAGGAAGTACAGTAAGCAGGCCGCTTCAAAATCCTGCTACGGTAATAAATTTAAGACAGATAGTCCTCCACTGTCAGGGATATGAGACTTTCTCTGTGTGTCTGGTCTGGGGTCAATAGCGAAGCATTAAACCACTTGGGAAAGGACGGCCACCACCGGAGGGACTTTATTTATAGGAGAACCAGCGGAAGTCATCGGTAAAGACAAATCAATTGGGCGGTATAGAGGGAACGTTCATCTTATGATCCAGTCCCCCCCAATGACATCATATAATTGATACCCAGTCTGAGAAACAAGACAGCCATACACACATCTTACAGATGGCTACAGGAAGTCATCCAGGGGATTTCCATGCATTACTCGTGAATGATCGCTGTGCTTGGCTTGTCAGGGAAGTGGCAGGTGAGTTTGAACCTCACTTGAGTTGTTTCACGAGGATTTAAAGCTGAAGTGTGTAATTTATTTGATGTCAAAGTACCTTCTCCTGTTCCACTTTAATATGCAGAGACAACTATAAGTACTAAGATTGGAAAGTGGAAACAAATGTCGTCAAAACGTAGTTTGTTTGAGCAGCACGACACAGCAACGTTGTCTCAACCAATGGCACGAGTTTGGGGCAGGGCTATTTGTTTTATCAACTAATCATTAAAGCTGCAGTACATAATTTGTTTTGGTTAAAAATAAACAAAAAACAGTTACTGAGCAAGTACATAACAGATCGGTCTTACCCAAGGGAAGACCTTACCCAGTGGTAAGATGATAATATTGATTCTTTATTTGAGCTGTTGGATTACCTGGAAATATCCAGGCTTCATTTGACTTAAACATACAAAAAGGATGTAAAATAACCTGCAGTTTTCAGTTTCAAACAGAGATGGCAGCAGAGAGGCAAAAGTTACGGATTGCAGCTTTAAATTGGTGATGCTAATGGTACAGCCATTACAAACTTTAGCTCTAAAGCACATTTCCTTTACTCTGAGTGGTACATTATTCAACAGAGAAAAATGTAAATCTGCCAGCCAAAAAATTGGCAAAATTGCTCTTGATTTATGGAGAAACCTAAGGCCAGTTTTCGCGATTGAGTTGCACTTCATAATACCTGCCAAAGCGCTGCTCGTGTAGATGCTCATCATTCGAACCATGTTTCATATCCTTCTACAGACGTGCCCATATTTCTTACACTTTCATAAAATATATTTTCGAAGCATCTGTCAGGGATGCGTACAGCATGCAGTATTTTCCCAGGTACAAAACAAGCAGCCACAGAGCGGTGAAGAACTGTGAACAGAACCACATTAGACATAATGTGTTAGAACGCCACACTGAATTTTAAGATAAGCTGATGAATAATTCATGTTTTCTTAGTAAGGGAGATTGTGTGTGTGTGTGTATATATGTGTGTTTTTCTCTCTGCTGGCTTATGTTTAAGGTAAGAGGGCCTGGTTTGTGTTTGCAGAGATATAATCTTGGTAATCCATGGCATTGCTGAGAGAATAATGGAAACTGCTGCTTAAAATCAAGGCAGGACACATCATGAAAGCTGTTTTAATATGATTGCATTGATTTTTTCTTCTCTCCTGCTTGAGGATAAATGCAGCTCTCTTTGAATCATGCTCAGTATTATGACAATGGGTCAGCTTCATTATGAGTCTTTCATGTATTGCTTGTGCTGTGTATGCCAGTCGTACCCTGAACCTCAGACAGGGTCCTTTACTTCCAATTTTTCAATGGAAATGGAACGGATTCTCCCAACTTGAGAATTTCACTAGTTCTGTGTTGCTTTCTATTTTTGGTTTTTACTTTCAGATTAGTTTTGGTTCGTTGGTGTCATTGTTTTGCAGGTAGTATTTATTACAGTTTAGTTCAGTTTTCATCCCTTATAACCAAAGTTTTCAACCACTGTGCCATGAATGTATGAATATATGTAAAACATATACATTTTGCTGTAAAATTATGTAGTATTTATGATATTTCTAGCAATATGAACGTAACTAATGAATAGAGTTTTGTCTGAGGCAGATTGGATCAGATTCGAAGACTTTAATTTTTATTGTCTTTACAATCGAGACGACTCTGTCATTATGTGTTTACGCTTTGTTTTATCATTGTGATGTCGTTGATTTTTGATTAACCTGCCTCTAACTGTTACATTCGAAATCTGAGCTGTGATTGGTTGTTTCACATGTCATTTAGTCACCACCCTAATGTTTGATTGGGTGGTTCTTTATTAGCAGTATACGCCCATGTAAGTCAGCCCTTAGATTTAATCTAAATCAGATCGGTCTGCATTGATTTAAACAATGAAAACTGGAATTGTTTTCCATTCATTCCTTTTTTTTCTTTCTTTCATCATTTACTCACATTTATGTCGTTCCAAACTCGTATAACTTTATTCCCTCAGGGAAACACAAACGATGAAGTCCTTTAAGAATATCTTGGCTGCTCTTTTCCATATAATAAAAGTGAACGAGGACGGCAGTTTCAAAACTCTAAAATTACAAGAAAACACTATAAAAGTTTCACGTGCTTTAATCCCAGCATTTTAAAGTCCAATAGTATTTTAAAGTAGTTTTGCAGAGAGCCATGAATTTAAATTGTTATTCTTTTAAAAAAATCACTTTGGAACCTTTTGTTTTCCACCAAACAAATAAGTCATGGAGCTTGTTCTGACACTAGAGTCAATACCTTTAATTTGTGTACAGAATGTGTTGGGTCATAATATTTAATCCTATGTGAATCTAGAAAACTGGCATTTTAAATTTACAGTATAAGCTGTTATTGCATGTCTTTTTTTGCTTTAAAAAAAAGTGTTTTGGTGTACGTGAACGCAAAACGGGATATCTTAGTGGAACTTCCTGTCTTCATTGTTAGTCGCCTTGTCATCTCCACGAGTGTGATTTGAAATCCGAGTCAGTAGCTGCTGTAATAATAAACCATGCTGATTTACCGCTTAAAAACCGCCCTGCCCAACTACTCCACAGGACTCCAGAAACAGGTCTGTTTGAATCTCTGGTCTTCACGTCGTACTGTTATGGAAATGCGCTCGCTTGTCCCATCCTGAAAAGCTTCTGGCGTCCCGGTGCGTCTCCTGAGCTCCTTTTGTGTTTTTTTTTTAATGGCTTTTAATGCGAGAAAGACGCCGTCTGATGTACGAAATCCATCTCAGCCTCCATCTTCTCGCTTTGTTATGTCTGTCCCTGGTGGGTTTTTAGGATTGTTTATAGCAAAAATAAAGATGGAAAGCAATTCAGTTGATTACCAAGACTGTTTGGGTTTAGACGCAGCACTGCCTCATGATGCATTTCATGCAACACATGCGTGTTTGGTTATCCATGAAGCACTAATGCACTTTTGCAGCATGGAGAAAATGAGAGGGCACTTTTCGTTAGATTGCAGGCCACTTGAAACTGTTGGGTTATAAGCATCACGAAACATTCGACCAAATGAAAGTGCATGTGTTCTGTTTGAACTAGTGAATCTAGAGCAAATGCTGAGATGTACTCATCTTCCAGACAAATGTAGTTCAACTTGTATTGTTTTTTTACTTTTATATGGATGTTTATTCCATAAATCCAAAGTCATTTGGGTTTTAACTTTTATACAAAGAGATTAAAAATAAGTTTTTGAGGGATTTGTGACTCGCAGGTCTGTTTTGATAAAGTCAGGAACCGGCAAACTTTTGCAGTGGCCTCCAATCAGGTTCTGCCGAATTTTGCACTAATTCAGTGGTAGAATCTGGACAGATTTGACAGGTGCAACATGAACAGGTTGGGTTATGTGACCTCATTCTTAAAAAACAAGAACAAAGCTGCGAAAGATGAAAGAAACCTGACTGCATTAAACAGAGGCTCATTTGCATAAATTGCATTAATAAATAAAGAAAATGTTGGTATCGTGTTGGGTTGCCTTTTAATATCAGACATAAATAGCACAGATATAAACTGTGTCGTTCATTTTGTATCATTGCATTTTCTATAATAATATCCAGACTGAACATAAACATTAACTTCTGTGACATGTCACTCATGAGCTCTCATCTGACTCTCCGCCTCATCTCTTCACCCTCCTCCTCCTCCTCCAGTATGTGACGTGGGAGAGTTTCAGTGTGTGGACGGACACAGCTGTGTGTCTGAGAGCTGGCTCTGTGACGGAGAGCCCGACTGCACCGATGGTTCTGATGAAACCGCAGCCATATGTAAGTCCACTGAACCAAACACATATACATCCCCATATACATCACATATGCATAATATACCGCATATCAACCTCCTCCTATACATAACTTGATGTATATAGTGGGTGTGTATGTGTGTGTGTATGTGCACATGCATGGGTGTATATATAAATATAAGTGTGTGTGTGTGTGTGTGTATGTGTGTTCTTTAAGCAATAAACCTATTAAAGAAAGCTTTTGTTTGCTTGTAGTTTAATGAGCTTTAGCTTTGTCTTTTTCTTATTCGAGTTTCTTTAAGTGGCCTTCTTAGATGATATTAAATTGAAATTATTTCATGACAAAGGCCGGCATTCAATTCAACCTGCATTAAGAGCCGCATGTTGATTTGAATAAACTCATTTCAGAAGTTCTCAATGGATGGCACGTGAGTTCTTTTGTTACCGTTTGTTAATGTATCCTTTTTGACCCGTGTCAATGAAATGTTCATTCAAGCCCTCGAATGCTAATATGAAAGATGTTATGAAACGCTAATGCAAAACATTGTCACTTGAAGCGTTGTGCGGTTCTCTCTACAGTACACTCTTCAAATGTGTTGATTCTGAGGAGAAAAAGAGGTCTTTTGTATGTTTATCAGATTCAGTTTTCTTTTTGAATGTATATGTATCATTTGAATCTGAATTTATTACAGAAAACAGCATTTATGAGCCTTTCTTAACATCAGACAGAACGAACACTGAGGGCATGGCAACATGGGTATTAAATGTAATAATATTCCACAAATTCCACCAATCTTACTTTAATTGCATTGAAGTGATTTTGTCTGTCAGTATTTGGCAACCAAAATCTTCTGTCTTCATTAATCTTGTCTGTCTGACAACTACAAGAAAGCTGCTTTAAGAACTCATATTCTTTTAATAGACTTTCGTCTGTGCGTGAGTTTTCGTACACACACGCTTGTGACCTTTTCAACGCTTGCACCGTCGTATTTTCTTTGATGGTTTTGTCATCTCGCATCTTTGAAGCACCATCTGTGGTTTTCGCAACACTTTCCTGATATTCTTTTAATATTTATCCCGGTAATCACACTAGATTAGTATGTAATCTGTTTAATTTTTCGCAGTTTGTGTAACTGAAAGTTGTTGTATGACTTGGAAGCTCTTGGAATGCATAGATAGGACATTTAGCATTACATTTCACGATTTACGTTAAAGTCTGTGCACTCATTTCACACTAATTGTATTGGGGGTATTTTGGTGGTACAAAATTAAAATTTATCAGGAGTTTTATCGTAGAAGCAGTTTGTGCGTCTGGTTGGTTGTGTATCTTGAGAGTGATGCTTTCTAATCATTGCACAAACTGTTTAGCTGACAACAAACAGTTTTAATGAGTTCGCTAACCGTTCGGTGTCAAAAAAAGGAAGCATGTCATGGCTAGTACTGCGAGAGACTGCGAGAGAGTTTTTTTCTCTGTTTTCTCTGGTCTCATGAAACATTAATATATTAAAATAAAGAAATAGCTTACGGCTTAGCTGGGTGTATTCTGACACCATTCAAACTAAGATCTGACATGTTTGAGTTGTGCGGAATTGTAATTGACACGAAACGTAATTTAATATCGCTGCGACACTAATTTGCATACTGCATTATGGGATGCCTCTCTGATTGGCTTGTTGTGTTTAATGATAATAGCTATTTCAGTGTGCCCAGGGGCCACTGAACACTTATGTGCTACAGTTTGGGGCCCTTATGCACATATTGTAATTTTAATTACAGTAAGACTTTCTTGGTTTAATTAGGTGAAGGTAATGCTATACAAAATACTTCTTAAGCTGTTGACCAATAGGCAGAGCATCAATTTTATCGTTAACAAGAAATGTGCCATCTTTCTCTTTGTTTGATAGCTAAAGCAATAGAAATACATGCGGTGCAGGTGTCTTAAAACTGTAGCTTGATCTGCTGCACCTACTAAGCATAAATTGTGGGTGTACTGAGGGGGTGGCGTTGGTGAGGTACTAAGGGGCCAGGCTCTCTAAATCCATTATTTATACCTCTACAGTGTTCGCTGCATCGAAAATCCTTCATAATTAGTGTTTCAGTAACACCTCCCCAATAATACGCTGTTGATTTGGAGGGCGGCCACAGCTGAAATCACGAGAGAAAGGCTAAAACAACAAAAGTGCTGAATTAATGACATCACATCACCCTCTATATTTTGGGGTCGCGTCTTGTGCCACCTAGATGCTTTTGAATATCTCTGGAGATCCAGAGGGCCCTCGAGAAAAAGAGTGAGAGGGAGACAGCGGATATTTTTAAACAATTCTCGTATTTGTTGAGTTACATATTCTCTTTTCACCAGGATTGGGAAAGTGGAACAGTGATCCACTGGGAAAAGCCTAAAGGGGGAAACCTGTGCGTACGCTCCTTTTCTCCAAAACTCTTGAAAGAAAACCTGCCTGGATGATCATTTACAAGGAAATTGAAACCCAAGAAGGCAGGGTGTGGTGTAGGCCAAGACTTTATGAGCTGTTGTTATGGATGGAGATCAATATTGTTGGAGTTTTTCTCCTGTGAGTCCCATTAAATGTCAGGACATCCAGCATCACAAGACAACAGGACCTGCTAAATTCTCGAGCGCTTAAGAGACAAGTTTAGGAGGAAGTGTGCAGGGAGTTGCATATTAAAACAGCTTTGCTCATTGCATTTATGCACTGCGTACCTGTGAATTGGATTAAGGGAGGTGAGATGCACTTTATGGTGGTGTTTATAGATATTTATGCTGCCTAGAAACAGACAACAGGAACCCTGAAGGTTTGTGGATGTTCAAAGAAGTTGTTTTTTTTTCCTTTGTTTGGAAACGTGTGATGTCTTGTAGTCTGTGTACTAATATAGTGACTTAACCATCATCTTTGTCAATGTTTACTGTATGTCCTGTTTTCAACTTTTTTTTGTGTGAATTTTAAGTAAGTGTTGAGTAAAAGGTTTGTTTTTAAATGTGGCTTTTTGCGTGCCGCTTTTCTTTCATTATATTTAATTATACAGTATGTATTTGTGGAATTAAAATGTATTTTAATCATTTAAACATTAATTTGTAGGCCTGTTATATATGTGAATTTTTCTTCTGTCCCCAGGAAAATTGTACATTTTTTCATATGATTAATTTTTCATATTTTTTAAGAGTGTTGAAATGTGACCAGACTTTTTAACTCATCTCTATAAATAAATCATAAAAAGGGATGAAATCACTTTTTTATAAGAACATTACCATTTTTTATATTTTTTTCCTTATATTATATTATATTGGCCCGTCAGCACTGGTCATTAAAAACTCATGTCGGTCGACCATTTCTCTCTCTCTCTTTCAGGCATGAGACAGGTGAAGATGAGATGTCCTGTCCATCATCTCCAGTGTCTGGGCTCACACAGGTGTGTTCATTTCAGTAAACTCTGTGATGGAGTGCTGGACTGTGAGGACGGCTACGACGAGGGGGTCCACTGCCGCCGTGAGTTTATAGTCACGTCGTTTCATTTTAAAATGTTTAATTTATTAAAATTTGGTATGAATATACCCAGCTTACAATTGTAGGTTCTAAGAACGCTTCCCTAACATTTCCATTAAGTAACTAAAAAAGTAAACTTGTAAATCCTATACATACATACATATATATATATATATATATATATATATCTTAATAACAGCCTCTTTGCAAAGTCTCGAAACAATCTGCCACTCAGACTGTTAAGATCAGACTGAGATGATCAGAGCTTGTTAAAAATAAACTTCAGTCGCTGGTTTCTGATGATGGGACGTTTCAGAAGGTCGTACAGATCGGCAGACGCCGCACACAGCTGACAACAGCTGAAGTTTAGACAGATTTTCACACTTTCCTCTGATCACCACATAAGAGTCTTTGTTGTGAGAATATGGGCGGATCGAACTGTATATTCATGTGTCTGATGAAAGCTGTGAAAATTCAAAATGAGTTGCTCTTTTGTAGCCAGTTTTAATAAATGCTGTTGGTCACAGGTGAGGGAGTTTTGAGTGAAAGTTACAGTGTTTTTATAGTATATTAAGCTGTTTAATTTTAAAAGATCACTGAAAATTTCATTTTTCTTGATTTGTCCCCTTTAATATTCCACGTTTTCTGCCGTGAAGAAATTTAGCATCGCATATGTTCTTGTGTAATCGCATTGGACGTGACTTTTGTAAAGGGTTTCACGGTATGCACTCAGGTTTCAGTTTGTGTAATGCCTTTCGTTGGAGGCCATAATGTGAGTGTTTGTGATACACATAAGTCCAAAATGCTAGCGGTGTGTCAAAACAAGCTTATAAAATATGATGTTTTATTGGTCGAAAAAGGGTTCTGAGTGCTTCAGAGTGAAGTCAAACGCGAAGGTTTTTCTTAACGCTTGTAGTTTTTGCAAACTACACATGCAGAAATCGCTAACCTGCTCCGTCGACGTTAAAAAGCATGATTTCCACGCCAAGACGACCAGTTATATTTTGAGTAATTTAACAAGGTGTTTGGCCTAAATGCTAACAACAAAATCGTGGCCGTTTAAATTCTGTTTTGTGAGATAAACACAGTTAGCTTACTGTAATAATGGCTTTCTGTTAAAAGGCAATTGCAGTTTCTGCTCATAATGAAGTGAAGACCGTGTTATTTGACATTGTAGTGAATAGACACGGGGAAAGCATGAAGATTTATATGGAAAACGAAGTCTAGTTAACGTCTAAACCCGCTGCAGGATTTGATGTATAGCAGCTGAGCATGTTTAACTGCGGAGACACGAGATACATCGCTCATGTCTGCAGAATATGTGTATTTAATTATGGCTGTAATAAATGAACATATGGAGGTATTTATCAGCTTCACCCTGAGGTGAACTGCATATAAGATGTTAGCATACGCACGCAAGGCTTTTCAAAAGAAACGGTACACCTCGCTTGTGAGAACAAAACTTTTGCATTTACATTAAATGTTTCTACTCAGTCTTAGTCTTGGTCTGGTTTCAAAGGAAATAAAAATTCGCACCGTGGGCCGGGAGTTGTGGATTGAGGTTCTTCTGTGAGGAGGAATCTGGAACAGTTTTGTTCCACTGTAGTTTGGTTTAGATTTGCTCTCCATGCACCTGTCATAACTAAACATTCATAATTTACATTATGTGCTCTGTAGACCGATATCAGCTCTCCCACCTGGAGGTATTTGAATCTGGGACGCATACGGAGAAAGAGAGACACTATCATGTCTTATGCAGTGGTTTTAGAAGATCTTCACAGAAACGGTCACGCATGGGCCAGACTCACAATTTTGTTTGTCATTAAAGTATTTATTTCTAGACCCATGGTTTAACCCTGTTTATTTAATAAATGTATCTGGTTTTATTGTGTAGGATTCATATGTGCACACTATTCGGAAAAAAACATAACCTTTCATCAAAACGCAATAACCCTGCTTTTGAAATTGCTTTTCTTCTTCTTGGTTGACATAACCAAGGCTGTGTGGGCGGAGAGAAATAATATCAAGTAACTTAATTGGTTGCCAGGACGTTGCTATGCTCTTTCTAATTGGTTTTTGGCACGATTTCCGCCCCCAAGTTTTCATGAACAGTGGTTCCTTCAAATGCCCAAAGCTTTAAATTTGAGTACAGTCATGTTTGTATTAGCAAACAGTGCTAATAATGTATTAGCCTATTCAATCAAATCATGACAAATAAAATGAAGTCCTACATTATTTACTGTTGTCTTGTTTCACTCTGGAAGTTTAACAGTAAAAGTACCAGGAATAGGTGTTTAAAAAGCTTGAAACCATCCAATCCAAAACTTTTGTTTCTGCACCCATAAGACTGAGAAAACAGTCTGACAGCTCATTTGACATGAACGTTAGCAGGTAACTAACCCTGGTGAAGTGCTTTTCGATTTTTGTTTCTTCTTTTCTGAGGGAAAAACGCAAAAGAATGGCTAGCATCTTGCGGTCCACTGCGTGTTATTTTGAAAGTCTTTCTTAGCTATTTTTCTGGTTGTGTGGGGACTTGTTTTGTCATTGAGGAATGGAGCTTGCCTTCAGGTGACCACGGCAGCCCACCAGAGACTCGAGGAAGAGAATAAAGAAGTTTTTGTCCATGTGTGTGTGTGAGAGAGTGTGTTTCCATATGGTCCCTTATCTTCATAGCTTCCCTTATTTTGGTCCTCACACAGATTTAGATCTTTCAAGCCTGATAGGGACTTTTATTGTTTTTTTATTATTATTCAGACCGTGTGTTCAGGTGTCAGACTGCCGAACTGCAGATGTGTGAAATGAATAACTTAACAAAGACGGCGACGAGCCCATGCGGGGGGTGTAGATCAATGCTGAGACAAAAGGAGTGTCACACGTTTAATTAACTTCACCAAAAAACACATTCGTACACGCAGGAAAGAATGATTCTCACACATAATTCGTGGCTTTGAAGACTTGATGATTGGGTTTGGGTGGGTAAGCACTGCCCATAGTAAAACCTCATTGGACCGAAGTCCTGCTACTCATGAATAATACATATAGTATTATGTGAGAGAAAAAATAATGAGAGAAAAATGAAGTTTATTCCACGCTTCAAAAAGTCTCCCAGACAATCGTTTACTAAGAAAACATCTGCTATAATGTAATTAAATGTATTGCTTACTAAATATTCTGACATTTTGTTTTGGAAGCAACATAAGAATACTTCTGAATGGCCGTTACAGAAGAAAGATGCTTTTTGCCCCCATAATAAGGTAGTTTTTGCATCTAACCGCAGGGCAAATAACCCACGCTAGCCAGCCAAAATTACACCCCATTGTCCTTTAGCATTCTGCTAAGCTTTCCATATGTGCATTAGTTCGACAGTATTTCGTAGATGAGTCTTTATTTCCATAAAAGCACAGTGCAGGCAAAAGGTCGTCTTGAATTTACAGTGTAATCATTTAGTCATCTGAGTCTGAGGTTCGACAATACCACACATGAGAGATGGGCTTCCTGCCCTCTGGGCTTGAAAATCTGCCTTATTTTACACATCCATTGACTCCACATTTATAGCACAAAAGAAATGCTAAAGCTCATAAACTTTATATCTTTATGTGACAGCGAGGACTGTAACCTTGAAAATGTGCTGAGTGTCTCTCTTTCACGAGCAAAACTCCTTTTTTTTTACAGTCTCTTTCTGTTCATGGCCTCACTGTGTCCTGCGGTTACCCCGAGCAAAAGATTTTGAGTTAAACGGAGTCTGTTCTCACTGGGTATTCTTGCAATAGCATCCTGTCCTATTTTTACATAATGTACTATATACTTAAAATTATTTTCGAAATTATCAAAAGTTATTTCTGAGACGACAACGGAAGGCTACTCCCACAATTAAACATGCAGCATAGCCAGGTCACGTGACATCAGTGTAGCATACTAGTAGTAGTGCATACTAGTTTATTAGTAGTACATAGTGCATACTACTTTGAAACATTTATTGTGGACTACTGCATTCTATTTTACATGCTATTTAACTTAAAACTGAATGTGCTCTCAAACAAACCCACATCTGAGAGAAACAGATGCACAATCTTATTCCTGTGGAAAAAGAGTGATAGATTCCTCCCTCGTTCGCCGGCTGTTTATATTAATTGCGTTATCTGTTGTTGCTCATGCGTACAGGGCGTATGTTTCTGGAAGCGTGTGCGTAGCCAGCTTTCACTCGTTCACTTCCTCTCTCTCTTTAAACTCTCGCTACAGAACATGTATCAAAGGCTACAAATGATAAAGCAAGCCTCAGAACATGTAACGGGCTTGACAGCTTTTGATGCGAAATAGAAAGTTTGTTTTTTTAATTCTGATGGAAAATCAGGTCTTGAGCGAGAGCTATAGTCAGTGCTGTAGCGAAAGTCATGAATCTCGTGAAGTTTAAACGAAAAACAACGTAGAAATTTTGAGTGCATTTGAATTTTTTGATGGTTCTACTGTGGAAGGAAACAGAAAAGCTTTTCCTTAAGCTTCTATTTTGAATAGATCGCATCAATCACCTCAAGTAATTTAGCCAGGGACCTAAAATGCAAACAAATACGACAATCCCAGCTGTTATCTTTTGTGCATCACTAGTGAAACACGAACAGATTATGAGATCTTTGAAACTTTTAACTGTGCCATCTTTATTTTTCCATTTTATATATCAATTTGATTGTTTGGCTTAGAATTACTATGTGGATTTTTATTTTTCATTTTATTATAAATTATATACAATATTGGTTTTTTAATAGCTCCATTTATTCACTGGAGTCAATTTAATATTAAGTAAAAAATTTTAAATACCATTTACTGAAATTATTAGAAGACAAATGAAATAAATGAGTGAACGTTTAAAAAAGGCCGCTCATAACATTTTAATGACGATTTGACTTGATGTCTGATGTCTCATGAATATGTGGATTTAAAGAGCATTTCCGTTCGCATTTCAAAAATTTCACTTCACCTCCAATAACGACAAGCTCCCCTGATCTCTTCTTTCCTCATGTTCTATCTCTCGCTTTTATTCCAATGAACATTTTAAAGTCACTCAGGAGCGACGGATGTGTCGTGAACGTCCACTGCGACGTTTTCCTGCACTAAAACCACCGAAAGCATCGTAAATCACGGCCGCGGTCTCTGTGAAAGTAAAGCTTCATGTCTCTAGGGGCTTTTACAGATTCAAGTGTACTACATACTACAGGTGCCAGCCAGGAAACCGTCTTTGCGTTGCACCCTTGAACGTCCCTGTGGTAATAGCACACTCGCCTCAGTTTTCCCCTCTGTGTTGACGGTCCCTAATGAATATACGGAATTGAATAAACCAGCCCACACAGCAAGGTGACTAAAAACAGAAAAGCGCACACACAAAAAATACCAGCATACAAAAGATGCTGCTCTCGCTACATCTCACCATGGCTTTCATATAATAGCACAGTAAACAAAGGTTTAGGGGATGTCGTCGAATGCTTAAAGGCAGATTTATCCTTAGAACAATGGTTTTCTTTGTTATTTTAACAATCCTTTTGTGAAACATAATTTCCCTGGTTATGGTTGTGTTTGATCAAGTTAAGCAGGGCATTAGGAACTTTTAATGTATGGATTGTCTGGGATTGTTTTGCTAACGGAAAAATTATGTACACACAACCGATATCATTTGTGTGCAGGTTGTTTTCTTAGCCGGCCGTTCGGATGTTGATGGTTCTGTTTCCTGTCTTATAGTATTAGCAATGAATTCCATAATATTTCAGTGTCCCGAAGAAGGGAGTTAAAATTGAGGTCACTGAATCGAAGCTATACATACAATATATACACATAAAGTGGGGCCTAAAAGTCTAAGACCATTACTAAAAATTCTTCTATTTTTATTTATCTTATCAAATTACATTAAGCATAACTTTTGCTGTACACAATTTTTATAACTTCTTTGTTTTAAGCATTTAAAAACTGTTTTTTTTTTTTTTGAATTAATAAAAATAGCAGCCGCAGACTTTTGGACCTACTATACAGAGGAAAACAAATAGATTTCCTCCCAAAACCCACACTTATACACTTTCCATTTAGGTGACACTGATTTGAGGGTGTTTGGTTCCTTTATTGTAGGCCATCCGATAACGACTAACATAAAAATTGCATTTGGAGAGCAGTTTGCTAATATCTTGACTAATAAACATAAAAAACTCTGCTCTCCATGGTGTTACTGGAGGTTAATTTGATCTGTTTTCAGGATGAATCGCTCATGGCACATTTAAAGGAAGTCATCTTTGGGTTGGGTATAGATTACTTTGTATAAATCAGACCGCTTAGCGACCTTTAAGCAAAAGAGTCACATTTCTGGATTACGCTTGCACGATTCATCAAATAAATTCAGCATTTATTTGTCCAGAAAACCATCTGAGAGTCTGTGAGCGTTAGCTAGAGTGCTAGTGATGTGGGCATATCAGAGTTTGATGGGAGCAGTTGCAGGTTAAGTGTTTTGCCGGGGGCAAACCTGCAGTGGTCGGAAGAAGGGCAAAAATGGAGTTTTCATATGCCAACTCGACTTATTTCCAGAGTAGACCAATGTTTGGACAAGCGCAGGCCTTTGATGTCATATATATGTGGCTAAATACAGATTTGTTGTGTCTGGTTGTGGTTTACAGACTTTAGAAGCTAGCGGTCCGTCTGTGTCGGTTTATCTGGATCCGTATCTTTGCTGCGTCGTGTTGGCAGAACATTCTGAAGTGTTGATGAAGGGGCAAAATAAACCAGCTCTTCTTCACAGTCACACCAGAGATGTCGCGCGTCGTCTTCCTTCAGTTTCTGCGGATTAAGGTGCAGGTGTTTCAACTGCGTCAGGTGTTTGTGAAATTATGTAATATTACTTTTTGCAGCAACTGTAAAAACCCTGACCCATTTTTAGTTTCACTTACGGAGGATATATTCAGGATAACTGAAATTAGGTAACGCTATTTGCTATTTTGAGACTTTTTTCACAGTTGTTTTGAGACCTTTCAAAACCTAACACCTAGCAACACCCTAGCAACCACCTAACAATGCCCTAGAAACTGCCCAAAACACCCTAGGTGATTGCTTTGCAAACAATCACCTTAGCAATGTGCTGGTGAGTGTTTCACGGGCATTTTTTCAGAACATGTTCAAATCTAGCTGATATTTTATAATGTTGCTGCTCCAGATATGTTCCACTGTTGCCTCAGAAAGTCATTTCAACTCCCCCTCCGTCCTTGTTGTTCTAACAAACTGTGTTTTTTCTCAATCTAGTCTGTTTTCTGTCATCTATTTATAGACACTGCCGGGTAGGTCAGACCCCCCCGGTCACTTGCACTGATCGCACAAACACATAAATACACAACCGTGCGCTCATTTTGCTGCTGTGATGGCCTAGCTGTCCGGGCCCCGGGGATGGGGGGCCACTCTGATCACAGAAACTGAGGGAAAGGCCTGCTGTGAGTGAATAATAGACCTGTCCAGACATACGCTGTGTTCTCTGAGCAGCAGACGACACCTGCTGGGGCAATGGGGCGGGGCTTAAATGATGCAGCTTTCTGAATGGTCCATTCAGAGTGCTGTGGAACAGGTTAGGAACCTGGTGTCCGGGAAATGGTTTAGATAGCTCATGTATGTTAGCTTAGAGGCCATCTATATGCAAATGTACTTCTTGCAAAATAAACTTTGAGCAGTTATGTGCATTTTAGCTTGATAGCACCTATTGCTATCTTGCAAATAGCCAGCAGCTATTGGCTATTTAAAATAAACGATGTCCTTTGATAAGCTCGGCCTGATTCGACAGAAAATCGGTCAACAGAGGAAAATAAACTGGCAAACAATTTCACAGGATCTTTGACTGCGTCAAACTCAAATGCCACATTTTTTTAAGGCTGTATAGATTTTCAAGGTCTCAGTCTTTAATTTTTAATGTGGTACGGGACTCCCCAGAGTGATTGATTGTTCACAGCAGCTAAAGTTCAAGCTCTTTGGGTTGAAGTAGAGAAATAGATCTACAGACATTTACCTCCACGCCCCTGTCAGACTCGGCGCCCTCCCCGCACCGCTGCAGTTAGCTCTACATCACCCAGTGAGAGCCAGAGGAAGCCAGGCTCCTCACAGAGAGAAAATCAGCCTGAGGTGGAGTTGTGGAGTTCACAGGAGATAAATCCTGCTGTGAGGGAGTCTGACTCGCGGCGAGGGTCCACCCGTAATGGCCTCCTTCCTGCTCGCAGGAGATTAGCATGAATCCGGGTGGCGGATGTAGCAGCTAGCTGGTTGGCTTTGTTGTTGTCCACACACATTTGATGCCACTCAGAGCGTAAACAATGATATTGGCCTAGTTTTGAAGTTGCATTTCATTTGTCAGCTTTTTTGGTAACTTTGCAATAATATTCAATGCGTTAGCATTAGTTAAAAGGCAGGGTAGGTAATTTTTTTTTTTGTTGCTGGTTAAAAATTGCTGCACATCCTAATAGCAATTACCAAATGGTATGAATATATTAATATAAATATATATCTTCTGTTAAAAGCACAGGAGTATAAAATGTCCATCCAATCACAGCATTCAGGTCCTACTTACCTGTTAAACTATTCATGTGATCATGTGTTAGAGGAGGCGTGGCTTTGGAGAGCACTCTGAAAGGAGGGCGGGATCTTATGCTTTCAAAGCTAACTTGCTATCTATTTTTAACAGCATTTATTAGTCTTTGTTAACATTAATTTGTGCAAATACAGTTGTTGATTGACTGATGTTAGTTAAGAAATGTTAAACAAATAGAGCTTTTGGTTTTGAATATCTGTTAGTAAATGTTGAAAGTAACTTGAACTAAGATGAGTAAATACTGTATAAGTATTATTAATTGTTGTTACCACTAAGCCCTGTTTGGACATGAATCATGTTTGATATAGGCACTTTGTGATTTTACTCTTATTTGGTGGATCTCCAAGCTGCATGCGTACAGTAAACAAACTGGCAAGATTATAGATGGTTGAGTTGCCCGCGCTAGTCACCCATATAAATGGTTAACCATCCATCAGCTCCAGCGGTTGCATGTCCTACGTAATAGATAAAAAGCTGTTATATTTCACTTTCAGTTCAACTCGCATTGTAAAACGCTTAGCATTACCCCTAAACGATGTAATGCATTTTTAAAGAAGTACTTAATTTAAAACCGTCTGGCTTAAACCACTCGGAACGCGACGCATTTCTCAGCACATGCATATTATTAATGCGGGCTGCGTGCAGCTGCAAATGCATGCCAGCAGTCTATCTCTATCTCTTGTGCTCGATAAGACATTTAAAGTGCCCAGAGCATCTCTGCTTTCACACTGGATCTCATTCGTGTGTGTAAAATGCATTACCACCAACTTCCAAATGGTGAGGAAGGCAAGGTGACCTGTTGGCCACGCCCCCAGATGAATGAAAATGTCGAATATGGGCTTCAGGTGTCAGAATAATTGAAACAGATTGCAGCTCTTATCGCACAAGCGTTTTTACAAAACACTGCGATTTTTCACCTCGTTCTGGGATCAATAAATAAAGACAGGCAGATCTTCGTTTGGTTGAAAACGCGGCCATCAGAAACGTCCCTCATTACGAGGCGCCGCGCACGTCCAGGGGTGATAAATATGGCACAGTGGGCCCTAAATTTGCGCTTTACTGTTGTCTGTCGACAGCGACTCGGAGAGGAAATGCATCTGAGAAAACAAGCCTGAAGTGGCGCTTAAAAAGCGCTGAATCATGGTCTCATAATGAGGCTGCATCTGTTCGACTTGGTAAAAAAATGGTTTCAGCGCTGGAGAAAGCTGCTCATCAAATGACACTGTTCTAGTACGGAGGGTGTCACAGAATGTAAATGCATGTTCGCTGTGGTGAAATGGCCCCGGGATACTAAATCAAACAGCGAATTGTGACATCAACAGAGTCCGTCTGTTAAAAAATAAAGTTAAAAAAAGTAAATGATAAAAATGTGTCGTTTCTGTGCCACCAGAGTCACTAAACGGATCAGATTTATTAAATGCATTTTATTTAAAAAGCTAGCCGTATCATCTATAGGGTTATAAAACAGTCTGGATGTTTAAAAAAATTACAAAAAATAAAGTACAAGGTAAAAAGTTTATCATTTCTGTGCCACTAATTTAAATTAATTTCAGTTGTGTTATTTATTAAATTAAATTTAATTAACCTAAAACGAAATTATGGCTGTTTTGAAAGAGCTTCTCTAACACGCCCCTAGTTTGCCATTGGCCCCCAAAGTAACAACTGGCTTAAAATCTTATGGCTGGATGAGCCGGTGTTGCTGGGTGGGGCTGGTCGGATTGTGCAGACAAACTGAATCAATGTTTTCATGCTTTTAAATGGATGTTGTGTGTGTGTTTATGTGATTTTAGAGTTGGTGCGTAGCTGCCAGGAGCGCAGGTGTCAGTTTGACTGTGTCATTATGAGAAACGGGACGTCTTGTTTCTGCAGGGAAGGGTTCGAACTCTATGAGGATGGGAGAAGATGTCGAGGTGAGGTCATAACTGTCTGTAGCTCTGCTCTGTTTGAGGAATTCGACTTTTAATCTTGCTCTAATCAGATAATATTAGACATTAATAATAATAATGTTAGACATTTTTAAACATTAGACATCTATTCATTGCATTGCACCACAAGTAACAGTCATTATGGATAATCATATTTCCCTGTACGTGTTGGAGGTAAGAGTAAGTGTGGCAACACACCTACAACAAAAATAACTGCAAAACCAATTTATGCTTCCAATTTTTAACAACTGTTGCATCCTGGGTGTATGCGTTAAATGAAACAAAACATACTGGTAATTGAAAGCATTATTTTGGGGAAATCTTCAGAGATTTCCTCACAGTTCTGTTGGCACTGTTTCTGTGCCAGTCTGTTGCTAATATCTAAGCTTACCATAGTCCTTTCACCAACCCTAAATTTGAGTTAAACTAGCAAACTCCTACATTTATGATAAATGATGCTGTTGACTGAAATAGCTATTTACTAACCCTGTACTCTCCACACCTGCAACTCTTATTTCTATATTTATGCGTGTTGACAGGAAGTCACAGAATGGTCACATTAACTATATTTGGGTGAATATATTTAGGTCACATGTTCGGGCACATGTAGTGTTTAATAACCAGCCCCACTGTCGCCTGCAGATCGTGATGAATGCAGAGATTACGGGACATGCAGTCAGACCTGCATGAACACGCAGGGATCGTACAGATGCGCCTGCACAGATGGCTTCAGCCTGCAGGCCAACAGACGGTCCTGCAAAGCCAAAACAGGTGAGTTCATTCATCATCCGCGTTATTTCCACTCTGAAAAAGCTATGTGCATAAGCTACGTTCATTTTGCTCCGTTTTAAAGCTGCAAAAACTCCAAAAATAAATGAACGCACATTAATCAAAAACTTTGCGCTTGAGTCTGAACTTGCTTCAGATACCTCGAATGTTTCAAAGAGAAACGGGCGACTGCGCCAGCTTGATGGTCAGTCAGAGCTGTTTACTCACTGTGCTCTTACTGTACGAGATGTATGGTATGAGCAGCAGTATTTACCATAGCAACTTCAAATAACAAATCAAATCCAAGGACAAAGCAAACCAACATCAGACTCGTCGTTTACTCAGCATTTAAACTAAAGCCGTACTTACGCCTTAGGTCCATCGCAATGCATTCTGGGATATGTAATTGTACAGGAAAAGCAGAACCTCAATATATAACGATAAACTCTCTTGAGTAGAGAACATGCATCTTCTGCCTCGCTTGAGCGTCGGTTACACTTAAATTCATTAATATGCAAATAGCGGCCGGTGAGCTAGGCTACATCACAGCCGAGCTGAAGATAAACAGGGAAGCTTTTAATGAAAAGTCAATCAGGGCTCATCCAGACCTGCCTGCAACTGTCTATCACGTTTAGAGATGATTACACGCTCGCTGTTAATTGCTCTTCATGGTCTCTGTTCATTAGCATGAAAGGGACAAAAACACACAAGGCTGTCACGACGTTTACACTCGCACAATTCGTGTCACGGCAATTAGACTGTTTTTGTTAATAAGCGCACACTGGGTTTTAAGCGTTGCGGAGGTGAGCCAAAACACATGTAAATATTTTTTGATGTTTGTTGAAGATATGGAAATGACTAATACAATTAAATATTCATATTTTAAAGAGGTGTTACTTCAGCGTTTATTCAAATATTAATATGAACAGATTCAATCTTTTTTGTTTTTTCTGTTATCCTTTGTTACTTTGATATATACTGTATATATATATATATATATATATATATATATATATGTAATGTATGTATTAATATGTATGTGTATATATATTACACATTATTATTATTATTAATAAATGTATATTATCATTATCACATTATCGTTATTAAATATCTGTTTTGTGCTCTTTTCTCAGATCCTGGTGATAAACCTCCTGTGCTGATAACAGCAAATATCAATTCCATATCAATCATTTACCTCAACGGTTCTTCTATGCCAAATCTCAAGTCCATGGAGACAAATGGGACCCAAATATTGGACTTTATTTATAGGGAAGAATCTCTCTGTTGGCTCTGGACAACAGAGCACACAAGTCCGCTGTGGTGTGCTCGGATGACCAAACTGAAAGGATTTTCAGACAAACATCAGATCAGGATGGGTCAGAACTTACAAAGTGAGTGTAGTGGCATCTATTCTCAGAGCACGAATTAGCGAACGCTTCGTAACTTTGATGTTTTATTCAGAACGAGTGCAAACCGATGTCCTTTGAAGTTTTCATGAACCTGGGTGTTTAGCGTCGAACTTCCACGTAAATATTCTTGTTAGTCTTTTTATTTTCATTTTCTCAAGTGTGGTTCATTTTCACCTTTTAAACCCCTGAAGTGTGTAATTATCCACTAATGAAGTGTTCAAATGTCAGAGGGTAAACGTGTCAAGTGGGCATGTCAAGTCGTTGAATGTCAGCTGTTTAGCCTTTGAAGCGCGCATGAATTTTTAATCGCTTAACCACCCGATCTAGAGCCGTGCATCTAGAGGAGATCCAGAAATGCTCTGATGCCCAATTTTGTGTCTAAAACTACTTTCGTCTTTTTCCCGAAAATGTAGATGTGGAACATATGGCCGTCGACTGGTTGACGGGGAACTTCTACTTTGTAGACAGAGTCAATGACCGGATATTCGTTTGTAATGAACAGGGTGATGCGTGTGTTACCATCATCGATCTTGACATCCAGAACCCAAAAGCTCTAGCGCTGGATCCCATGATGGGGTAAGGTGGCTCAGAAACCTACAAACCTGGTATTCACAACTGAACTATCGTAAAACTGCTAAAATATGTCATCCAGAATAAGATTTAGTGCACAGATACGTTTGTGTGGTTGTCAATGTGCAGATCTGCTTTTAAGTTTTGAAACGTGGTGCTTTTTTGCGTTGTTTACAGTTTCCAAGCAACATAACAGCTTAGCCCAATAATATTGAATTTCTGCCTGTATCAGCTATTTTATTATTCCGTCTGAACATTAGACTTTAGAGAACCATGGTTTATAATGCTAGTTATACTGTTTTTAGACTTTTTGGTTATATATTGTGAAGTTTTTCTGCACTCGTTCTAGATCAATAATTCATTAGACATAATTATAATCTTTTGTCTTGCATCTAACAAGATCCAAGTGAAACGAGAAAATTAAATAAGCTACAGTTTACTTCTTTGTTGATTGTCCGGCAAATTAACTATATTCATATATGCTATAACTATATACCATTAGCATATAATAATATTACTCACACAGAATTAGATACATTGTTACTACCACACAGCCCTACTATCCAGGGGTTTACAGACTACAGACAAGCTAATCGCAGTCAACAGAATGATATTCGTAATATCTTTAGAAATTCAGCTCGTCGTATCTTTAAACAGTCACACCCTAAAACATCACAGATTAGTTAGAAGTCTCGATTACATTTACATAGGAGCGTATAAATCGCTCTTATCTAATGCACAGTCATACACGTTTTCTGAAGTGAGAAACACAAGCAATGACTCTCCAGTCTCTTGGTAAACACTGATTTGTATGCAGCTTTGACTTCTGTGTGCTTTTGGGGGCAGTTTGGCTCTGTCACATGACAAGGACTTCGTTTCTGTGCCAGAACTGAGCTCGGATTTAGAACTCCAAGTGCTGCTCGTAGAGAGCAATGCACATGAAGTCAGTATTCATTAGTGTAATAGGTCGTGTCACACTGCGCCGCATTCATTCAGCTCTTACATGTGGTCTCTTGATTTAATTGCGCTGTTGTTACTGCATGCTTTCTGCTTGGCCACAAAGCAGTTTTGCAGAATAAAAAAAGTAATGGTTTTAAGTGGATGTATTATATTTTGAACAGCCTGGACTTTTTTTAGTTTTTACTTTGGATGGGTTGTTGCGAGTTGCATTGGGACACTCTCAGCAGAGTCGTTGCATTTTTAAGAATGCACAGTTTGAGTTGCAAACTAATTACATTTCTTGTCTCTCCCATGCAGAAAACTATTTTTCACAGACTATGGAACGGCAGCTAAAGTGGAACGCTGTAACATGGATGGAACCAACCGAAGCAGGATAGTGGAGTACAAAACTGAACAGCCAACCGCCGTTACGTTAGACTTGGTCAGGAAACTCGTCTACTGGGTGGACGCTTATCTGGATTTTATCGAAGTTGTGGATTACAACGGCAAGAACAGACACACAATCATCCAAGGAGACTCAGTAAGAAATGCTCTTGATTTGCAGAGAAGTCTTGATTTGTAAACAAATCTTTTGGTATTAACTTTCTAACTTAGTTTAGAAGCTACACCCTACATAAATCTAATGTTTCCTGACTGAAAAGTCTGCAGCTTAGCTGGTCTGCAGAATACGTTGTATTTTGGTTGATTGATCTCATACATTGGATTAGATTTTTAATGAGCCAATAACTTTCACCATCTGCACCGGACTGGCTGCTGGGTTCTTTATCATTTCGTTTTAGTTAGTTTTAAACAGTTTTAGTTTTTTGGAAAATTAAGTTATTTGTTTTTAGGTTATTTTTGGAAATGTAGTTTTAGTTTCAGTTGTAGTTTTGTTTAACTATAATAACCTTGGTCAGACCAGCCTAAAACAGAATAGACCCAACTCTGCTACTCTGATTCCATCGCAAATACGAGTGACCTCCAGCCAGGTAAACAAAATAAAAAAAGTTTCTGGTTATATTTTGCCCCACTGCTTTAATAGTCCACGGTAAACCGGTGATAAATGATGTGTCTTTGAATAACTCCTAAAGCAGTTTATTTTGAAGGCTATAAAGTTTCGACCTCTCTCTTTCACCCCTTGAACGGACCCAAAAGTATGATGATCCAAAATTCATAGCTTCATAAATCCAGTTTAAATTTCATCTATAGTTCACAGAGCGAGCCAAGGGTGCTGTCAGTTGTATGCATTTTTCTAGAAAACAACACATAATCCATGCCTGACTGTTTATCAGCCTTATGAGACATCTGCTGTTAACTAATAACCTGATGCGATACTTAGAAAAGTGTTTTACAAATTCCTCTCAGGCCCTTGGGGAGGAGCTTGTCTGCAGGTTTTCATGGTTTAATGGATGTTTTGAGCGATTATCGCTGCTGAAAAAGAGCGTTTGTATCATTTTCAGGCATTTTTCATTTTAACTATCGACAGGGTAGCAGCCACTCAACCTCTCCCGCTTGCGTTTTTGATTATTTAACACCTGCCTGCCATTTTTTCCCCCACAATGCTTTACTGTTGCGGTTTATTAGCTGGAATTTGGAAACGGTCCATAAACTTTCTGACAAAAACACAGTTTTGTATGGCTGTAAAGGTGTCCATGAATTTAACATGTATGATATGTTTCAACATCTCTTGTTGGTCTGTGAACAGAATTCCTGTCAAATTAAGCAGTTGAAATATACTGCTAGCATTTCCAAACCTCTCAACAGCAGTTTCTCGGCTAATGCGTGATGCTCTCGAAGTATGCAACCCGAATGCTAGCACCCAGTTTCAGAAATGTTTTCTAGCCAATCAGCTGAGCCATCTTGGGAGAAGGTAGAGAAAAATACAAATCTAACTCCAGTCTTAAACCAAACCCTTAAATCTGATTGGGTGATGAGACAAAGAAATTGTTCTTTGTAATTTTCATCAAGTAAATTCAATGAAGACTTTAGCGTATACACAAACCGCAGCCCTTTTTATGCTAATCAGATGCCTGCATGCAGAATAAGGGCTTGTTTTGTTTTCACATTCATGCTGTTCTACTGTCTCCTGTCAGAACTTATAACCTGGATAAGCATATGGTTTATTTGACCTTGTCATGACATTACAAACTCTTTTGTGTGCTCTTCTTCATTGATTTCTTCATCCATTTCATGCGAGGTTCAGCTCAAGGGAGTGTCCTGGGACTCTGTCGAAGGCTATATTGGTGCTTTTCTCGGGGCTGGTAGTAAAAAAGATAACCTGGAGTAAACTCATTTGTTTTTATCGTCACTCTTTCTCATTCTTTTTTTAGAAATCAGAGCCTCAAAGGTACCCACCGGTGAAGCACAGATGTGACATCAAAGATACATGCATATTTTGACTTGTGTTTGTTTATTCACCAAATGTTGCATCACTTCAGTTGGCGTTTGGATTAAAGTAGCAAATTCAAGCAGACGTATTTGTGTTGTGTTCGTAACTAAGCTGAAACAAGTGTGTCGCGGTTTCTAGAATAATTCATCCATTGTTCACGTGTTCTTTTTTCAGGTGTCGCACGTGTACGGTTTAGCCGTCTTTGAAGATTACCTGTTTGCGACACGTTCCGACCCCTCCAGAGAGAACAAGGTGGACATATTAAAAATAAACCGTTTTAACACCAGTGACACAAGCACCATCGCCACTTTGGAAAATGCCAGAACCCTACGAGTTTATCACAGACTCGCTCAACCTACAGGTAAACTTATTAGCAGAGCACTAACTAATGTTAGCAATGCTCACACTGACAAAATAAATCGCAGGTTTCTGTGGTATGATAGACTGTGTGCATTTGCGTGGTTTGGAGGTAAATTGAACTGAAAAAAATGCTTCTGAAGTCAATTATTCAAAAAAATGTGTCATGCTAGCACGTCTGTTAATTTCGTATTTTTATCACAAAGATATAAGTCAATTTTATTGACAAAACTAGTTGCCAGGGATAAAGGTCATTGGTACCTTGACTGCAGAATGTTATGATTGACCAATCAGAATGAAGCATACCAGGCCGTGAAATGTTATTAACCAATCAGAACCAAGTATTTCAGATAGCCACTCAAAAGTTGTTGGTTACTTACTAACAAACTGTTGATTGTTGATTATAACCTTTCTCTTCCTGCAGTCAGGACTCACGCGTGCAGCCCTGATCCACAAGGGCGAAAAGGCGGCTGCTCGCATATCTGTCTCCTGAGCCAACACTACAAATCACACGTGTGTCGCTGCCGGACCGGCCACGTCCTCGCCAGTGATGGGAAGTCCTGCAAAAGTGAGTGCCGCCACACGACTCTTTTCTCCCAAGTGTCTGATTAGCTGTAGGAGACAGGTCTCTCCTGGAAATGGATTTCAAGGTATTCCCTGAGGAAAGGGTGCTGCTATCTGAAACCATACATCAGATGGATGACCCTCGTGGGTTTTGCCAAAATGGAAATGTATGTCCAGAGTTATGGAGCCATGAGACGCTGAAAAATGGGCACGTTTCTGTGATTAATAGGGTGTGGTAAGGCGGAATACACAGGAAATTGATATATTTTTGTCTTTTGGCATTAGGATCATTGACTATAAGTTTTTGTATGTGTGGTGGGTTTGGGTATTTATTCTATAGACCTGTGTCTGTGTATATGTATATACACCACACAGAGAGAGGGAGAGTCCCTATGATGTGGGGTGCTGATGTTAAAGGTTAAAGTGCATTTTAAAAGTCTGTGAAGCCTTTGGCGTGTTTTGTTTCTTTACAGGGTCATAGTTGTTATTACCCAGCATGCTGTGCAGTAATGTCTGTTTTGTGATTTGTTCAGACAGCTCACAGCTGCTGGGCCCTGCGCTGTAGCTAATGTGTGTTCATTCTGTGATTATGTGTTGGGATGGACAGTTAAGACCATTATTGTCATTGAAGGTGTTTATGTGGCAGTCATTGGAAAACGGTCGTGTTTTTTGTGTTTTATGATGACTTCAAATGTGGCACATCCAGGCTGCATTTAAAGTCAGAATGATCCATTTTAAACGCATGATTTTACATTTAGTCTTTTGTTTTCAAATCAAGGGTTTTAATATATAATATTATATATTACAAAAATATTGCAGGATGTACTACTACCATGATATAAAATCTCTCATTTTGTGATATATCGTATCGGTCATACCGCCCACCCTGATGTTTGTGTCTCATTATGAAGGGTATGAAGACCACCACACACGTTTTGCATCATTGGTCTCTCAGTATAATTGGTTCTGGTTGGGTTCATCTCTCTCTCTTTTACCAGCTTCTCCTCTGTGTCTCTGAAGCCCATTTCACTGTCAAACGCGATAATAATTTCAGTCATCGCATTTGCCTTGTTTCTGCCTGTAACTAATGAATTTTCAAAACATTTGTGCCTCATCCATGCACAAGCACCCACTGGCCCCCGGAAAGCACCTTGTTTTCCTCAGTTCATGTTACACACATGCATGTATGCGCTCGCACGCAAATTGCAAACACAGTGTAACTGTTTTGCACCAAAAGATGATTGATTTGATAGAGGCCAATCAGTGGAACTAATTCTGGTTTTAATTAAGCTAATGTAATTAGCTGTAGCTTTTCGCTTTGGATACATTTTTGTCAAAGGCTTTAATTTGCCGAACTGAATTGAAAACGGGGGGCTAATTATGTCAATTAATTAAGCGCTGACAGTGTTGTAGTGAAAAGCATATTACGTTCTGCCAATGCGTTTGTTTACTCGCTTAATCGTGTCTTTGCAGAACCGAAGAACGAGCTCTTCCTGTTTTATGGAAAAGGACGACCTGGGGTTATCCGAGGTCTGGATATGAATATCAAGTCTGGCGACGAGCCCCTGATTCAGATCGAAGGGCTGGTGAGTCCCCGCGCACTGGACTTCCACGCCGAAAGCAGCTACATCTACTTTGCCGACACCACCAGCTTCCTTATCGGACGACAGAAAATTGACGGAACTGGACGGGAAACGATTCTCAAAGATGGTACGGTTTAATGTTTATTATGTTACACACCCAATATATGTTGGCTTTTCTGCAGACTTTGGCCTAGTCACAGTTTTTATTGTGAGAAACCTCTTAAATATTGTCTAACAAACTCATTTTCAATCTGCCATGGTCATGAATCATCCATGCGACCATGCGGTGTGGTACGGTAAAAATCAGGCCACCTGTACTGTGCCGCTTCTGTTGCCGTTGTTTTCCAAATGGGAAGTTATTCATCATACGTTTTGTCGTCAGTGAAACTCGACGGTCGATACTGTATAATTTCCGAGGGAAGAATTAGAGTGGGGCAGTGATTAATTGAGCTGTCTTTGACGTTATCAAGCAAAAAAAACCAACAATTTCTCAATTTCTCAATTTCTCTTCCCTGGTCGCTCTCCAGAACTGGATAACGTCGAGGGAATTTCAGTCGACTGGATTGGTAATAACCTTTTTTGGACAAATGACGGTTATAGAAAGACCATCAGCGCGGCCAGACTGGATCGGCCCTCGCAGACCAGAAAAACACTTTTGGAAGGAAATATGTCTCATCCAAGAGCCATTGTTGTGGATCCTCTAAACGGGTAAGCTCTTGATACTGTTTCTGCTTACAGCAGCATTTTAAGACTTCTGCAGGGATCTCAGCAGTCTAGGGCCTTGGATGAAATCCAGCCACAGAAACTGGGGGGTGGGAGTTTTTGCCTTGTGTGGCTTGGAAATTTCATCAGGCGATTTCAAAAAGGTAACCTGCGTCCTCCTGCTTTTCCTTGAAAAAAGATACTTGTTCACCAAAGTGATCATGGTATTACTATGACAACACATTTCTGGAAAGCTTAGCTAAACCATGGTACTCTGATAACTACTACTGAGTAATTACCATGTTAATGGAACTTCAAATAAAAAACAAGACATCTTGATATGATGTGATGTCTAAAACACGCTAATAACATGTTATTTGTTATGAAACTTAAAGATTTGCTGTATTCATAATTCATATACTGTAAATTGTTCACGGTACCACCATATTAAAAAAGTTAAAACAGTTTGCAAATATTTATTTAATAACATCGTTCATTCAAATCCAGTGTAAAGTGACTGAGAAAGAGAGAGAGAGAGAGAGAGAGAGGAAGAGCATTATGTCAAAGGAGCTCAACCAAACATCCTTAAAGGATGCTTAAAGGAAATTTGGAGGTTTCGTCACTGTAAAACGCTGCTTTGGCAGAACAGTGAAGCTTGACATAAGAGGTTTAAAAGTTAAACGGCAGGTTTCTGCTTATATTTCAGTGGCTCTGTATTTGACTGCTGTATCCGCATAATGGGTTTCTGGATCAACTTGTCTGTTTCCTAATAACTTTGATGTCAAGGAATTTTAGATAATTAAGTTGGAAATAAGACATGGAATTTTTAGAATAATTACCAATAATCACTTTTAATCTGCAACTTGTGTAATCGTGTGTTTAAAGCAATTGGTTTAAAATTTTAAATAGTTGAAGGTTTTTTTTAGACTGAAGCTGCCAAAATGCTGAATATTCAATACCTGAATATCCTGTATTCTGACATAATCTCTCTCCCTTTCTAAAATCTCATTTCCTCCTTTTTATACCTCTAAAAACTCTCCTTTACGCTGCCTGTCCTTCCGTTTCTCATGTACGCGTGTCATTTCCTGTCTGCGCTAACATGATAAGATGTAGGATTAGCCGTTATGACTTTGGGTCCTGATCGCATTTGCTCCCCATCTATCCCTCGCGCAGTCTGCACGCTCACAGCAGGTGCTGTCACTTAAAACCCCACCTCATGAATTATTTAACAGGTCACTGAATATGAAATGAGGGGGAGTGTCATGTTATGCTAGGCTGTGTTTAAATGTGCAAGGTTGTGTCAATATATTATTTTATGTTGTGATATGCTGTATAAGAGGTATGAACCGTGAAGAAACTGACTTTGAAAGACTTTAAGAAAAAAGTTTTGGCCTCCCAGACCAAAAAATCCAATTAAACAGGGTTTGTTTCATGTTGGTTTAGCTGAGACGTCTTCACTTTTTTAAATTATTGTTATACTGGTAACTTTCCTTTTGTGACCTGAAAATCACCTTTGAGCAAACCCAGGGTGCGCTGACAGAGGTCTGTCCAATAAAAGTCAAGTACAGTTTTTTTAATTCTGGTCTGAGACTTTTAAAGTTGTTTTTTTAACCTCAGAAAATAGGTAGGTTACAGTACTGAAAATACTAGCATATGTGTTTCAGGGTGTCAGTCCCCAAAGTGGGTTTGCTTCTTAACTAGCTTGATCAACAAGGTGATCTAGTATGTGCTGGTCCATCAGTTAGATCAAGAGCAGACCAGCAGCTATCCACATAACTCAGTATAGAGCAGAGCTGGTGTTCTTAGGGTTTAAAGAGTAGGGTTTAAAGATCTTGAAGATGGGGTTTCTCATTTGGTTCCTCAGGTGGATGTATTGGACTGATTGGGAGGAGGACGAGCTCATTGACAGTAGAGGAAGGATTGAGAAGGCCTGGATGGATGGATCTCACCGTCAGATCTTCGTCACCTCCAACATGCTCTGGCCCAATGGCCTCACTCTGGACCATGCCTCCAATGTCATGTACTGGTGTGACGCCTACTATGACCACATTGAAAAAATCTACCTCAACGGCAGCCACAGAACGGTTAGTAAATGAGTGAGTGACTTCTTTAGTTCTCACACACCTCTGTTCTTCTGCTGTTTAGCTTAGTTTTGTTTTCCAACATTAGCTTACGGGTGTAATCTACTTCCACACAGGTGGTGTACAGCGGGAAGGAGTTGAATCATCCATTTGGGATCGCTCATTACCAAAATTATGTATTCTGGACCGATTACATGAACGCCTCAATATTCCGCCTGGATTTGTCATCTAATGATGTAACTCTAATGCGGGCAGAAAGACCGCCTCTCTTTGGGATTCAGGTGTACAATCCACAGAGCCAGAAAGGTAAATACAGAACACTCATACTGCCTATCAAAAGTTTGAAAACGCTGGAATTAAATGCTTTTCATCTAAAGCCATTTGTTTTTTTATTTTAAAATGTTTTTGAAATGGATGATTTGGACCAAATAATGACAAAAGCTGCCAGTAAGAGCGGAGGACCTTTCAGGATGATTCCTCTAGAAACTGGCTGATAAAATGCCAGGAAAACATTTTTGTAAATTTGAGGCAAAGGGCGACTACGTTGAATATGCTAGAATTTAACCTAGTGTAATTTATTTTCAATTTTCTTTAGTCACAACGTAATTCCCAAAGTTAAAATAACATTTGTGTTATTTCATAGTTTTGATAAGTTTACTATTATTTTCCCAATGTGAGAAAAATATTAATGAAGAATGAGTGTTTCTGAACTTTTGACCGGTACTGTACACTGCCATAACAAATATCAAAAAACAAACAAATGAAGTCTCTCCCAAGTCCACAATGATGCTCTGACTTTGATAACCTTCAGGCTGTTGATAAGTCTCCAGAAAGCTTTAAACTTTCTAAGTGGAAGTCTAGATCTTTTCCATTATCACTCATTAGCTTTATGTGGTCGCCAAGCCCATGTGTATGACAACATACCTGGTGTAAAATGTATGGAAATGAAATATATCACCCTGTATGTGTTCACCTTTTAAATAGCTGAATATTCTATAAAATAATGCCACATGGGCAGGTCGCGGAATTTGAATAAATTTTCAGCAGTGGATATTCCCAGAGTTGGATAGTTAATGGTAATTTTAACCTTAAGACTTCATGATCCAAGCATTTTTGGAACCTGGATCAAAAAAGCCTAACTTCTCTCATATTTTACAGCTAGTTTGGAGGCATTTGCAGGAAATGTGTTCGCTTTGTCATTCTGAGGTTCTGGGTCTTTAGTCGCTTCTTTCTCTGCTGCAACACTAAAGAATTGATAAAAATGGACCTCATAGTTCTTTGTTGGTGCTCTTGGCTGGTAGGATGGCTGCAGTTGGCGATGGATTTTGTTGTCTTTTGGCTTCTGTTCAAGGTTAATCATTGTGACAGCCCCTGTAGAGCAACTCATATACTGGGTTCATTCAAGATGCTAACTGTCATTCTTAATACAAGTCGGCCAATGGCGGATTGGAAGTGACCCAGGCATCGTGGGCACGGTGGAAACAATGCAGAAATCAATGGCCATTGTATCCTGGGCTTAAAGCGTTCTGTTAACACATTATGTTGGTGTTTGTGTCTGTTTTAATGACATCATTATCGGTGAAACTGACAGGCTGAACGAAGATGCTTAGATTTTATTTGTCCTTCATCAACATGTCTTGAATCTTTAATAGTGTTCTTTTGTTTCCTGTTAACTTAAACATCCTCAAATGTGGCTTCAAGGGAATCCAGGACTTCTGTCAGCCATCATAGTTAGTGATTGGGTGTGGGTCAAGATAAACTAGTCGTGCAACATCCGACTAGCTGATTAGTGTGTCTGGAAAAAACAATCCCCCCAGCCCTCAATAAACCTGTCTGATTGATGTCATTAAACAGGGTTTCCTGGAGATCAACTGGTCGATTTGTCTTTCAGACTAGTCAGTTTTGACTAGTAATGTTGCACATCCCTAGTAGTAAAAGAGGGGTTGTGATTTTTCAAAAGGTTATGAGTGATTGAATGATTCTTATTCTGATCTTCTTAACAATCAGCTTGTAGGTTGTATTTATAACACTGATGTTCTCCATGTGTTTTCTACATGAAGGCATCTTCTGTGTGGCATTGTGTAACACAGCGGGCCTTCAGAACTGTGGGAGAGCACACTGCCCGGTGAAGCACTCAAAATCGAGCAGTGAATATGACACAGCAAAGTGTAGCACTCCATTGCTGGATACAGAACATCCTGGCTGTGCTTCTAACTATGAGCAAATTTTATGGGCTTTTGTTCTTCAAATCCCCAAGATCCAAAATTTACAAACCATGTTGGGCTTTCGTCCTTTGGAAATTTATAAACATTATATTTTATTTCTAGGTTTAAATCCCAGATTTTCAATTTGGTCTGGAACATTTAATAATGTTACATACAGTAAATAATGGGTGTGGACTTGTGCCTGTCGGAAAAGCAACTGTTGTATGGAAATGCCTGGAATTGATCATTTTATGAGCTTCAATAAGAACAGAGTTTGGGGTTGTCGTTTTCTCGCTGTGCTACATTAGTTCTGTATGAGTCATTTGTAGGATGACTGGGCAATAGTGGAGATCGGGTGTCGTTTGCTCTGAATTGTTGTGCTATGAAATCAGTGGCTTCAGTTAAACTCTCATATTCACATAAAATGTTCATTGTTCCCCTGAGGAAGTGACACAAATGTGCAAACAGTTTCTTTGTGAAAATGTGTTTTGAAACTCAGAGTTTGTTCTGTTGTATATAAACATTTATTTTGCATGAGCAGTAACTAACTAAAGTTAGTGTTGGTGCTAACTTCATCTTTGTTGTTTAAAAATCTGATTAGTTCGAGTGAGTCAGTTTATTTGTTTGGTCCTTATCCATATTTTTGAGCAAATAATTTCATTAAATGCTGCTGTTCATAACTATGTTGGACTGTAATGGCTGTATTTAGTGCAAATGTAAGTTTTCGTAATGCACCCTAATTGAGATCTTTTTATGCTAGATAAATACTTACATTGTATTTAATTGTTTATAAAGATATTGCCTTTAAATAACTTCAATGCAGTTAGCTTGCCAGTAAGTTGTGGAATAGCCAATTACTTTTTAATAAAAAGGAACTTGACTGATTCTCTCTCTCTCTTTTGTTCGTCCTCAGGTAATAATCCATGTTCTGCGAATCACTGCAGATGCAGCCCTTCAGCTCTGTGCCTTACCACACCTGCGGGCTGCGTGTGCGCCTGCGCAGATGGGCAGCATCTGGAGAAAGACAACATCAGCTGCACATGTAAGATTCTGTCCCTGGGAAAAGTTGAGGTGTTATTGTCTCCATGTCCAAATGAGGTGTGATGCAATAGAGAGACAAGCTGGAGAAACTCTTGTTTTGTTTTTGTCATAACAACTTGCTAACGCAGCAAGGGACATGCGACTAGATGCTTTTTTGTTTTTTAATGGCTGCTCGGTTTCTTTCTGCAGGGTTACACTGGGTAGCCCCACCCACAGGTAGATCTCATTGGTCCAAATTCTGTGCCACATGCATCAGTCAAAAATCTGGACATGCCCACTCATTCTTCATTACTATTTCCGCCTTTGTGGAATACTTTCATCAAAACTGTGAAATATTATAATTTGAAGTAGGTTTTGAATTTTAAATCAAATGATATTTTAGGCTCTTCAGAGTAGACACCCATTATCTAGATTACTGTTTTACATGAGTGAAGTTTTCATGTATGCAAAGAGTTTACACTCACATATAATGTATATTAGTTTACCACTAATTTCAAACATTTAAGCTCATACCGTGAGATCGAAAGGTTTTGAAGATCACGAGAAATATAAAATTGATAAAGTGTGTCCATACCTTTAACCTCTGGAAATGTGGCTGTATTTTAATCATCAAATATGTTATGAAGTTTTTGCCTGTTGTGAGGATCACAAAAATCGCCCAACAGAGGAAACATGTTTGCATTATGCCTAGTTCGACAGTCACAGCTGATGTAATCGATTAGCTGTTGTTAAACAGAGAGCTAGCTTTGTTTTAATCCGTGTTCGATCTCGTCCTTTAGAATAATGTACATTTAGCATGTGCATAATTTAAACGCACATGCAGATTGTGTATTGCCACCCACAGGCTAGTCAATGCTGTTAGCGGTTAGCAGGAACTATGACAGGAGTTTATCAGACAAGCTTATGTAAAACTGAATGTGTTCATTGATCTCCAATTTCAGTGGGGGATGTAAATATCTGAGCTCAGCTGGTTGTTTGGCTCTGCACCAAGTGTGTATGTTCTGCCTTCATTAATTTTTCTCTATAAACTATGTTTTTATTTTGTAGGTCAAGAACAGGGCAGAGACGGTGAGTTTATGTACAGCTAATGTCACTTCCTGCTCTTTACAGCCCCATCAGAGGTCATGCAGACGAAACGCTGCGGCCCGGCCGAGTTTCAGTGCAGAAATCAGCGCTGCATTCAGAACTCATGGAAGTGTGATGGTGATGATGACTGCTCAGACGGCAGTGATGAAGAACAGCACCTCTGCTGTAGGTCATTTTCATCTCTGTCCATAAAGCTACAGAAACAAAGTCTGTGATCGCTATAGAGAAATTAGGGTGTTACTCACTGCAGAATTTGAAAATGAGACCATTTGTTATTAGTAGTTTTGTAGGTCATTTGGTGTTGCATGCATATAGTAAGTTTGTGTACTTTGCAAAATGTAGACTATGTTGCATACTGCATGCTACTAAATATTTAATTTTCAGTTATTTAGACACATTCAAATACACACAACCGTAAAAGTGTTTACAATAAGGTTTTCATTTGTTAACATTGTTATCATTGTTAGTTAATGCATTAACAAATATTAATAAGTAAGATCTTACTGTAAAGTGTTAAAAAGCATTTGTTATTTATTAAAACCTGGCCACCCAGATGGTTTAAAATGAAATCTTCTGCTCCAAGCTGTAACAGACTAACAGGGATGTTTGTTTCTCAGCGAATCGCACCTGCCCGGCAGACCAATTTAAATGCCTGAACAACCGCTGTATTCCAAAGAGATGGTTGTGCGACGGAACCGACGACTGCGGCAGCAACGAAGACGAGTCCAACCTCACATGCTCAGGTGGGCTTCACTCCAGAGCCCTGTCCTACATGAACACTGTATATGCACCCAACCATCCGGAACAACCCCACCAAACGGCCCCACCACTGGGAGACGCATCGCTCGCTGTAGGCTACGTGCTCTCAAAGCTAGCATCATTAGAGAATACGCTGCTTCGAGAGGAGGACACGTTTTACACGACACTCCCGTATAATTTCCCGCAGGTACGGGCCTGTGGGTCACGCATTCCCTGAGGTTGAACTCAACAGCAAAACTAAGTTTGTCAACGTAATTCATCATACGCTTGGCGGGATTTACACACGACACTCATATGTTTCACTCCAGTGCGCTCAGGTCACCCGCGAGAGATTCCGGCACTTGCGCAGTGGCTAGTCAGATGCCAACAAGCCGGTTCACTCAAATTTATACCTCCTGGAAGGATGTGCCACCAAACTTTAAGACTACAAATAGATTGATGCATATCCTAAGGCTATGATGTCTAAATCTTTAGAAGACATCCTGACACGTTTAGTCTCTTCCCCCGAGGGTTTCCTGATGCCAGGATAAACACGTAATTGCAAAAATCAATGTTGCAGTAAAGATGCTGGGTTTAAGCAACATTGTGTTGGCAAACCTGTATTGTCAGAGCTTTTGGACACTTGATAAAAACGCTGGAGACAAATTTCACACTTTTCACCTGCAGGCATTGGTCGATTTAATTTAGATAGTCCCAAGACAAAGTTCTCCTTTGTGGGTAATACAATTTTCTAATCTAATCTTTAAGGAAGGATTTCAAGGAAATCAATAGAAACTGTTCGGAAGACTGTTAAAGGTGAAGGGAAAATTCGTGCCAGCTTATAAATTACAGTCATCTCACATGTCAAAGAAGATCTTAGATTTTATGTGTGGAATCCAGTTCTTGCTGTGTTTCTCTGCTGGTTCTAAGAGAGAATATATAGTTTAAGATTATATAAAAATGAGGTCTGACTTATTACTGTTCTATTTGTCATGCAACTGAGTGTTAATTTTTAATGTTCCCTGCTAATAGGATAAATAACGTTTGATTATTGTTTCTCTTTTGCGGCTTTGTGGTAAGTTGAAAAAAATGGTACTTAAACTATTTGCATTCGAAACTAGATGCAAGAGCTCTTTATTCCAAGATTTTCTACATAACAAACAACCAATTAGTTCTACAAGTTGTAGCCATGAAAGACTTAACATCGGTTATCAAAATTGCTTAAAAAAACAGAACTTCACTCTGCCATTGGTGCTTTCACGTCAAATTAAAAAGCTGCTTTTCTTGATAATTTATGTTATTAAACCTCCGTTCATAATTTTCACGGCAACTTCAGAACAAGGTCGCTTCCGAACCTGGAATTTCAAAATGACATCTTCAGGGAACTAATTAATCGCATGGAAACCGGAGGAAAAATGAACTCCATGTGTAATTAAATTAAACTGGGATAACAAGGCTTACAGGCTAAGACAAAGGAAATGAAGGTAAATAAAAGAGAGAGGTTTTGCGCATTTTTCTTCTGCCGAAGATAGTAGTCAAATCATTAAGAACAGGATTTTTGGCAAGTCAAAACTCTGGAGATGTTCAGATCATCTTCCAGGAAACTTTCTCATTAGCAGGGTGCAAAACACACCTACTGAAAAATAATTTAACGACAAAACAGGTTGGAATGAAAACTGACGCAAACTTTAGGCATGTTAGCAAAACCCTAATGAACTTGCTTATTCTTGCAATGGACACACTATTCCTTGATTAATTCAGATCACCGCATCGTGCTTGTTTAAAAAATTATTCTGTCATTGCTATTTCTGAAGTGACACGCATGAAAACATCGGTAAACAACCAAACTTCTGTTCTGTTACCCTTTTAGAATTCAGATCTGCACCTGTTTGTCTGTATGTTCCAGTTAGCTTTCTTTTAGAGCTTCGTGAAAAGAAACACAACCTGACCTTCAAAGGTCATTTAAACACCTGCGGCTTTTTTGCAGTCGGCAGATCTTTAGCAGCAGTGCGCTAGAGGAGCACAGCAACATCAGAATTTCAGACCGTACTGAAACGGAGAAGATCCCTTATATCCTCGCTTCCTTGTTTTCAATTTGTTGTTTAAATGATCGGTTTCCCCAAAAATGAAAATATCATTGACTTTCATGTTGTTCCAAACCTTTGGAACCTGTGGAACATCAAAAAAAGATATTTTGAAGAATCAGGGTCTGCTCAACTCCCCAAAAAAATGTATTTAAAAATATACAAAAAATATATAAAAACATTTATATAGTTATTATGACCTGTGCAGTTTATTCCAGGTGTCGTGATAACTTCCAGAAACATGACTCAACACTCATTGTAAATGAGTTAGCTTTATCCTTAAATTAGGTGGTCTGTTCCTTTAACTGGTTCCTTCTCATCTTAAGTGACGTGTTAATCTGCCTCAGATCTGATGAGTCTTGGATTTGTGTTTCCTTTCCACTTAGAACCTTCCGCCAGTGTCCTTCTATGTTTTGTAATTACACAAACTTATTTAACATCTTTTGCGTTTTGTTAGACTATGACCAAGGCTTTTCTGGTAATTCAAGTCTTAAGGGACAATTATCTGATTATCTTGGCATCCTTGGATCAAGATTCAACTTGCTGGGCTGTTCAGTTTTTCTTGTATCCGTGAGGAAAGCTAGTCTGGCCTTCAGAAAAGCCCACAGACCAAATTGTATATCTCTCAAAATAAGTTCTATTACTTCTTTAAAGCTGTGATCAATAAACATCAGAATGTTTGTGTGGTAGGGTTTCAGCCACACATCTTGGTTTCTTCATATTCACAGTGCGTCTTCTGTTTCTGTGTGTAGCTTCAAACTTTTCTCCATATTTGACAGACTGCTGCTCGGTCTGCTAGAGAGAAAACAACTACTGGTTACTTAGGTGAAAGTCCCAAACTGTTGAAATCCATATCCATCTTTTCATAGCCTGGTCAGTTCTAGTTTACAATCTCTTGGACAGATGTTGATTCAAACTGCATCCTGTTCATGAATCCTTTAGGAGGGAGGCAAAGTTAAACAAAACCTGGAGTTTTATCCCTGTTGATGATTACTCGAGATCAAGGCTGAGACTCACTGTAGATCCAAAGGAGGAGAACACAAATCCACATGCCACCAGGGGTGCGAAATAAATTCTGGCTTACATAAAGTGGGTCCAAAATTTTGAAACGTGTGGAGAAACTAGGATGTTTTTCTACATCTACACCTGGAATAAACTTTCAGGATTTTATAGATAAAGCTTGAGGATTTTGAAATGAATATATGATGTGCATACTATCAGCATCAGGGGAACATTCTTCAACATGTTTCTGCTCATATATGTTGTGTTTATTATATAAAATGAAACTTAATAAAATTTCTTTTAACTTAATTAAAAGAAATTTAATGAGACATTTGAAAAATGAAACAATCTGTATAAAATTAGAAAAAGGTTCAATTAAAGTATTTTCAACCCATCAACATACTAATATTAAATAAAAAATTTGAAGATAAACCGTGGTGTTTTTGCCACGATCAGCCACAAATTAACTTAATACACCCTGGTGTAATGCAAAGTTTCTTTGCAGTTTCAGTGGATCTGTTTATACTGCAGTATTCATTCAGGTGTGATATATTTGTGCTTTGACTCTCACAGCTCAGAGCTGCCAGCCGGGTCAGTTTTCCTGTCAGAACGGACGCTGTATCCCGCAGAACTGGCTATGTGATCGGGACGATGACTGCGGGGATCAGTCGGATGAGTCTTCCTCGTGCCGTGAGTCTCTTGCACACACAACTTTGAAGTTCCTCCCTTTGCGTTTCCATATTTGATCTCTTCTTTGATAAATTTGCTTCTCTTCATAATTTCTTACTTTTTAACTCTTTAACCTGAAGCTATGTTTGCTTCAGTTAGGTTCTCTGGATAGCGCCACATTTTTACTTTCCATTTTTGATGTTCTGTTTCTTAGGTTTCTTGACAACATTCATAGTAGATATTGTTTTCTTGTATTGTACCTTTGAGCAAGCCATTCTTGGCCATGAACTGCCTAAAATAACTGATGTCTGGGCCCTTAAACTCTCTAAAATCAGTTTTTTTTTTTGCATTAATGGCTTTCGATGGTTTAAGGGCTTTATCAATCTAAAAATTCTGCCTTTTAAAGATTTGTGGACTGAATCCTATTTTACTGTGTTATGTGTTTATCTGCAAAATTAAACCTATTCCTATTTAGGAATGGATGGATGTCTTTACATTAGACGATTTACTTGAGAATAGTTTTAGGAAGTCTTAGAGAAGTCCGTTCTGCTGGTGTGTATCATGAACAAGGCTTTTCGCTGTATGAAAACACAAGGGGTTGTGCGAGGTCAGAGCCGCTGTTTATGAGTTTTGTTTAGTCTCGATCGCTTGAAGCCAATAACATCAATAGACATGAATTCAGACAAAACAACGTCAAGAATCAAAAGTGCTTGCTGTTGTATCTTCAATCAAACAAATAAGAAGTGCTGTTCTGCTTTCACGTCCTCTGTTTGTCTCTTTGAAATCTTTGATCTTTGTGTGTGTGGCGGCTGTGCTTTCCGTTCACACCAGGTGGCTTGAGCTTAAATTGGTTTATAAACAACAAGGTCATCCGCCACCATCATGAACGCGTCTCAACTTGCATTGTGTAAGATTATATATTGTACTTTAAGTCTTTCGCTGGTATTTAAATCCCAAGTACTTTAATGCAGCATATTTATGGCAGGCTAACCCTAATATATACAAGAATATTTGAATATATAAAATGTGAATACCATTTATAGAATTAAATTCACACACATGATAGATATAAAAATTTATTTATTTCAGAAGGATAAACTGGGTGAATTGTTTTAGTGATTTGGAGCAATAGGCACTTGCTGCGGACAAAGCGTTGTTGATGGAAGCGTAATTATAATTTGGTTGTGTCGCATCTGCTTTGGATCGTGGTTGGGGACCAGTGGATTTACAAGGCCCATGCCAAATTTTTCCGTGCAGTAATCTCAGTTTCATTGGTGGAAATGTGTAAAGCAGGCCAGATCAGGCCATTTTTGTGTCGGTGGAAAAGGACATTGCTGAACACAGTGTGAAAATGATGCTGAAACCAACAAACGTTTGCTAATTTTCTCTGGTTGTTTTAATGATTTGAACTTCTGTCAACTTAAAGTGGTGCTTTTTTACATCCTGCACCGATACAATTGTATTGTTATGGTTACGCTCAGTGCAATATAAATGGCATTCTGGGATCTTATCATAAATAAACAGTTAAGTCAAGGGAACCCTCATTATATGTAGAAAAAACAAAAACAATGTGACGCTGCATATTATGCACCTTATTACTGTGTCTTGAATGCCTCAGTTAAATGCAGCCCGCCGTAAACCTGTTCTGACGGCTCAAGTTGTCTGCGACAGGCCGGTTCAGTTCTAGTAAATGAGTCAACGGAGATGAAAAACACCAGAAAATCTCCGCCTCTCTTCCTCAGAGGGATGAAGTGCGTGTTTGAAGCTAGTCGTCGGATCTTATTATCGTTTTTATTTCCTTGGGTACTATTCCAGGGCCGCTTCGATACACACACAGAAACACACACATACGTGAACGACAGCCACGTATGAAGTAATTAAACTTTATGCTTGGCTTCCTTAAATCAAACTGGCACCGAAACGCTGACTGTAAACCGCGGGCGCCGATCCGTTCACGCACTTGGCACGTCGCGTCCGTGATTGCTCGCTCACTTCAGGTCGTGAGAGATGTCAGTTTGGCACATTTTTCCTGTCAGAAACCTGGAAATGTCTTTTCTAATGCGCATTTGCCACAAAGACCCGAGCTGTCACTTTATTTTGAAACGTGCATGCTGCAGGTTAACGCTTCTGTCTCCAGAGAGATAAAACTGAAGGTGCGAAGTTCAGCAAAAACAAACTCTGTGTTTATTTTTCCGTCACGGTTCTCTGTAGTGAAGATTGTTAGTCAAAGGTTTAATCTGAGCTTTTATTGTTATAATTACATTTCCCGTGGACATGGGGACAGAGTTAAGAAGCTGGGTGATGTTGCCCTGCTCCCTTTCTTCATTTATTTTGTTTCCTTCTCAGATTTCCCGACCTGTGAGCCACTGACTCATTTCAGCTGCACTAATGGGAAATGTATCAGTGTGAAGTGGCACTGTGACTCTGGTGAGCTGATTTTACAATACTGCAGTTAATGATTTATCTCTCATTTAAAATCAATCTCATAATCAATATAAATCATTGTACTTTCTTTTAGCTCTTCCTGTCCAACCACTGCCAATTCCTCCTTTCCTGCCCTTTCTTCTTTAACTCTCTCTGTCTCTCTCTCTCTCTCTCTCTCTCTGCTCTCTCTCTCTCTCTCTCTAGAGGATGACTGTGGGGATGGCAGTGATGAGGTGGGCTGTGTTCACGTGTGTTCAGTTGCTCAGTTTCAGTGTTTCAGTGGGAAGTGTATCCCTGAGCACTGGATGTGTGACGGGGACAATGACTGCGGTGACCTGAGCGATGAGAACACCACCTGCTCCAGAACAGGTGTGTGTGACACGCACACACACATCCACCTTCAGAATACTTAAGTATGTCTCCTAACCAAGTTTTATAACCACAAACCCTGTTGAAAAGCCAGCATTGCTGCTGCTGCTTGCAACAACTAGGTCACAGGTTCAATTTGAAGCTAGACTAACCAGTGTAAACCAGTCTGGATCAGTATGGTGGTCTCTGTTGGTCTTCTCAACAATAAAAATGTTCAACAACAATGTTCGTTCCCAATTTTTTACTTAGCGCTCTCGACTGCTAATGACTGCGGTGACAAAGAGTTCCGTTGCCGTGGCGACGGCACCTGCATCCCAGAACTGTGGCGCTGCGATGGCGACAAAGACTGCGAAGACGGCAGCGACGAATTTGCCTGCGAGGGCGCCAAACGCATGTGCGATCACAATGCGAAGTTCACGTGCAAAGTTTCAGGTAGAATGCAACATCCATAACATTTAAAATTCAGAAACAGATTTAACTCTGATAGTCCTTTCAAAAATTGTTTATTGACTAAGAGTCTATAACGTCTATTTTTGGGTGATGGACGGCATAAATATTAATGTTAGTCAATGGACTGTAGCCTGAAATGATTTGTTAAGCCTCACCGATTGTATTGAATTACTGTTGTTTGGCTAAAATGAGACAGTCGTGGAAAGTTAGTTTTTAAAGGCCACTGGCTGTTGCTTGGCTTCCTCTGGACTGAATTTATAATGTTTAAAATGGATCATTTTTTTTGGGAGATTTCTCAAACCGCCTTGAATTTCACACCGTGTGTTCTGATAGAGACAGACGGTGAATAGTTTATTACCCCGGTGAGCTGGGCTCAGGTAGAGTGCAGAGTGTTTTAGAAGTGTGTGTGTGGGTGTGTGTATGGAATCGATCTGTGAAGCCGAGTATCGAGATCTTAAAAGTTAAGACCTGGAAAGTGGAACAAACAAGCGTGCGACTGGTGTATTTCCTAGGTCAGTGAGAACTTCTGTGTTTTCTCGCTTAATAATGAGCTAATTCAATGATTTGTGAGGCTGAATTAAGTCTAAGTACAACCTGTTTAAAGATAATCTCATTAACATCACTGAGTCTTACAGCGTGTGCAAAAAACAACAAGTTTCCAGTTTCAAAAGTGCTTTTTGTAAGATGCAAAATCTGCATTTTATTCACTAACCACACACAATGCAGTTCATCCAGGCTACACAGGCTGTTTTATAGTATATTTCTGTATGCTGTACTATGTTTCAATTAATTCCTTTCTGTAGAAATTTGATGTATTATAGATGTTGCCAGTAAGAAGCAATAAAAATTCAGTGTTTAAATGTAGCAGGTGTGCAGGAGAAAGACCGGGATTTGAAACAAGGAGCCATTTTAGAGGAGGTGATGGCTTAGGTGGGGTTTAATTTGATTTATTTTAGCGTTTTTAGCTTTAAAACTCTCAGTTTCTCCCACGCTGTTGCTAAAAGTGGTCCTTTATAAGCGCTTGACTGCATTTCTCCGTCTCAGAGAGTCTTTAGACTTTTTCAGCATGAGACGGGAAAAGAAGCACAACAGTTTGTACCTCATTACGGCTAATGATACGGCAAGTGGCGAGGTCCAAAAAGCACTCAAATACTATGTGTAGCCCAGTGGGAATCTCAATTAAATAATAGCTTGGGAAAGAGTCGTTAATTAAGAGTAGCCAAGATTAAGGACTGATGTTAAAAAGTTCAGTTAATTGGTAATTCATGACACCTAATATATAATGTTAACTTAATCGTAAAGCATTCAATTGGAATTTTTTTCATTTTACAATTGTAAAATCTAGGGAAGTGCATTAGTAAAGACTGGGTGTGTGATGGGGACATTGACTGCGAGGACCAATCAGACGAGGAGGGGTGCGAGGTGTCCGTCTGCAAACCTCCAAAGTTTCCATGCGCCAACGACACCTCCGTGTGCCTGTCGCCAGAGCGAATCTGTAATGGCTGGAGAGACTGTGCTGACAATTCGGATGAAGGACCTTATTGTGGTGAGTCTATTAAGAATAACTCTTAATCCACTAACTTTTAGAGAACTTTTTTAAAAGAACTTTTTAAAGAGAACTTTAGCCAGTGTTCTGAGATCTTGCCCTGTTAGCTGGGAAGGCCCGTGAGTGGGCTGACTTTGGCTGACTTTAGGGTCTTATCAACCAATAGGTTATTTTTTGTTGGAAGTGTTGTTCAAGGACTATTAAAGGAATTGGGAAGGTGTCCTGTTTGACGAACTGTCATATTTGTCTGTAAAACGTTGCTCATAATACGAGCCTGGCACAGAAGGTGTGCTTGTCCAAACGTAGAAGGTTTGAATTTACATATGTCTGAATGCCATGATGTTTGCTTCAGACCATATGTTCATGAATTCCAAGATTCGGTCCATTCTCCTGAGTGTGTCGTGATGCCTTTCTTATCTTTTTAGCAACCCTGAGAAACAGATGGACAGACTGGGATAATAAGAGACCTGGAGGGTGAGAGACTGAGTGAAAGAGAGGGAGGCTACTCTTATCTCAGTCCAGAGGAAAACTATTGCACCTCTCTGCCTAAAAGAACTGCTTAGGCTAGCGTGAGTTTCCATGATGGTTGGGTGATGTTAGCTAGCTGGTCTATGGTGTTCACTGACAATAAAGATAGTTGGTCTGAGGTCTTAAGCTTCTAGAAACCAGGTGGAGACAACAGCATCCTAAACACCCCAGCTGTTTGTTTGTGTGTGTGTAAGAGTCTGGATGTTCTGCCTGGGTCTTGAGGGACTGGAAGCTTTGAGTCAGTGTGTGTTTGTGTGTATTAAGGTTCATTTAGACAAGCCTCAGAGACATTTCTTCCCTCAGGTGAGGTGGGCTAGTGCTTGCATATCAGCTTAGAGCCAATTACTTCACATACACACTGTTATATACACACTCACATGTCCCCCTCCAGACTGATTAATGCTGGGTAGCACATAGCTGCAAAGTGTCCTCTGAGGAACTACAGTATGAGAGAGAAAAAGAAGACGAGCAAAGAGGAGAAGAGATGAGAGGATAAGAGAGGAGGAGAGAAGAGGAGTGAGTGTTAGAGTGAGAGTGGAGTAGAAGAGACAAGAGAAGATAAGAGGAGAGGAGATGAGACAAGACGATGAGAATTAAAGCAGTTCCATATGTTCATTTTTTCTGTCATTGTTATCTGTGAGTAATGACTTGAGACTGAAACATACATTATCCAACTTGTCCAACCAGTCACAGTTCTGCTTATGCTCAAATGTTAAATGGAATATAAAAGAATGATGCAAGCATAAACAAATTCACTGTGAAATGATCTGTCCATATTCCCCCGTCTCACGACATTTAGCTGAAATATCATCAGATATCTGGGCGGTCTGTCAGAGAGGGAAAGGAGACCGAGATCAGCCTGACCAAAAATAAGCCACGGAAATATATAATTAGGCTTTGTTTAGATTTTCAGCTTTCAGTTTCTTTCTTTTTTGGTGAATTCAAAACCTCTAATCTGTTTAGTTCATAGTCTGAACAGGGAAGCAAAACATGAAATCTGATTTTTACAAACCTGATCTAAACCGCAGTCTGATGTGGTTTGAAATCCAGTTTAAATCAGATTTTGGAAATGCATCCAAACAATCAGATTAGATTTCCATTCGTTTTATCTTTATTCAGGATGTGTGTTAATGTATAGTCACGTATGAATTCACAACATTTTGCTCTGTTAAAGTTAAACATGAACTCTGTGGTGACACTACAAACAGAAACAATATTTCCAGTTTTCTGTCCTTTCTCTCTACAACGACAGCTTGTTTTGTCAACAGCTTTGTCTCCTGGTGTTGCGCTGAATCATTACCATGGCAACTGATGTAGATATTCCAGATTCTGTCTACACTGGACAAATGAATCAGATTGCATCGCTTGCAGCATCACAGTGTGAACAGCTACTGCTAAAGATTTGGACTGTAGAGTTTGCTCACTGGGATATATTTTTATATATTTTTTATATATATTTATGTATTTTATATATGTGTGTATTTATTTTTATAGAATGTGATTTATTCATTTATTATTTTACGTAAACTTTTTCATAAATGTTATTAAATTAAATTTAATTTGTACTAAAATGCCTTTTGTAAAGCTGCTTTGAAAGAAATACATATTTGGAAAAGATCTACAGAATTCAAATACAATTGACTTGAAAAGTTTAACAGTGTTATGTCTAATAACATATTATTCAGTCTAAACTTCTCTTGGCGTCTTATGAGCAGTAGTGTTATTTATGTACACAGACAATTAAAAAACCTTACAATGCCCTACTGAAAAAAACAGCTTGAACCAGTTTAAGACCAGGAAAACATCTTAAATTGGTTTAATCCATTTTTTCAGCAGGTTCAATAAGCCTGAGATCTTAAAAAACCACATTGCTGTCTAATGCCCCTATTAATTTTAAAGGGGGCAATCAAACCCCCATTAACTTTAAGCACAGCCCCGTCCCTCGTCACAGTAAAATATCTTAAATGTGACAATAAAAGCTGGGCTGAACCCAAATTGTCCAGCCTTTGGCAGAGACAAATGCATTTGCCCTAGGAGAAACTGCAAGATAAATAAGAAGAACGTCAAAACTCAATGGTCTAGAAACATCCAGAAATTTCCTGTGTTAGATAAATATTGTTTGGAATAGACCACACAGAAGGTCTAATCATGATGAATGACCCTCCAAATAACTCTTCTGGTTTTGCAAAGAGAATCTCACAGAGAACTTTTAAGTCAATAGGTAAAAGAGAAAAAGGTCACTAATTTAGTTGTTAGTTAGTCAGACGAGATGTGTCCTCCTGCTGCTCAGCAGCTTAAACCAGATTGTCACTGAGCTTAACCAGCTGGTTCTTTCCTGTTACAACAGTAACTTCTTATATAACTTGATCCACACACTTCATGGCCTGTATGGCAGGAGAGACTTCACCTGCCAACTCTAGCTTGCCCAGCTGAGCATTAACATGTCTTGAGACTGGAAGTGTTTTTTACCTGCCTGTACTCTCTTCCGCATAGCTTTGAGTAGAACTGGGCCTGATCTCACTGGGCTTTGCAAGGTTTTTGCCCGGGGCTGTTTCTCTTCAGGCTAAAGAAAAGGCACCAGTCTGGGGTATTAGGGGACGTGTCGCCCTGTGTCCCGAGGCCCAGCAGAAGCTCTTTGTGGTGGTGACCTTTAGAACATCTTCCATTGCCTGTAAATGTTGTTAACTCTGAATGAGAAGATGATGTACCTGGTGAAATGAAGTCCAACCAAGATGGAACCACAAAGATCTGCTTTACTGTAGCTCAACTCGCAACTGGAAGAGCAAGATGCTGACAATGCTAAGGTTGTGGGTTTGATTCACAAGCTACTGATAAAATAAATAACTCCAACTTACGAATTAATGTAAATGTGGATGTGTTATTTCTGTCTAACATACCAGGAGGTGACCCTGGAAATATTGATGCCTCCTTTCTGCTGTGAGGTCTTGAATTTGGATTGAGTTAGGGTTGGTTCTGAGCTCTGTGTGCTATTTAAGAATCTGATTATGGATTTAGGTTCTCATTGTAAAATCAACATGGCCAATCGACTGTGATGAAGAAACGGGATGATTTCACAAAGTCACAGAGTTTCTGACTCATTTTCCCTTCATCTATTGAACCCTTGCTCCGCAAAGCCGCTGTCCCCCTCTTTCATCAGCATTTAAACCGAATCTGTGAGCAACTTTCAGTCCAGAAAAATCCATTATCACCCTGCTGGAACTGTTTTTAATTTTCTCTACTGTATTAGATTCTTCACAGTTCAGGTCTTGTAGAAGAATTCTCAATATCACGACTTCCACGTCTGCCTTACTCTGAATGAATGCTCTTTCATTTGTCCTGCATTTGTTTTCCTCATTAGTGATGCTTTCAGTTCATCACCTGCCTGTTCTTTGTTGTTTCCCATTTAAGACATCTTTATTTATTTACAGCTCCCTCAGAGCGGCTGTCTTGAGGTTTCTGGATACATTATCCTCTTTGAGTGCATTAGTCGCTTCATTTAAACCTTGAATATGCTTCCTAAGGTGGTGTTGGCACATGAGAGAATAATGTTGCCATAATGTATTTTTAACATTTTTTGTTGTTGCATTTTTTTAAGTATTATTTTGATATTTCATGTTCAAAAAATCTGTTATGATATTAAAGGGTAGATTCACTTTTTTTTCATGCTCATATATTTTCTCCTGTTCGAGTTTAATGTGCAAAATTTAATCCATGTCTGTAAAACGCTAAAAACAATATTTACGAATTTTGTCTCCGCTGCCCATAAATATTATTCAGATTCAGCTACCTACATAGAGTTTTTTCTAAACGTATGACTATTGTTCGGTCACAAAAATCATACACATCACCTTTAACGGCAGAACCCAAAGGAAGTTTTTTAATTGCAACATAACCTTTCTGTGCTTCAATAATTCATTAAATGATCTTAATTTTTAGTGCTCATTTAAAAGAGTTTTCTCCCTCTAGACTAACAAGTACATTACAGTTGTACACAAGCGAAGAATAACAAAGCCATTTGCAACAATTATGCGCACTTACAAACACTGTTAGGAGATAGCATTATTGAGCTAATCACCCAAGAGGCCGACAATGTACGGTCAGCTGACAACTTCAGCTAACACTTAACCAAATTTTTCTCTTCTGCATATTGCCATGGGGCCACTTTGAGGCTGTGCCACAACATAAGTTTGTCAAAACCACACTAAAGTGACAGTAAAAGTGAGGAAAGACTCAGAAGCTAGGGCCTCAGAGCTTTCATTGGAAGGAAAACAAAAAGGTACACAAGCACACATAAATGTGCTGGAATTACACACCTGTGTGCGTTTTGGCTCCGTCACAGAGACAGTGTCTCGGTTCACATCCTGTATGGCTTTTCCCTCCTCTCAAGCCAGTGATAGCTGATCGAGAAGCTTATGTTCTGACTTATACCTCAGGAGAAACTCTCTCATACAATAACTAGCCATGAGATCCAAATGGGAGGCACCGAACCCTTGTTTGTTGGTTTTCTCCGGGTTTGTTTTCTTTTCGGGCTTCTACAAGCACTTAAGACACCCTGCTGTTCATCCTTATGGCTACTGAGGAATTCCATCGGCCCATATTGATTTTAAACAACCTCTGTCTTACTATTTTGTGCCTCATTTTTTTATTGAAAGTGTTTTCTGTTCCCTCACAGATGAGTGTTCTGTACGGAAAGGCGGCTGTAGCCACGACTGCTCTGTCGCGCCGGGGAAAGGCGCAGTGTGTTCCTGTCCAACCGGGTTCCAGCTCGGACCAGACGGCCGTACCTGTGAGGTGATGGATTACTGTAGCAAACACTTGCGCTGCAGTCAGGTGTGTGAGCAACAGAAGAGCACTGTAAAATGCTCCTGCTATCCAGGCTGGAGTCTGGGACCTGATGGAGACACCTGTCACAGCACAGGTAACAAAACGTTTGGACCTTGCTGACACATTGTGGTGGCTGGTGAAACTTTTTGCACTTTCATGGTCTTATTATGTGCATATTTCATCACTGCTTGTGTTCTTTATAATCCTCCATTGAAGTTTACTTAAACCTTCTCTGAAACATCTTTTGCTTTCAGCACTGGCTGCTGGCTAATGTTATTGGAAAAACTAGCCACTCATGAATGAAGCCAAATTTGGAAGTAGCCAAACTTCCAGGCTTTTTCTAAAATGTTGCCCAAAGTTAGCACAGTAATTAAATACTGTTTCGCATAAACATAATAAAGATTATGGACATAACAGCAAACACTAAACATTGAAAAGCTCTCAGAAGGAACTTGACTTTCACTTTACACATCCTGTTCAAAACGTCTCCTCAGAACTCAGCTTTTCAGAAGTGAAGTAGCCCTTCACATTTGACTCCAAAATTGGATCAAATTCTGGCCTCGTTCTGTTGTAGAACGCCATTATTTGACAAACAATTACAACTGTATACAATCAAATCTTGTTCTCACTTTACTAATAAGTCACTTTACTAAATTACTGGGGTAAAATTGGGGTAAAAGTATATGAAAATTACTGTTTCATATTAACTTTTACAATCTGGTTTGTTGACATCAAGGTTAGAGGTTCAAGAACAAAGATACTAAGATTACAATCTGCTCGTGTGACCAGTGTGTCTCTGAGAGAGACAGTTCACCTCAAATTTCTTCAGGGGAACTGACTGGCCCTGTAGTTTTTGTACTGTAACTATAACATTGATAAATGTTTGTTAAGTAAGTTATTTTGTGGCTCAAGTCATTCATGAGATATCTCCATTTGAACAATCCTTAGTTCACATGTATTGTTTGGTAAATTGTAGCAATGTATTTTACCACAGCTGGTGTATTTGTTTTGCAACTCTCATATTGTTGCTTCCATTTTATCCAATATGATGCACACAACACATAATGTTTGAGAATCTGTTTCCTCTTCTTCACCTGTAAGTATTTTCTGCTCCTAATGAACCCCTGAGAGACAATCTGATGAATTTAAGATGAAGTCTGCTTTATATGTATGCCTTTCACTTCAGTGTTTTGACTTCACGAATGCAAAAGCGGAAAGCAAAAATCAGAAAGCAAAAGCGACCGAATTTCTGTTGAGAATATCCAGACAGCTCTGACTTCCCTGCACAACATTTTTAGCTTGTAAGAATGTTTCTGTGAAGTTTCAGTTAAGTAACAAAAACGTCAAAAACGTTGTTTTCAAAGTTTTAGGAGCGTTAAAGTTTTTGCGTGGTCATTAGAACGTTATTCAAACATTTATTCTGTAATAGATGTTAAAGATGACTCTAAACATTATAGTGTAACGTTCCACTAAAAACTTAAGAACAACGTTTTTGATTTATGATCACATATCATGAGAAACGTTCTGTGAACGTTCCGTGTTAGCTAGGTTATGACAGTGGGGAGAAAATACCATATGTGAAAGAAACACTTAACATGTTTTATTAAAAAGATAACAGGCTTTTGCTTAAACGCACCGCCCAGTGTTGAATCTGTTTCCTGAAGACTGTCAAAATGCTTTTAAGAGCTGTAATTTACACCACAAACCGTGTGTTTTTCCTTCTGAGGTCTCGGACATGTAAAGATGTGTTTGTTTGAGTGCTAAGATTTGTTTAAATAGAATTCGGGTGCAACTTTAAACAAACTTGTCGAGGTGTTTTCAGAGTGCTTGTGTAGGTGCCATGATTTATCTTTCCTTTCAGTTCTGCTTAGGTTTATAGATTTTTGTAACTTTGTTAAAATACGTGATTTGTTTTCACTTTACTAAATGTCTTGTTCGTTTTTGTCTATTCTCTAGATCCTTTCGAGGGCTTCATCATTTTTTCCATCAGGCACGAAATTCGCCGCATTAATCTGCAAAGAGGAGACTACAGTTTGTTGGTCCCGGGGCTTAGAAACACAATTGCTTTGGACTTCCACTACAGCCAGAGTTTACTGTACTGGACGGATGTTGTAGAAGACAAAATTTACCGCGGGAAACTGTCTGAGAGTGGAGGTAAGGCTAACAATAACTACCAGTTGTTTAGGACAATCAGTTTGAATGTTTACAACAACTTAATCACAAGCACAATGCAATGACATTGGACACATTGGTCTAAATGTGGTTGTGGGTTCACAACCTTCAATTCAATTCCTGGGAGACACATACTGATGTATAGCCTGAATGTACTATATGTATAGTGTACTATATGTACTATATGTATAGTGTACTATATGTACTATATGTATAGTGTACTATATGTACTATATGTATAGTGTACTATATGTAGCCTGAAAGTACTATATGTCGCTTTAGATTAAAGCGTCTGCCAAATGCACAAATGTAAATGTAAAAAACTGTTTTTATTAGGTAATCATGATTATTTTGTTTCTTAGCCGAAATGTTCAACAGGGTAATATTATTCTGCTTCTGTAATCATGCAAAGAGCAAAGTCACTGCACCAGTCGTGTGAATATTTCAGATTCAAAAGCCTCAGCGAACGTGTGAGAAGTAATTTACACTCTCATCACAGAGGAACCGGCAGCTGGAAATAGAATCAGAGAGAAAGTGACAATTGCATTGTCTTTAAGGTCCATGCTAACGTGCTAACATTTCATGAACCCAGTCCAAAATTAACACCTGACAATCAAATGTGAGTAAATGAAACCCTTGCCCGGTAACCCAGGAGCTGCAATATTACATCAGTATTTAAATCATGTTTTAGATCTGACCAGTAAGAAATATTGATGACAATATTCATAATTCAACCGCCAATGTGGCGACAATTTCATTTTGGACCCTGGATAGAGCATTTTGCCTAATGGAAGATATGCAACACAAGCTCTCGAACAAATTCAACATCCTGCTAATGTTATAAAGCTAGACTAAAACAAACTTTGGCTTTTGTCGTCATGTTTGGGTGTCTCTGCAGGTGTCTCAGGCGTTGAGGTGGTTGTCCAGCATGGATTGGCCACCCCTGAGGGCCTGGCTGTTGATTGGATAGCCAGCAATCTGTACTGGATTGACAGTAACCTGGACCAGATCGAGGTGGCCAAGCTAAACGGTGACTTGAGAACCACCCTTATTGCCGGGGGCATGGAACACCCTCGGGCGATAGCCGTGGACCCTGGCGAGGGGTGTGTACCTCCATTTAGCCATTATTGTTTTGTAAATTACCCTAAAGCTTTAATGAACAAGTCCAGTGATTGATAGCTTCTTACGGTTGTTTGCTGATAGTAATGAGCGTGTCTAATCACCCATAAATGAGGTTTTTAAGGGATTTCCAGAAGGGATATTACGATAGAATTGGACTATTATGCATTCTTACCTATTGTGCTGTTGCGCTAATGGTAATGTTTTTAATGAAGATGCAAGAAGATTCTGGTTTTAAAGACGTAATGAAGTTTAAATGTTTGCTCATCATTTAAATGCTAGAATGTTTTGATGTCAACAGCGTTCTGTTTTGGACTGACTGGGACGCCACGTTTCCTCGTATCGAAGGCGCTTCGATGAGCGGAGAGCAAAGACACGTGGTGTACAAGGACATGGACACGGGCGCCTGGCCCAACGGACTCACCCTGGATCACATGGAGCGGAGGATCGTGTGGACAGATGCACGGTGAGTGGGGACGCCAGCATTCTCGCTTTTACGGCCAAGAGCTTCGTCAATTTTTCATGTTTTTGCGAGTCGAGACGGTAAGAGAAAAGGTTTTAAAAGAGATGGTTGGTAAGTACAGCCCAAGGGTAGATCAGGTCAGGCCACAGTTTCTGTGCTTTACAGCAGTCGGGAATAAACGCAGATTCAGTCGTTGGTTACAGATTCAAACGATGATGTCTTTTTGAATGATTGAAGTGATATTGTTCTGCTTAAAAGTCGGAGACGTCTCAGTTGAGAGTAAAATGACAGGCAGACAGACATATACTGTTATTATAGATTAGAAGTTTGCCCTTTAGTTATTTTTCTCTTTCTATAGGAGTGTTTTAGCAGCTGTGCTGTCTTGACACATTCCTGAACTCTCCTCCTGCAATCTCTGGAGTTCAATTCTTTGTGTGTCCACTGGCCCTGAATGCACTACAAATTAATATCCAGATAATGAGATTCTGGGACTTAATGAAGAATCTGATCAATTGTCTGCATTCGATTCTCTCATTTCCGGCCCTGCTATATTCAGAACACACTTTTTTATCTCTCTTGCTCGCTCTCTCTCCCTCTCTCTGTCTTTCTCTCTCCCTCTCTGTTTTTCACTCTCAGTCTCTCTCTCTCCCCACCCCTCCCTCTGTTTCTGTTTCTCTTTCTCTCTCTTTCTCTCTCTATCATCAGCATCTCATTCAGTTGAGTTTCTCTCAGTGCATTTATTCAGTGTTACAGGGCTGCAGTGGCTTCACTCTGAACTCACACAGACTGTTCGTGGCACCATTATTTAGGGCAAACTGTCTGTGAACGGCTAGAGATTTCATTGCATTTTCACTTTTTTGTCCTTACTGATAGAAAGCTGGGACACACATTTGAATGGAGTTGAGTAATGAGGGCTTTGTGATCCAAAAAGTAAAGCTGTTTTAGAGGTGGAGCAACTTAATATTTTGACAATAAGATTCCATTTGTTAACGTAGATTAATACATTTGCTTACATAAACTAACAATAAACAATACATTAGACATCATTTATGAATGTCTGTTAATGTTAGTTAATGCAAGCACAGTTCATTGTTTGTTCCAGTTAGTTCATTGTGCATTAACTAATTGCATTAACTAAAAGCTAAATTTAACATTAACAATGACTATGAAATGCTGTAGAAGTATTGTTATTGTTAATTAATGTGAACTATGTGAACAAATGGATCCATCCTGTAAAATGTTATAGAAATATTTATGCATTTGTCTGCAATGAAGCTGGTAACATTTTCAGCCAGTTTTGATATGACATTGATATTATTTTGACTTTTGATATTATTCTTCATCCCTCCACAGATCTGATGCAATATACTCCACTCTGTACGATGGCACTGGACTGATAGAAATACTGCGGGGGCATGAGTTCCTCTCTCACCCCTTTGCTGTGTCTCTGTATGGTGGGAATGTCTATTGGACCGACTGGAGAACCAACACACTAACCAAAGCCAACAAATGGACCGGAGCCAATGTGACTGTGATCCAGAAAACCAGTGCCCAGCCCTTTGACCTGGAGATATTTCACCCCAGCAGACAACTACAGAGTACGAAACATTCAGTGCCTTAAAAAAATATCCAGATTCAGGGCTTGTCCTTTTTCCTCCTCTGACCACTTTGTATATCATAATATAGATATTATAGAATCTATATTATAGAATTATAGAAAATTCTAGTTCAATATGCTTTTTAATCTGAAAACCGTGTTCACAGCCACGTCACGTAAAGACTGCAACATGACATTTACATCGGACTTAATAACCCAAAGGCACATAGGAGACTTCTTATATTTTAGGAGACCACCACACATCACTGTCTAGATTAAATGACACTGTCACGGTGAAAAGGGACTTTGAATGACAAGATGATGAGAAAGAGTCAAAATAATGAAACACGAGACGTCTCTAGACTGAAGGCTGAAGGATGTTGTCATGTTAAATTAGCACACTGACCCAGTTTTGCCACATTCTGGTTTCTCACTATAAGATTTTGGGGTCTAGTTGGTTGCAAAGCTGTCTCGTCAAAAATTCCCTTGTTACTCGTGATTTAAATGTCTTTGATTAAACACTCGTTTTTTAAAGTATGAAAGTCAAATGTGTTAGGCTTCAAACATTTTATTCACACCGTTCTTCTACAACACTTCTAAAAATAAAGTTTTCAATGAATGTGTTGGAGCTTTAAGGGTTTATTTAGGGTTAAAGGTTTGTTCATGTCCCTAACTGTAAGTGTGAGCAAGCCTTGCTAATGACCCTTGGGTAATTTTGTGATGCATTTACCAGCTCTACATGTGTTCGTGGACTCACATTTAATTGGACTAATAGAATTTGCTCTCTATTCGGGATTCACTTTAAAGAGAAGCCAAAGATGTCCAATGAATGAAACACAATTGAATCAGTCTGTGATGGCTGTCCAACATCTTTTCCCTTGAGTAACATCTGCCAGATGCAGCGAAATCAGTCTCCTGTCATCACATCGAGTTTGGCATCGTCCTCCAAAGCAAAATTGCACTCGTAATGAGAAGAGGCTCTTTGTTAACTGATGGCTCCAGCTAAACGTTTATAATGTGCTGTCAGAAGAGTTCAGAAAAGCGCTTCAGATAATGATTGGCAGTGATAAAGCTACAGTTTGGATGAACTGATGGGACATGCTTTTCTGTATCGTCACAGATGTGTGTCGGAGACCTTGTGAGACAGTAAACATGCTTCTCTTGTTCTGCTCAAATTTCAAGTAGCTCCAAACCAATCCAGCAACTTTCAACTGCAAAAATATTCCTCGAAAGACAACGATGAAAAGTGAATTTTGAGTGACTTTTTAAAAATTATATTTAGCTTTGTCTTCTCCACCTTTGAAAATTACCTCACAGGCATTTTGTGTTATCTAACCAGAAGTGTGTTTCTAAGCTTTAGTGTAACAAAAATGATTATAAATGTTTCAGTCTTGTGTTTTTGTATTGTTGCTCGAAGCTCAGATTACCTTTTCTGTCCTCTGGCTGTTTTACACTGGCAGTTTGTTTATATAGTGTCAGATTTTTGTTCCACATTCATTTTCATTTCTGCATTTAAAGAGGCAATTTGTTACACCTTAAACAGTCTCATAATTGCTTGGGGAGAGATTATTGCATTTATTAGGCATAAAACATCTGATTTGACGTATGTGATGTGTTATTACTATGTAATTACTGTGTAATTACATGTAATAACAGCAACCTTGCTTTGAAATGAGATTATTTCATTTATGCAGCCAAGGATGAATTTATTATGCTGTGTTTCATGCATTTTTTTAGCTGTGTGAGTGTTTTTTCCAATCCGTGTGGAGAAACAACCTTGCTGTGAGCAAGTACAAACTCTGGGAGTGCTGGATAGGGATTTTGGGGCCTAATTACTCAGTACGGCATCCATGTACTCCACTTGTTAAGCAGAGTGCTTCTGGTTTTCAGGGGACAGTGTGCGCCAATACAAGATGCGCACCATAACAAACTAGCTGAGTCTGATTCTAAATGACACACGGACCTTCAGCTATAACTTCAGCTCAAACTTTAAAAAATCAAAGTGGAGCAGAGAAACTGTGTTTACTGGCGTCTTTAATTGGAGTGTGTGATCTTTTGTGACCCCTAGAAACTATAATTGCGAATAAGGTGGTACATCATTAAACGGGAAGATGAAATGTGAATGGAACACGTACAGGATGTAGGTTCAGATCTTCTTCATTAACATCTGCTCTTCTTCCTCAGCTCCTAACCCATGCGATGGTAACAGAGCGAGGGGCTTGTGTTCTCACCTGTGTCTTATCAATTATAACGGTTCTGCATCCTGCTCTTGTCCTCATCTGATGAAACTCTCACCTAACAACCGAACCTGCCAAGGTGAGCTTCATTCTCCTCGCTGGACTTTAAAATCTCTACAGAGTTTGTTGAAACACTGTCATATCAGACTTATTTTATCAGACATTAAATAAGAATTACACATTTGGAAGCATTTTTTAAACATTATGATTTGCACTCTGGGTTTAAAAAACATTTTTTTAAACACAGACCAGTAAAATGAATTGATATTCAAAACCAATTTTAATGCCACAGCAAACTAGCTTTCTATTAGACACACTCATTTATTTGATTATTAAAGAGAAATATAAATATAATTATTATCAAATAAACAAATGCAGTGTTATGTAGCCTTCAAATGTTTCAAGTGTTTTTTTAAGCATTGTTCAGGTAAACAGTACATGAAGTCTGAATGATTTAATTGAGGGCAGTGAGTAATTTTATCTTTCTTTTCAATGTCTTATGTGGACTGTAGCCTGTCAGATAGAGTACGTGTAACAAATTAAGGCCAGTATCGTTTCAAATACCGTATATGTTCTGCCACAGTGAGACATTATGAATTACAGTCTGCGTTTGTTCGTAAAAATGGGTGTTCTGCAATTGAATGGACTTGATATAAAGCAGAACGTCTGATATTGGAATAATTATAGCAAGTATCACGAGACTTCTGTGACCTACCTAAACTCATTATAGACTGAAATGGAAATCTCTGCATAAAGGCTGCCCCAGAGATCTCTCTAGAGGTCAAACAAAAGGAGAATTTACAGTATGACTTCTGTAAGTCAAATATTTTTATACTGATGTCTTTCAAAGGGCACTGAATTTTTATTATTATACTGTATTTGTATCATGTTAGCATATAGGTCATATTTTATGACACCTCTATTGTGTCGAATTGTTCCATTGGAATTTAATAAGTTCCTCTTCCTGTCATTTAATTTCAAACACCGATTTCACTTCCTGTCAGGGCTTGACCAGTTCATTTCAAGTTACAACTCGTTCTTAAATTCAGCATTTTGCTTGACTCTGACTGTCATATATTTTAACAGTGGTGAAGAAATTCCTGTTGTACGCTCGGAGATCTGAAATTCGAGGAGTTGATATTGATAACCCCTATCTCAACATCATCACGGCCCTGACCGTACCCGATATCGATGATGTCACTGCGATGGATTATGATGCAATAGAGGAAAGGATTTACTGGGCTGATGTGAAGACCAAAACAATAAAACGGGCGTTTATTAACGGAACCAAGCTTGAAACTGTCATCTCTGGAGGTATGGTAACAATAAGAATTGCTTGTGTTTTAATCCCTTTCACTGATAGAAAGTCAGATGTCGTTTTCCTTAAAGCTGCAATTCATAGGTTTTGCCTCTCTAACACCATCTCTTGAAACATAAAAAATTGCAGGTTTCTTTACGTACTTTTGCGTTTTTACTTCTTGCCATTTCCCTGGAAATTGTACCCGACATCTTAAATTATAAATCATTCATATAAACTTAAAGTTGTGATTCGTGGTATGGTAAGGAGATTGTGTTGAACACTGTCATATACTTGCTCAGTAGCTAATTTTTGTTCATTTTTAACCAAGAAAGTTACAATTGCAGATTTAATTACTGCTAAACTGCACAACTTCTGAACCTTGTTAACAGTGTTGTCTTTTTATCATTGTAATTATTGCCAATTGTTATGCAAGTGTTCACACTTAACAATCTATCAGTAGTTGTGCTAATAAGATCCATTAGTGTTTCTTTAGTGTAAGTATGTGGATAATTCATTGTTATTGTTCATGTTTGTGTTTATAGATCTGTCCAACGTCCGTGGCCTGGCAATCGATTGGCTGTCTAGAAACATGTACTGGATGAGCTCAGATAATGACGAGACGCACATTAACGTTGCTCGTCTTGACGGCTCTCTCAAAAGCACTGTCGTTCATGGCATGGACAAACCCAAGAGTCTCGTCTTGCATCCATCCAAAGGGTAACATAATCAAAACTATATCAACACTTAGCAGTGTTTATAACAGCTGAGGTTCTGATGTCCGATTAACCTGAAAACATGTCAAAAATCGATATGCTACTTATTAACAATGTAATTGCATATTTTTATTAAATTGTCACCTTTTGTTTCTCTCAAAGCGGCTTATATGCATCAGTTTAAAAACTAATTATTGAATAGATCTCTGTCTGTTTTTCACGCTCACGATTAACTGAAGTTATTAGAGTAATTTTCCTGGAGTTGATTAAGACTGACAAATTGCAATAGCCATGCAAACTGTTTAACGAAGCCAAACTGGTCGTCAGCCAATCAGAAGCTGGAATTTATCTTCCCCTTGTTGGGCCAGTCAATGACAGCTTCTTAATTAGCATGACTTATTATTCCAGGCGTGCAACCCAATTAAAAATGTAGCTAGTCGCTGCCATCGTTTATGGAGGATTTAATATAACAGAATGCTCTTATTCTTAGACTGATCTTAACCGTGGAGCGTTGTACGTGTTTGGTTTCATTTTTTCATTTTATATCCGGTATCTCTGGAGATCCGTGACCCTCACGTTCACTGTCTCTTCCTGTTACGTCCGTATCCTGTCGACATTTCTGAAAGTCGTCTGTCTTAAAGGTTCACAGGCACTATCAAGATATATGACGAAGATAGAGACAGACTTTATTTGATTGTTTTCTGGCCTGTGGTGATTCTGAAGATAAAGTTCTTTTATATCCCTGGGCCTCGACACGAGTCGCGGTTCTTAAAGTGACAGAACCTCATCCTTCATCCTGAAGACCCATCCATCTCTCTGAATGTGCATCTTGTTTGTTGTGGTCCACAGAAAGATGTTCTGGACGGACGGCAGCACCATAAACATGGCCAACATGGACGGCAGTAACGTTAAGATTTTGCACCAGAACCAAAAAGAGCCTGTTGGTAAATTCTCCTAACTCAGATTTAACTGCATATACATGTATATACTGCAGTTCTTAAAATGCTGCTCCGCAAATAAATGTTTGGCGTGGGGATATTGCAGATGTGAAATAAACAGACGTTTTGTAAGCAAAGTTGCGTGTTCATATTCATTAGATGAAACAATATCCAATTCCTTCGTCATTTCTAACCAAACCGTCTCGTGGAATTAGCTGAGGTCATATAATATATCTATAGTATGATATATAGATTGAGATGATTTTTATTGCTGAATTTCTGCCCGTCACATCAGCATCACCATAGTTTTCTCCCGATCTTCCTTAGGGCTTTCAATAGACTACCCGGCCAACAAACTGTACTGGATGAGCTCTGGAAATGGAACCATTAACAGATGTAACCTCGATGGGAGTGGCCTCGACGTGATTGACAGCTTGAGGAAAGAGCTTCGGAAAGCCACCGCGTTAGCTGTGATGGGTGAGTAAAAGACGTTTTTGTGGGAGATATTCAGCGTCAATTTACTAAGGTTAATTATACCAAGCAAATCAATGAAAGCTGTTTAATTACAGCAGTGATGGACAGAGATACTACAGTGAAGCTTAACATGCTTGGAGAGCAGTGGTTTATACAAATAATAATAAAAATGATTAAAAGCAATAAAATATATATTTAAAATTGTTCTTTTTGAATGTAGGCCACAGGGTCTAAACTGGCTTTTTATGAAGTTTAATTGTGGAGCTGTTTTAATTCTCAGAGAGGTTTAGAGATAATTTAGTTAGAATGTTGTTTTCAGGAGTTGAATTGCTACACGATTCGGAGCCCTGATATTTTAATGAACTTTGATGACTCAAATTGTGACGTCACAGCTGTTTTTCAGCCTGCTGAATTTAGTAACTCTACAGGCTTTGAAACTCAGCTACAGGCGAAATGAATTTGTTCTGTCATCCCGTGTGGCTGCTGAGTCGAGGTTGATTTGCATAAACATTTATTTGTTATGTGACGTATTTGCAGGTGAAACAGATGTTTAGTGGGAAATGATGTGGGCAGGGCTTAAGTTTAGACATCTGTGATCTGATTGGATGTTGAAATTTGGGCTTTGATATTATTGGTAAATGTGATGTTCTCCACCCATTCTGCCTTTGAATTTACTTTTCTTTTTTACTGACATAACAAAGGCGGAGAAAGCTTTTACGTACAGAATAATGTACACTTGAGAATTGGGCATAAATTAGACCAGGAAGGTTTAACTAGAAAAAAGTCCTTTTGGAGGGCAGAAGTGTTCCCTAGAATTCAAGCCTATTTCTTTTAAAACCAAGAAAATGTTTATCAACTATCAGCGACACAGTCACATGTTGGCATTTCTGAAAACAAAAAAATCTTTATGCTAAGAAGACAAAGACAAACTGCAATTTTATTCAATTTCTGCCTCGCACAAAGAGAACGTGTCTGAGGAAAAGCTCAGAGGCTACGAGGCACTATCTTTCATTTCATTCCTGTGACCTGCTGCGTAAATCTGTCAGCAAGGTGCCTGGAGAAGTGAGAGGGGAAGACGCATCGCATTTTTCATCGTTTGTGAATTGACGTTAATCTGTTTAAGTGTGAAACAGCTGGTTGAAAAGCAGAGAATCATCGGCTAAAGACATCAGTTCTGACTCCTGGCACCTGCCGTTTGATGCCTTTCCCCTCACCTTCAACTTTAAAGTCTTCAAGAAGTCTTCTAATTAGGCCAAACTCACTGACTGAATCTTACATTGATGGCGGAAGAATAATATTGTTATTAATATTGGTACAGTTTTATACGGTTTATTTTATGAAACCTTGCCAGCTATGTGGAATAACCTTTTAATAAAATAAATAAGCCCCACAAAATTGATATAAAACACCTAAGGTGGTTTTAGGCCCTGCTTAAGATTTGTTGTTGTTTTTACTTTTTTTAACAACAAATGTTTTATGGTTATGTTTTACAGTTTTGAGATTCTTTTCGTGTTAAACTCGAGTGTCGACTTATTATTCGTTTTCCCATAAACAGTGTTTGTATGTATCGCAATTTAAAAACTCAACCAAAAATGCAGTGTTATGCTTTATAGTAATGAAGTACAATCTAGATTCCCAGTTCTTACAAACATGTATGTGTTTTCTGTTGAATTCTGAGAAACGGCTTATAGAACACAATGAAATCAAAACCTTGCACAATCAGACGCTGCGGTTTGTTAACGCAATCAGTCCGAGCAACATCCCGGCAATCAGCGCCTGAGATGCTCTGAGACTGGTTGTTATAGGAGAGTCTGTTCTGTCTAATCGGGTGCCCAAACGCTGTTTATTTCCCTCATTTAAGCCTGTTTGGATGGTGCCAGACAGCCGCGCTGCTTATATATACACACAACGCTGCAGTCGCTTGCGAAGAAGATCTGACTTGTTTTGCTATATGTCTCAGGTATGAGGCCTCAAATTAAGGCTGTTGTGGACAGTGGAAGCGCAATAGGAAAGAGAAAACCATATATTAGGGGGCACGTATGTGTGTTATTGAAAGCTGTACAATTATTGGCTCTAACAAAGATGGAAACAGCAGAGAATTCCTTCAGAAACAGGCGTTTGCTATTTTTATAATAACGCTGCAGCTAATTTATCTCGCACTTTCTCTCTCTTTATTTGGAACAATTTTTGTCTTTTCTACCCTATTAGCTCAAGCGCACAATAACTCAACCCTGTCTTCCACGTACTCTTGTCTCATTGCCGTTTGATTATCACACTCGTTTGTTTAATATTAATGTCTAATTAACCCCGATTTTTACCAGACGTCCCTGGAGTGGAGCAACAAGTAAAGCGATAATGAAATATTAATGACTTTCCTTCCATTTCATTTTCTTTGTCATTGTTGTCTTTATAGAATATAGTCTGTTGTTTCGTCCACATGAACTCGGTGATCTTGGACTGCAGTCAAGGTATTGAAGTCCCACATTTGTGAATGCTTTAAGTACGCCGGTGTAAATGTTAACATACCCTGTTTGCGTTTGGTCTTTACGCCTTTTTAGTAATTAGCTAGATTTGTTGTCGCCTGCACAAAAACATCAGTCAACATGCTCTATTCTTCACAGCTCTTAAGAAACATGAAAATTGCCTTTTTGTCATAGTTTTTGTCTGTTTCCTTCAGATTGTTATAGTGTGATTAGCCATGCAGGTTGTGCAAATGATTTTAGGAACGTAAGACAGTGCTAGCAATCAGACAAACCGTACATCTAGCTATCACACTTGTCTTTGTTTAGGTCAAGGTAAATATGATGTTTTTCTTGACTATGGTGGTTTTCAAAGCCCTCATCTGCATTTACATGATCCTCGTTGTGTCCTATATGAAGAACAAACCAAAGCTGTTTTCATTTTCCCCGGGCAAGTGTCTGCCAACGGCTGATAGTTTCAGCTCAGGCCGAGAGCTAAGAATAGTCGTGCTTGCATTTGGCGTCTGTTTGTAATCCATTCAGGCCTGCCAGGGGACTATGCTCGCACCTATGGGATTCATAAGTGCTGAGGAGGTGAGCAGCACAGAGCAGTGAAGTAAAAGTACAATGGGGCAGTTTGTTGCAGAGGAACGCCGCCTGGTTCACTTTAAGATAAAGCTTGCATGTAAAGGAATGCGTAGCTAGTTGTGGGCATGTCGCATCACTGGGGAAAAGGATCTTGGGAGACTGCGGCACGCTTGTGATGATGTGTAATCACAGATGCTGTGTGTGAACTGATGTTTTTTAAGTCCTGCTTGTTTTCTTTGCTTCTGGAGTCAGTGTTGTATTATGTATTACAGGCTGAGTTGACACAACTATGCATGGAACCGAGACAATTGTCGTGTTTTTCCGCTGCTAAAAAATACCGCAACATATCAAGACACATCAGTAAAGCTGTTTAGTTTCACACCACTTCAGTTTTATAAAGATTTTTGATGCATATCTTTAATATTAACTAAATCTTTGTAGCAGAAATGGCAGATTACATAACAATATTGTCATGCAGTTATTGGTGTGGCACAATATACTTAAATTAAGTATATTGTGAAATGACTTCTCTGACTTTAAGCCCCTCCCTTACAATCACCTTTCATATAGTGACCAGTTTTCACCACCCAATCAATTCTAGATAACATCAAGTCTTGTTCTACATTTTTTTCTCCAATGATTATCCTGTTTCACCCAGAAATATGTCATATTACAGAAAAAAGGAGACCGGTGTTGTGTTCCTGTAGCTCAGTTAGTAGAGCATTGGTTTTGGGTTCGATTCCAGTGGAGCACACGTACTGACAAAATGTATAATTTGAATGTACTGTAAGTCGCTTTGAATGAAGCATCTGCCAAATGCATAAATATGAATATAAATGTGTTGACTTAAAATTTTTGTGTTGAACCCAATAGACCCCTTTTAAGAGTTTGTTTAATAGTTTTGTGATACGCTAAAGGATAGCAATGTATTTCTGCCTGTTCTTACCTCTAGGAGGAAAGCTGTGGTGGGCGGATGATGTTTTAGCCCAGCTGGGGACGGCTAACAAGAGAGACGGAAAAAACCTGTCCGTTCTTCGAAACAAGACCACAGGAGTCGTGCACATCAAAGTGTATGACAAAGACAGTCAGAAGGGTAAACAGACAGAAACAACACCCTGAGTGTTTTGTCTACAATTAAAATGCAGACTCAACATCTTCACAGCATAAATAAGATCACATCTGTTTTTTTCAGACCAAACGAGGTTTAAATTTGTTTACACACAAACAATGTAAAAAGAACAGCAGTATCCAGGGTTCCCACTTTTGACCTATGGCTTTCAATATACAGTGTATATTCACTGTTATAATTTTCACGACTTTCCTGTGACTTTATAGATTTAATTTATTTTTTCAGGCCTTGAAAACAACAGTTTTAGAACCACAAATTTTGGTACAAAGTTCCCCATGAGTGTGAGAACACCGTCCATCTCCAATACGTCTCTGTCTCTGACAGGGTTTTTTGATTAATGCCTGTAGGTCCAACAAGATAAAGCCAGTACCTGGCTCAGCTTCATTTCTGCAAGGTGAGGCTACAAAGGACCAGGACAAAAGTATATTTTATAACAGTTATGTCTCTGTTGGCTAACTACTGTCAAAGCTCTTCCCTATCTATGAATTATGGTGAAAGTCTTTCATTTCAGTGACAGGTCTGTTAGCGTAGGACTGCTTGATCTTCTAAATGCTCTATTAGGATTAAAAAAAGGCAATTAGAGGCTGTTTAAGGTAAATCTTTTTGCGTCCTCCTCAAATCTTCTCGTACCAATTAGTTCCCTCATTTATCTCCTTTGACATGGACCTCATGGGAGAGAAAGGCCGTCTCATTACGCCACTTCAGATGAGCTAACCGGGGTGTCAAAGCGTTGCCAATGTTTTTCTCTCCGTTCTTCGCTTGTGTTTGTGAGATGTTCCACAAATGACTTGGGAGGTACATAGTGTTTAATCCCCAAGCATGGACTGAGGGGGATCTCTAGAGAGTGCTTGGACAGAACGTTAGATACACACTTGTACACTTTGTGGAGTGTGTGTGTATTTAAGCTGTTTTGTCTCCTGTGTAGGTCGTAATCTATGCCTGTCGAACAACGGCGGGTGTTCTCAGCTTTGCCTCCCCACCTCTGAAAATTCTCGGACGTGTTCTTGTACCATGGGCTACAACCTTCGATCGGACCGGGCCACTTGTGAAGGTACAACTAATAGTTAAACACCAGGGGAACAGCTGCATAAACATAAACTCAGTCTTAAGACCTAGTCTGACCTACTAGCAATTAGTTAATCAGCCTAATTAAATTAAAGTCTAATTGAACTAATTTATCTTTTAATGTAACTGTCTTAAAAAAAGTTATGACTAGTCATGAAGATAAACTTTGATGGCTTTTAAGACTTTGATTAACTAGTCTAAGCAATTTATACAACTAGCCACTAAGCCCAGCTCAAGTACCTAACTAACCATTTAACTATGTGCCTAGAACAGGTTTTAAGGTTAATTTTGGTGAATGTTTTTGCAGGCGTTCAGTCTTTCCTGATGTATTCAGTAAACGAAGGAATCCGAGGAGTATCTCTCAATCCCAATGATAACTCCGAAGTTTTGATGCCAGTAACGGGCATGTTATTTGCAGTGAGTCTGGATTTTCATGCTGGTAAGCACTTGTTTTTTTTTTAAGTTTATAAAAGCATGTTTCTAAGAGAAAAGAGAGGTAATATGGTTGTAATAGAAATCAAACTGCAAGATGCAGCCGTTAAATGTGGAGTAATAAGACCAAATAGACCACGGAAATGATAAAATAACAGTTTATATAACAGGAAAGTAATTTGTTAAACATGTTAATAGATATTCAGTTATCTTGGGAGTCAACTCCTTCTTTGTGTGGTTTGTCACTCATTACTGTAGATCAACACTGTCTGAGACCAATATAAAATATTCTGTCTTGTCTTAAGTATTTATTTCAAAAAAATTGACTAAGATTACTCTGAATCCTAAAAATCAGACAACAAGTGAACATTATAAACAGAACTGCAGTCAGTTGGACATAATTTTATTTAATTTTTTGTCTTGGTGTAATTACGTTTTTGAATGACTCTGTTTAATTATAATTATTCTCTTTTAATAATTCAGAAGAAGGTATACTAAAATAACTAACCTGTGTAATTCAGAACGTGTACATGGACACCATAGTAATTCTGTATCTTTATTGTCCACCATGTGTTTGTCAATATATCAGCTCTTGACGTGCAAAATTTCAATAAAAGGGAAGCATTCATTTGTAGGGTTGCTGCTCCCGGTAATTCGGACAGATTTATATTGTGCAGTAATTGGACAGCTGTCTCGACACCGACACAGAAATGTCACTCTGCACATCAGCAACAGACAGTCTGCAGCCCCGCATTTGCATGATAGAGCAAATATTGGCATTACATTGCATGTCTATGTATTTTTGTATTGCGAGGGGGTGGAGTCAATGTGCTGTCATGACAGATGGAAGATAATCGCAACAGATTAGCTGGACAGATGAGCCGAGGTCTCCTAACGAGAGATGCGCGTATGCGAGTGAATTGCAATCCGCTTCCATTGGCGTTCCTGTCAAAATGTAATGTGGATTTTTGGGTGGGTGAGAACCTGCTGGTGCACCGGTTTCTGCGTCCAAGTCAAAGCAATTTTTATGAAAAAGCATTCTGAAGGGCTGCGGGCCACAGAGGCCAGAACAATCACAAGCATTTTGTTCCTCTTTAGCCTGTATTGTGTTTGAGAAGAGATGAACGGTTCAAAAGAGCAAAACTATTTTGGCCAGTAAAAGTGGGCCGATTTTAGTGGGAACCTTGGCGTGTCCATGCGGCTGTTCTAAAAACATTTTCATTTACTGCCTGTTGGCTATTGTATTTTGTCTGTTGAAAGCTCAGATATCTATAATACCTGGATAAAACTATCCATTAGCATTCCCAATCATGTTCTTTTACATACACAATTTGAATTCTGAATTTAAAATTATCCCTCCAACAAAAACAATCTACCCACGAGTAAATGTAGAACTGTGTTACTTTTTAAAATGTTGGAATCCTACAGGAAATGACACGCTGTATTGGACTGACATGGGCTCGAACAAAATCTCGAGATCCAGTCGCGATCAAACATGGAGAGAGGACGTTGTCACAAGCGGTCTGGGGCGCGTGGAAGGGCTCACGGTGGACTGGGTTGCAGGTGCGAATGGTTCTCTCAGCATTCGTATTAGCCTTTCCATGCTTTCTCAAGTACCGTCCCTGTTGTCTTGCTTCCTGTTTCTCTGTTGGCTAAACCTTTGTTGTTCTGCATTTAAAGGTAACATGTACTGGACAGATCACGGCTTAAACTTGATTGAGGTTGCTCGACTGAGTGGCATGTACCGCGCCGCGGTGATATCTGAGGGACTCGATCAACCCAGAGCAATTGCTGTACATCCAGTAAAAGGGTCTGTATCAGCTTTCCTATGTTTTTTCTTTTAAAATTTAGGCCTCTCTCTATTGCACTATGGTTTCTCGTTTTCTCTAATGCTAACTTTCACAAAGTGTGGCAATAGTCTTTAAACGACTGACCTATGATCGTCTAGAGAACAGTTAGCATCCACAATTAGCACCTCAAAGCTTGTTAATTGCAGATTCACCTTCATTCTGAAATGCCTTATAATTTCCTTTTGTATGTAACATCAGAGGGTGATTATAATCGTGACCTTGTCTTCGTAATGAGTTGCTGTTTACGAATATACGTTGCTTATTAGCAGAAAAGTTGGAGAGCAAACATTAACCATCCAAGCTAACAGGAAACGTTCCCAGGCTAACCTTTCGCTACAAGTTCTCTCTTTCTGACAGTTATCAGACGTTGTTGCAGTAAGATATATATCAAATTTATCAAAACATTATTCTTAGTTGTTAGTGGAACGTTTTTGTTACTTAATGGAAATGTCAGGAAAACTTTCTTACAACCTAAAATTGTTAGCTGGGATACTTCAGCATGTTTCAGATCCCCAGTATATCCTGTTTCTGCTCAAATCTAGATAAAAGGTGTTTTTGGATGCTGTATGATCTCTGTATCTTTCTCTGAAACGAGTCAATGAAAGTTGATGTACTGAAACATAACATTTAACACCATGTAAACATGACATCCGAGCTGATTCTTTATTAACTTAAATCATGTTCTTATCTGTGTCATTTATCTCTTCTTGTCTCTCTTCTCATAACCCACCCTCCAACTTCCTGTCATATAGAGACGACCTCTAATAATCCAATGAATTTAGTTTGATTCTCTTGAAAGGTTGCAGTTTTAGGCATCATTGCGTGATGAGACCACAATAGTAATTGGTTGATCACGTTGAACCTTTTTTTTGTTAAAATAGCTCCTAAACCAATAATCCTGTTACTATGTTAGCATTGTGCTAATGTTTTCCCTGTTTACTTTGTTTGTGTTGACGCAGGTTTCTCTTCTGGACCGAGTGTGGTCAGACTCCGACCATCTCCAGGTCACGTCTGGATGGTTCTGAAAAATCTGTGCTTGTTAGCACCGGACTAGCACGACCCAACAGCGTCTCCATAGATTACCAGGTCTGCCCATGCTAAAACGCTAACTGCCGTCTGTGCAAACTCTTTGATCGGTGCTGATTTCACACGTTATCTAGCAGCGTTTATGTATCACTGAAAACATCTAGTGCATCGTTTACAATAAGTTTGTCTTCCATTTGCATTCTAGGAAAATAAATTATACTGGTGTGACGCCCGCAACGGTAAAATTGAAAGAATAAACCTGGAGAGTGGCGAAAAGAGGGAGGTGGTGTTCACCATGAACGGTGTGGACGTGTTTTCCATAGCCGTCTTTGGAGCGTACCTTTTTTGGTCTGACAGGTAATTAACTTTTTCATAATTGTCACAGTCTCACAGAAGGGCAAACGAAAGCCAGTTTGTTCCCTTCTTACTGTACCTACAAGGTCAGAGTGCCTGAGCCCTAGCGACACTGTGTAATATGCTAAGAGGCAGGTTTTATTATTTAAAAATCTCCCACGGTTCAATGTCATGGCAAGGATGGGTTACCTCACCTTCTGTTGGACCAGCTGTGTGCTGTGTTTTAATGAGTTCTTTGGGTTTTAATTAGTTAAGGGCCGTTGATTAACAGGTGTCAAATGTTTTGCCTTGTAGAGCCTACGCCAATGGATCCGTTCGCCGCGCTTCCAAGAATGACGGCACAGACGCGGTGACGATCCGGGGCGGCCTCGGCATCGGTCTGAAAGATGTGAAGGTCTTTAGTCCGGAACGGGAGAAAGGTTGAGGTTTCACTTAATGACAGTTTTACTCATATTTTCCCATTCGTCCCAAATAAAGGAAGTATGCATTCATTAGCACAAGACTAAGAGAGAGTTAAAGAGAGCTACAGAGCATCGTCAGTACCAATTTCAAAATCAAATTACAATAAGCACAGTAGCGACTTTCAGATTATCCCCAGTTTTTGTTTGCATGCCAATGGGGAGGTCTCTGAGTTGTAGTTTGTTATTATTACCCAGCTAACAGGGAACATTCTCAAAACATTGGCTAACATTTGAAAGTTAGCTCTAAGTTATTAAAAAGGTTATTTCAGTAGCATTAGTAGAACATTTTTAAGGTTATATATCATATATATCAACATTTTAAAAACATTACTGAATATTAAAAAGTTTAAATAATGTTTTGCAAATGACGTTAATACGTCGTCTAAAAAAACGAGAAAATTTGAATGTTTCTAGAACTTTCAAAATAACATTTTTAACGCTTCTGTTATTTAAATGAAACATTAAGGAAACATTCCTACAAACTAAAATTGTTAGCCGGGTAGCCACAAGACGCCATAAGAAGCCTGATCTGTTTGCTTTATCCTCCTCATCCAGGCACGAACCCGTGCAGCAGGGCTAATGGAGGTTGCCACCAGCTTTGTTTTTACCTGGGGAACAATCGGAAAATCTGTGCCTGCGCACACGGATATCTTGCTCGGGATGGGCTTGGGTGCAAAAGGTACGAGGGGTACCTGCTGTACTCTGAAAGAACAATTCTGAGAAGTGTTCACCTGTCGGACGAAAACAACCTCAACTCGCCCGTCCAGGCATACGAGAACCCGGTTTTTTTTAAAAACATTATAGCTTTGGCCTTCGACCATCGTCAGAAAACGCAAGGAACCAATCGGATTTTCTTCAGCGACGTACATTATGGGAATATACAAGTAATAAATGATGATTGGACAGGACGACACATCATTGCTGAGAGTGAGTGTTTATGTTAATTTTGATGTATTATTTATATGACGGTACGTTTTTTATGTTTACTTCTTGTTTGAAGCAAATTATTTCTTGCAACCACACACAACAAGCAAATCATAAATAAAAACACATAAATATGAGCTGATTTGTGTGAGCTTGTGTTATAAACACATTTGACATGATGAGTTTGATTCTTTGAAATTGTATTTTTGTTAATGTTTTGGACACCTTCCAAAAGTCTTTTTCTGAAATGACCCAATGCACTGTCAACAGCAGTTTCATGGCACGTATTTATTTACAAAGGAAACTAAGTGGTTACTTTTCCGCAGTGCGGCTCGTATTTGTAGAGGCATCACGGCCAATTAAGTGCGTTAAAATGTAAATAAATTATCTGTATAGAGTGCAGCCAATTACTCTGATACAGAAGCAACCCAACAGCCGGCATTAAAATTCATACCTCGTGTGATTTATCAGGCCCTAACCTTGTCAACATTAACACACGTCTCATTTAATCAGAACACCATTAACCTGCGATGCTGTCACTTCACAGCTGCTGCTCTGAGCGATGGCTCGTCTGAGAGGAATTGTGATATTTGTCAGAAGCGGTCGTGACACGAGCTTCGATTGTTACACCCATGACCCCAGACGCTCAACTTCATCCTTTGTTGTGAATTTACCCGGTGTGCGGCAGGCGAGTTTGTTGGCATAATTGATAAGCGGTTTGTTTGTTTAAACGTTCTTGTGTTTGATGGGTGACGGAAAAATGTTGGACTGGGTTGTTCACGTTTTTAATAGTTTCGTTTTCAGAACTTTCAAGTGAGACCCTCACCGTCACCTTCTTTTCACCGTAATGCAAAACAAACCAGAGTTTGCCTAAGCCATTAAAACGATGTCACCATGCCAAAAATTGTATTAGTTCTAAAAATAATCCTCACATATAATTCTTTTCTTTTGACTTTACGTGAAATGTGACCTGGACGTGTTTTTCTGAGATTCACCTGGATGCTTTAATTGTGTTTTGTTGCTTCAACAGCTCTTGAGACCGCTGTTTGTTGAGGTTTAAAATCTGACATGTTGCTGCCTGTCCAATTTAAAGCATCTGCCAGAACAGACAGTTTCTGGACTTGCTGATATTTTTCACCCAGACCTTCGCTGCTTCTGACGATTAAAGCCGTCGTTTTTCCAACACTGTTAACATTGTTCCTTGTTCTAAATCGTTTTATTGAAGAGAGCTCACCCTGTTCGTTCAGCGTGAACTCTGACAGTGAGAGGAATAGCACCTTTCTCTTTTCATGTGTATGCCTGTCAACTGTCGTACGAGCAACCTGCCTCTCTCATCCTGTGTTCATAACGACGCTTCAGGTTTCTTTAGCACTTCAAATCTACAGTTCTCATAGAAACCGGGTTATGACAATTTAAAGGGACAGTGCACCCACCTGGTTCTATCAGATCGCATGAGATTTTCTTTAAAGTACATGAGACATAGAGACAGCTTTTACTTTCTCGTTTAGAGTTCGACGTGCCTGGTCCTTGTTCACGTTAATTTTTCAAATAAAGCAACATATTTCATTGTTTGGTTGCGGAACGATATGAGGGTAAACAAATGAGCATTTGGTGAAAAACTGAATTTTAATTTTGGGTGCACTGTCTCTTTAAAGTGTGTTTTCTGGCCTGTGTTTGTTCTGAAGGTATCTTTGTTAAAGTGTGGGTTCTTCCTAACCCTTTACTGCTGAAACATGAAATCCAATATTCTTACCACGCATCACAATTCTGAAGTTCTTATTGGATCAAAGATCTAAAAAATATTGACAAGATGTTGAGTGCTTTTTTGGCCCGTTATACGATATTCTCAATTGATTTTGAAACTTGTTTTTTTTAAAAAAAACAGTAAACTAGCAAAAATACCAAGTACAGTGTGAGCTTCACTGAAACTGGAGCTTATTTGTTGACACATTAATATGCTAGGAAAGATCTAATCGTGTAAAAACATTTCTGACATTAAAGTATAATTAGTCTTTAAAAAGGCAGATGTCCCTATTATGAGTATTGTAATTCAACACAAACCTGAATTGAATCTCTGAGAGAATATAAGAATGAAAAGGTTTTACACAGTCAGACTTCGCAGTCGTCTGATCTTTACTCGTGCAAGGAAAATCAATTACAGGTTAGAGGTGAGCGAGAGTCTCTGAGAGAGTATTGGCTAAGAGAGAGAGAGAGAGAGAGAGAGAGAGAGAGAGAGATCATCAGAGCTAGGTAGTCAGACAGACAGCAAGAGCTGAACTATGCCAGAAGGATTTGAAATCACATGATCAGCCTTGAGGAGAGAGAGAGTAAGAGATTGTGATGGGATTTTCTCCGCAGGGGGAAATCTGTCTTTGTTAGTTACAGGAAAAGGTGATGGATGGCATACAGGGGCTGATCAGATGACACACACAATGTATTGCATTGGAGCCGTTTCCATGGCAACACATATGTCTCAGCTGTCTTACGTAAGTCTTGTCAAAGGCCTGAGCTGGAAATGTCACATCACCTTTGCTCTTAAAACCAGTAACGTATGTCATCTTCACCTAAATTGATGTTAACTGATAAATTACACGATAAACAAACATATAGCTACAGCTGGGATCTTAATTTACATATATGTTAATTTTGAGTATTTAAAGCAAAGATAACATGACCCCCACCTTCTTATGTTTGTTTCCTGTGATGATCAACTTCACTGAATTTTGGAATCATCTGCAGTTTGAAGAACTTTGGACAACTCTTTCTAGGATATTTGATGAGGAACATTTGAGTTTGTGAAAATCTCAGTTTTGATTGTCGTCTTTGGCGTTTTGGAAAATGTGAGCACAGTTTGAGATCTTTCCAATTTTTCTGAAACTCCACAGGGGATGCATGAGATTACAAGGGTCTTTATCTCAGGAGATAAAAGTCGTCTGTCGTACTGTCCTGTCTCGCGCTTGTTACATCCGTGCTTTATGCAAAATATCCAGCATCGCCTGCGTGTCCCGTTCTTCTTCACCAACCGCTGTAACCGTTGGGCCGTGCAGGGATGAGAAACTGTGACCTAGAATATGTGAACTATTATGAGCTGTGCTCTGTTAAAGCTGTTAGGTTGTAGAGAAGAAACTTCTTTTCATGTGAAGTGTGCATCTACAACATCAAAGAGACTGGATGCTTGTATGATTAATGCATGATTTAGTTTTTCTTAGAAACCCTAACACAAATCTTTGTGAGTCATGCACGGCAAGGGTGCAAATAGCCAATACACCGAGCGATTGGTAATTAAACCAGCGCGGTGAGGTGGGCAAAACTTTTGTTTTCCACTGTAATTGTTGTCATGGAAAAACTTCACACGGTTTTTAGAGAGCTTCCTGTGTAACAACTGTCAAAACCCTGCATCCCTATACACCACAGGTTCTGATTGGCTAGTTTTCTAATGAGCTAGTTTGCTGATTGGCTTAAAGTGTGCGCCACCCCCTTTTTTGCTGTTTACAGGGTACAGTCACAGACTAAGTAACATTTCTCATGACATCATTGTGATATTTGTCAATTAGCAGAGATATTTCATGCATGGTATTACAAACATTGCTCACAGCACATAAGAATTGTATAATATACCATACCTAGCACACCTAGCTATGAAATACTAATGGTATTATTATAAGTAATATGTTACAATACAGGAAAGCGCTTTTGTGCAACATGCAGTGATATCAATGTGTCTGCAGAAAGGTGTACAAATGATGTCGATTCAGTATTGACATGCATTTCCACAACACAGCTTGATCTTTTCTACCTCCTTTTTAACACCGATCTGGTTGATCTGTCTGGGTTTTCCGTATCTTTTCTGAAGGAACCCGTTGTAGTTGTCGTCTGACATTATGTTTTATGTCCTTTAGATTACCTGCTCCCATTGTGCGTTTTTTATAGATGTTAGAAGGTTTGAAATTATTGCATAAATTATGCATGCTTTTATTGAGTCTCTCCAGTGTGCTCAGATATTATGTCATCAAAGTGAGGACCACAGTGGCTGAGGGCATCAAGTTCTCTGTTCATGTTGAATCTCTCTCTGTAGATGTTGGTTCTGTGGAGGGATTGGCCTACCACCGAGGCTGGGACGTCCTTTATTGGACGAGTTCCACCACATCCACCATCACCAGGCACACGGTGGACCAAACCAGACCGAACGCATTCAACAGAGACACGGTGGTCTCTTTGTCTGAAGAAGACCATCCACATGTTCTTACTCTGGATGAGTGTCAGAGGTGAGTCTAGAACCTCCTCCTAGGTTTACCTCAGAGAAAAGTTTAAACAAGCCAGTAAGTTCTAAACCATCATTCTAAACCATCTTTAAGAAACAAATGTTCTTTGGTTCCGGTCCAAAAAAGAAAGCCAGACGCTGCCTGGAGATAAATGAATCCTCACTGTAACATTTTAAGCTCGGTTCTCTTGGTAATTTTATTCTTGTTAATCTTCCTCCAGTTAATTTATTTTGTAACTGGCTGCTTGTGCTATTTCATTTGTACTGTGTTCAATGTTCTTGAGCCGCCGTGTTTCTGAGTACAAGAACAGTTAAATCCCATGTCACCATCAAATGTGTTGAAATAATATCTGAACTTTTGTTACAGTAAAATAAATCCATTAGTCTCAAAATATGTCTCCGCCCCTTCTGAAAATAACCCCTGTTGAAAATTTTATTTTGATCGCTGTCTTTCCAAAAGGTCGTTTAAGGGAGGGGTCCTCCAATTATTTTGGGGTAATTAAACGGCAGACCGCATAGAGTGTATTAATTTTACATCAGTGGGTTGCGTGAATGTTTAATAAAGATTCAGATCTGAAAGCAGGGTGACCTGTGTTACAGAGATCTCTCGTTTTCTAATTAGAAACCATTAATTAAATAGCACTTTTATTAATTTATTACTTTTCGACAAATTGCTGCCTTCTGGTCTGTTTCTAATTCTGATTTTGATGGCTTTTGCCTCTGATTTTAATGGTGTTGAAAGAGTTTTCATGATGTCAATCATGTTATTTATATTTCCTCATTGGCATGTTAAAAATTAGTTGTATATAAACGTATGAATTATGGGCTATTTTGAGATTGAGACTAATTGAACTGTGCTTTGCATTTTATTTGCTTAAAAGTAAATGTTAATCATTAAATGTGAATAAAAATGTAGGCAAAAAGTGACCATGTTTTGTTCTGTTTAACTTTCACAAGTGGAATATAGCGTTAATTCTTCATAGCGTACGTGGTCGGACATCATTTAAATTGTAATGTATACAGGCTGAACTTTTTTCTTGGTATTTTGCTGTTTCAGACTCTTGACAGCATTAGCCATGCTGTAGCGACCTTAGTGTTAGCCTGTTAGAGCATTAGCACGGCAGTTAGTGGCTGCTGCTGTTGTCAGCAAGTTGCCCCACAGATTCAAAAGCTGCCAGAGTTCACAGCTAAGACTTAGCGGTTGATGGCGCAAGGTGCCGTCACGTGTTAAGCTAGCGTGCTTGTCTCGTACACAAGGACACACTCGTCGTTTGAAGGACTAGCCTTTTTTCCGCCACATTAAAAGACTGCAGTGAGGACAGTGTTCGTGAAAGTGCTGTAGGGCTGTAGCTTTTATGATTATAATTGCAAATGAATGCATATTTAATGAGGATATTAACATACAATGTGAATTCTTGATATAGATAACGGCCATTATTAGCCACTAATGCCGAACTGAAAATGAGAAATTTGAATATGGCATTCAAAGATAATGTTACATCTGCAATCTGAAAGTGAATCAGTTATGGCGTATGTTTCTGTCAATATTATTTGTATTTGGACAGTTATGCCATATTTAAAAATGTATAAATATTATTACGGTAACAAAATATCACACAATATTTCAAGCAAGTTTTATTTTTACAAAATGTCAAACGTTAGTGGAGCATGTACATACGTAATGTGATAAACTACACCCGCGTTTACTTTAGAGGAACTGACATCATACATCCACTAAATCACCTAAAAATCACCTTGACATCAGTTGGTTAAAGGTCATCGCAAGAACGGCTCGTAAAAGTGACGCTAAATTTCGCTAAAGCTCAATTGTTGACAGGTGCCACTGTCTAATGCAATGACAATTGTGCATTTGTAATTGTGACTTTTGGATTATATGGTGAAACCTTAAAGTTTGTTTTCTGGTTGGCTTTTTAGTCTTTATTGTAAAAATTATTTGATAACTACACTGCCCCCTAGCCTCATGTTTTGGACTAACTGGAATGAACAGAAGCCGAGCATCATGAGGTCAACGTTATCTGGTCGAAGCATCCGAGTCATCGTCAGCACGGACGTCGTCACTCCTAATGGACTCGCCATCGACCACAAAGCCGAAAAGCTCTACTTTAGTGATGGCAGTCTGGGCCACATTGAGAGGTGTGATTACGACGGCCAGCACAGATATGTGAGTATGCTGGGGCTTCTTGCGAAGTTTTTGAAAAATTCATTGCAGATGCATTAGCTGTATGTGGAGAGGACACCAGGCCAGGGCATAAATAGCTCTGAAAACATCTTTTGGCCTTTATAAGGCTTTTCTTTTTTGCAGAAGTTTGATGTTGAAAGAAGAGACAATTGCTTGGCTTTGCACCGATGCCATTGTTTTTCGAAAATGGACCAGAACAAGTAAATTAAAGTATCTGGTATCAATTAACAATCATTGACTTATTTTACTATAGTTTTTAGTCATTATTTCAATGATAAAATAAACCAGTTTTGGTCATTGTCAACCACTTAAGTCAAGAGCCAAAAACTGTAGATTCCCACCAACAATACCACAGTGCGTGAAATGGCTCTTAGCTAGATAACAAAACTGTCTGCCCGCTAGGCTATTAAAAGGTGAAAATTGAGCCGGGCAAACAAAGGAACGTTTATTTTCTTAAGCGCGAGACACAAACCAAGCTTTGAGGAAAGGAAACCTGACAGACCGCTCTGTGGGAGCCGGTGGCATCTCGGCCTGCAGGAGACAGATCCATACTGTGGCCTTTTCAGTCGTATTCAGGGGAACACAGTATGTGTGAAACCTTGTGCTTCATTGACAAGCAACTGGGCCACAGATTTAAGCACCCCAGAATTCAAAATTAATCAATGGAAAATGGATTTCACCTCATGAAACCTTTGTAATGACAAAGCGACATCAAAATTCACCCTGTTTACATTCTTAAAGGAGCAGTGCACCTGCAAACAAAAATTTGTTTACTCGCCCTTACCTTTTTTTTTTACTGAGAAATACGTACGATTCCGGAAGTTCAATGTGTTGAGTCATTTTTGTTGTGTTTAAATATATATTCTGTACAAAAGCAAAAACTACCTTCCAAATATTGTTTTTTTCTTTCCTTCAAGCCTGTGGCATATTGTTGTCAATAAACTCCTGAAAAATTCAGATTTTGCTGAAAGAATAAGAAGAGCTATTTGCACCTGTCTTAGCAGGAGTTGTGTTCGAGTTACTCTTCATCATATTAGTGGGTAGAATAGTCTGACATAATCCCCTCTCAGATGCTGCTTCACACATAAGCCTGCGCTCGGAGCAGCGTGTCGTGTTTCTCGTCCACTGATTCGTAATTCAATACGAATAGTAAAAAGTTTCGATCCTAAGAGAGGTTTTCTCCTGTCAAGGCGACAGCTCTGATGTCAGAATACCGTGCAGATGCGTCTGTCTGTTCTTGATTCTGATTCCCCAACTCAGAAACACTCGGAGACGTGTTAGCGGGAACAGGGATGGTACGCTTGGGAATAAAGACGCCTGGAACGGAAGAGGGTGAGAACACATGCCTGACATGTTGTCATTGCGGATTAAAGCGCGAGTCGAGCTGCCTGGTATTACACATGGACCTTCAGAGCCATCTGTGTGTGTATGTGTGTGGGTGCTAGAGGAAAAGCAGTTAATATGTCAATTTTAAACAGATGCGAGCTGTGCATGAAGCCTTCTGAAATAAATGTCAAAGGAAAATGAAACGCTGATGACAAAATGTGTACAACTTTTTTAAATTGTGCTGTTTACAGTTAGTTATTTTACTAGAGTGTGCAGTTAATGGCTTATTAAAGGCAGGGCAGGCGATATTTTTTCCCCTCCCAGAAACACTTTTTGTTATGCTGCTTGAAAGTCTGTTCACAAAGCAATCACTCAGTGAAGTGGTCTAAAGATATTTATATAAATATATATCTTCTGGACAAGTTATGCTGTAATAGGATTATACAAAAGTTTTCATTTTTTATTTTCATAAGTTACTAGTTGCTTGCTTTTTCTCTCTCTCTGTCTGTCTGTCTGTCTGTCTTGATTGACTGATTGATTGATTGATCGATCAATCACAGACATTGTGATGTGGCAGATCTTTTGGTCTCCTGGGTTCCTCAGCAATAGTTCTGGACTCATTTCTCACAGAGATGCTGTGTGGACAGATTAATATTCAGTCGGGCATTTATTGCTTCAGATCTTTCTCACTGTCTCGATCGCTCTTCTCTATTTGTCTTTCTGTCTCTCTGTTTCTCCATCTTTCCTCCATCTCTCTTCCTCGCTGTTGTTCACCTGGCTTATTTTTCTGCTTTTCTTCTTCTCAGTTTTCCCTCTGTCATGCTGTCACATTGGCAATTATTGTTTGATTCCAGGATCAAAAATTTACTTTCTTACTGACCATAAAATCGGAAAATATTTCTGAGAAATGGTAATCAAATCACTTCCGAATTCCTTTCAACAACATGGAACAGGAAAAATAAATCCCATCGCTTCACAACTCACTTTTCTTCCTGAAGGCATACGTGATGTTTCCCAGCATCTCTGACAGCCGGAATTCCATTTACACTCTCCACAGATGTGCTTTAATCATTTATAATGTGTGTGATAATGCAGCAGGGCCGTCCTTCTGGTGTCACTGAGGTTTTCCCCCTCCGGCTCCGGACAGAGTCATGTATCTGTGTGAATTATACAGACACCTGATGTGTTTTATTTTGGTCTGAGCACCTTTGTACATCAACACACATCAACACAATTCCTGACTGAACTGTCTTGTGAAGTGTAAGATGTGTGTTTTAGGGAAGGGTTTGTGGGGTTTTTTTGCTCGGAGAGATGGAACTATTGAGTGAATTTTACAAGATAAATTGAGTGTTTCTAAAGTACATTTAGTAATACTTAAATCCAAAAATATATTACTGGAAATACTTGTCTTTAATCTAGAACATTTCTTCTACGAAATTTTGTCTCCAGGTCATTTTGAAATCAGGGGCCGGAACGTTTTTTGGCTTGGCAATTTACAAAGACTTCATCTTTTGGTCCGACTGGGTGCGGCGGGCCGTGGTCCGCGCAGATAAGTTGACAGGAGCCAATATGAAAATTCTACGGGCTGATATTCCTCATCAACCAATGGGAATCATCGCTGTTTCCAATGACACCCACAGCTGTACGTTATTGGTTTTCTTTTTTACATCATGCAAATTAAAATGTTATGCAAAATGTTTTAATGTTGAACCCTAACTAAGTGTTTGCAGTCAGATGTCGGTCGAAGTGTTGAGACAACAAATCTATAATTTTTGTTTTTCCTGAAACCCACATCATCCTAAATCAAGAAAAAACTTTTTTTTTCCTGGGTTGACTGTGTTCTGTTCATATTAGTCACACAAAATCTGTTTTATTCACTCCATGTGTGTGAGATCTGAGATCTTTGAGATGACAGGAAACACAATAGAAAGTCATATGTTAGATGCGTCAGAAGTCACCAGGCCCTTAAATTTTGATGAGCTCAGAGTGAAGCTGGAACAAAGAAAACATGTTCTGACTTGAGGAGATAAAATGAACATTCTGGCGATTGTTCCCTCTGTCTCTCTCTGTATTGTGGGCAGTTTGGCTTGTGTCAGCATGGGTGACTTTAGAACGTCTCTTTCTTAATATTTCATAATTAAAATGAAGTCTGAGATCTATTTTAGTCCTTTGAACTGTTAGAAATGCAACTTTTTATTCTTAAATCCGTTCTCCGGTCTTGAATCTCCATAGATTTGTGGTGGAAGTGGCTAATGGCATGAAATGCGACAATGTGGAATTGCATTCAATATCGAAGAAGTTAACAGTTTATAAACATGATTTAATTTGCATATACAAATAAAAACGATTGCTTTAATCACATGCCTGGTTAGTTATAAACCAATGTTGCAGTTTTATTTAACTAGTTTACAGAGATTGTAAAGAACAGCAATCAAAACAAATCAAATCAAATACTACTTACTGTAAAATCTCGGGGGCCAACACAGTCAGTTAAGTTTACACAGGGCATTGATACCTATATCGAAAACATGGTGGCATGTTTATGCTCGCACATCAAGAAGTTTCACATAGTCTCTTGGTAATGCCATGTTTTTAGGAGAAACACAGTTTAAGTGCCTTAGGCCTAAATCAGTTATGCGAAGAATTCGAGCTGACAAGTCAAACTACAGTGTGAAATTTACAGAACGTGACATATTTACAGAATCACTTATGGGGTCTTCTCTGCTGCCTTTTGGTTTTCCAGACATTTATTGTTTGCGGTTCAAGACGGAATGTTTGAAGTGATTCTAATGGAAGCTGCTTAGACATCCGGAAGCGCAGATGGTCAGCTTTTTAATTCCGGATCGCTCTAGATTTGGACCTTGGTGGCCAAGTCTTTTCTGTCTATATTGCAGAGATGAAAATACTCAGCTCAGCTGGTAGATTGTGGTGCTAGTCACACCACGGATACGGGTTTTAGCCGTAATTTAATACATCCTTGTTTTGCATTTTTACTGGTAGACAAGTTTACCGTTTCATTGAACAAACAAGATGGCCCTGCCCTCAACTCATGCCATTGGTTAAACCAATATTGTTAGAAAAAGACGCTGTACCTGTAAGAGCAGAGCCATCTGCAAAGGTTTTTTCAAACCAACAAACATTCCTTTATTATAATCGGCAGCAGAAATTAGCCATTGAAGAATTCAAACTATTTAAAGCCACATCCAATAATAAGCAGAAAGACTCCCAGGATGGAGGTCTCAGGTCGCTATGGTGAAAGAGGCTGGCCCAGTGCACTCATCTGAATCTCAACCATTTGTGCAGGGGAATACATTCAGCCCAGAGCTGCGTGTGTGTGTGTGTGCGCAGATAGGGCATGGTGGTTCAGAGACCCACGTGCCACGCCAACGTGTGTGCCAAGCACAGTTCAAACTCGCACCCGCTGAGAAGTCCAAACCTCTGACTGGCACTGTAGAAATGCCCTTCAAGCTGTGTGTGTGTGTGTGTACATTAAGTGTAGTGTTAAAGCTGCAGACCAAATGTGTGATGTTAAAAGACACTGGAAGCTTCAGAATTCTTAAAGAAATATCACAATTGTCCCTTATAAACAGTTTGATTGATTTGTGCCTGTTGCTATATGTAATACATTTATTTGGATGCATGGTACATTTTATTTGGAATGACATTCTTCTAAAATGGATCCTATAGAGCGTATAGACACATATGCCCAGACTGTGCAGGACCCAGTTTTTGGTAATTTTATGGATTTTTCTTCACTCCCGGTTAAGCATCACTTTAAATCAGCAGCACTAAAAATATCTGTGTCTTTCTGGAGCGTTTAGAGATGCTCCCACTCAGTCGTGATTTGTTTAGGAGTGCAGAGATGATGTGTGTGATGTGTCATGCAGGAATTCTCTTCACTTCCAGGTGAGTCGAACCCCTGCAGAGTGAACAATGGAGGGTGTCACGACCTTTGCCTTCTGACCCCGCTGGGTGTGGTAAACTGTAGTTGCCGTGGCGAACGGATATTACTGGACGATAACAGATGTGTATGTAAGTCCTGTACCATCTCTCTCTCTCTCTCTCTCTCTCTCTCTCTCTCTCCATTCTGCATCATGATCTAGTTTCCTGTTCAGACTCTGGACTTTCCTGTTCAGACTCCCAAACCGTATTAATTTAAATCAGTTCCCAATAAGCATATGTATGGCTCCGATTTTCTTATGTACAAAGATAGCAAGATCTGTGTCTCACATCTGTTGCCTCAGTTTGGGTCACATGCACCCTGTAAGCAAATCAAATTACAGTCCTGATTAAACCTTTTCAGAGTTTAATGACAGCCAATCGATAACACAGACTATTGAAATGAAAGGGTAGTTAATAAATCTTACCTGTCACAAAAGTTCTCAGACGTAGTTCTCTCCAAAATGAACTGGACAAGGCAAACATTGTAAAGACTGGGTCAGGAAGTCGGTTTATTAAGCGACAATCTGTTTCCAGCCAAAAGCAGTTTGACTTGCATCCAAACACAACAGACTCTGCTCTCCTGTTGGGCATTATGCCTACTGAAATGAACATTGAAAGATGTTTATCAGCTGTCAGGCGTACAAGGAAGGGATTCACGCACATTCATAAACACGTTGTCAAAACATCTGATGAGCAGTTTGGGATGTTGGTAATGAAAAGAAGACGTTTAGAGACAGAGAAATGAAGTGTCTGACTGGCTCTAGATTGAAATTCACAGCATACCATCAGGTCTGTGGAGCCCCGGGGCTGAAGATGGGAAGTAGGAACAGGAGAGAAGTAGGACAGGACAACCACTTTAAGCATAGTGAGAGAAACACACTGCAACACCAGCAAGAGCTTGCAGAAGAAATTAGTGAGCTAGAAAGAAAGCCAAAAAGACTTTGTGTCTAGATTAAACAACCTGCAGTGGATCTAGATTCTGATCCAAATTTAAATCTAGATTTACATTCTAAATCCAGATTGCGATTGAGTTACTGTTTACTCTAAATTCAGATTTTAGAACCAGATTAGGGTCTGAATTCTAAATCTGGATTAGAATCCAGATCGTTTTGATTTGAACGGCGCCAAACTTTCCAAACAGCAACAGCAATCAGCATGTCAAGACTCAAAAACTTATTTTCCTCTTATTTTTTTAGCCTTGAACTCTTCCTGTAACATCCACTTGGAGTTTCAGTGCGGGAACGGCGAATGCATTGACTACCAGCTGACATGTGATGGCATCGCTCACTGCAAAGACAGGTCGGATGAGAAAATGCAGTACTGCGGTAAGAACCCAATCAGGCAGGGTGCTGGGTTCGAGCCCTCGGGTTACAAATCTGAGCAGAATGAAGGAAACCACGCATGTGTAGACAGTCTTTTCATTCTCTTGTGACTTGAGCTAATGAGGCGCGCTAAGAGCAGCCTGCCAAAAAAGTAATGAGAGTCTACTGCTCTCTCTCTGTCTCTCATTCTCTGTCTTTACTTTTTAAAGCACACATACTGATAAAATGTACACTGTAAGTCGCTTTGGACAAAAGCGTACGGCAAATGAATAAATGTAATTTGACACAGTACCCCAAAATTGTTCAGTGTGTGCGAATAAAAAGTTGTTTATAAAACCAGAATCAGAAATCAGAAATTAAATGTATTGATATTACCATGAATTGCTTAGCCCAACAAAATGCATAAATAAAAAGGAAATGTTGAAAAAAAAAATTGAATTGCATTAGTTTTGTGTTTTTAGCAGTCCATAATTCACTGCACACAACACACTATTATACTGTATTTTGTGGTCAACACAAACTTGTAACTAATGTACCACAGGTCATATTTTCTGTTACCTTTCATATTTTTGTTCTTGGTTCTTATGGGGGAGGGCACGTCACCCTTGCCTTCCATGTTGGCATCCACCTAATTCGACTAGCTTCTGATTGGATTGCGTTTTCTCTGCCTCTATCAGAACTGAGGCCAAAACGGCTCTTGAATCTGAAGTCACTAGCTGAAAAACAATATGTGTTATTGTAAAGTTGTATGACTGATTATTGCCTTCTTGTCATTCTCTAGAAAACCGCAACTGCAGACACGGTTTTAAATCGTGTTTTAACCAGCGCTGTGTGGCCAAGCATCGTTTCTGTGACGGTGTGAATGACTGTGGAGATAACTCTGATGAAGTTTACTGTAACAGTGGGTATTTTATATTTATTTATGCATTTACTTGGCAAATAATCATTACACACTGTTTGTTAGTTTTTTGCCTATTTCTCTTGAGAAATTCACTTTTTCATTAGAATTTTCACCTTACTTGAACATCTAAATAACAGCATTAAGTTTAAATGAAGAAACACATTTATAATGTAGGATGTAGGCCGCATAAACCACAGATCTCAACATTTTAGCCGTTTTCAGGCCAGCCACGCAGTTTGAAATGCCTTCCAGAAACCAGTAAACCGTACAGTTACAGTAAATCACTGTAACAATGTATGTGATGTCATTAAAATGAATGTTTTATCATGGTGTCTGACCTAGTGTGCTGTAGTGCTCATTTGAGTGATGCAGGTTCGAATCCAGCTTCCAACATTTCCCGATCTCCTTCCAAAAATGTCCTTTTTGTCTTTTTTATTTGTTTTGTTAAAAAATAAAAGCGATGAACAACGATGAATAAAACAAGAACAAAAGCCTGTTTTAAAAATGGGTTATCTGTGTAATCTGTGGATAGTTAATCATGTTAACTTTGGTTATCGTTGCAGGTTCGTTGTGTTTGTCCTCTGAACGGCGTTGCGCAGACGGTTCCTGTGTTCCACAGTCATCCTGGTGTAATCAGATCATCGACTGCACTGATGCATCAGACGAGAACAACTGCAGTAAGATTAGCCTGCATGAAGACGCTAGCCTGTTCGCACTTCTAACAGACCTGTTTGTTTACGTGTTGATTAACGTGCGAAACACTCATCTTGCTGTACTTCCTTTTCCAGATAACACAGACTGTGTTGAGTACTACAGACTCGGCACTCGCGCCAGCAAAGGCGAGGCATTTCTAAGCTGCAACTCCACATCGCTTTGCGTCCACCCATCCTGGATCTGCGATGGAGCAAACGACTGCGGAGATTACGCAGATGAAATACACTGCCACGGTAAAGATGCACATTCTCTGTCCCCAACTAACATGGCATGTTCTCAGGACGTTGGCTAATGTTCTCTGAAAGTTATCTCAGTCAAATTGTTAGTGGAACATTTTAATGTTAAAGAATTAGGAAAATGTTTGAATAACATTCTTATAACCAAGCAGTAATGTTAATACAACGTCTAAAAAACTGGATGTTTTGAACAATTTTAGAAAATTCAAAATAACATTTTTAACATTTTGGAAATGTTGGGGAAACTTTCTTACAACCTAAAGTTGTTAGCTGGGGCTAAAACAGCTGCAGTGTGTACATTGGGAAAAACTACGATATTTTATGCCTTTTAGAAAACTTTAAATAGAAGCTTTAATAGACCTTTAATAGAAATTTCCAGGTGATCAGACTCTTTGACCTGGTTCCTGCCTCCGGAAATTAAAACTCTGGATGCTGCTGCTCCCGACCTTCATGCACGGGTCACCGACCAAATACAAATTTATAACCACATAAAACGTTAGATAATTAGGCCTGAGGTAGACAATCAAAACTCAGACTTGATTTGTTTATAACATGTTTCTGTCCTTTGTAGAAAAGGTGAAACTTGAATCTTATTATCTTTGACTTATCCAAGGTTGTTAGAATTACTGATCCTCTCATAGACCTCTGACAATGTTAACACCTTCCCTACATAAAACATAATCCGTCTCCTCATTGTCTTCCAGCTCCTGTGGTACACGCGTGTGAGGACGGCCATTTTGCGTGTCCCAGCGGAAACTGCATTTCCAGCGTGTGGTTGTGCGATGGACAGAAAGATTGTGAAGATGGCGCTGATGAATTTCAGTGCGGTGAGCGTTTATCACGCCTGGCTCATACATTCTGCTCTCTAAATGTCCTCCTAATGTATATATTTACATATGAAGGCCTTGTTTATCTGTCAGTCATGCATGACCAACTACATTAGAATTGTTAAGGTGTTATTTAGTTGTATTGAGCTGCTTGTAACGGCTGATATAAGTGCTCAATGTGTGAATTTTGTTTAGTCAGTTAGATGTTTTTTCGTGCTTTTTTCCAGCTGACTGTAACTTAATTTACAAAATGCACTTCCATGCAGCAGTGGAATTTAAATGTATTGTACACTTTGAACACATTGTAGCTGCTGAAACGTCCTTGAAAACTGTTTATTTGTTTAATAAACAGAAACTATCTGTCTATTTCTAAATACTGAATGTCTTAAAAATCCAAGTGCACAAAAGACTCATCGCACACCGAGATAAAGGGTAGCAACATTTTGAAGTGCAAAAGCATACAGATAACCTCATAAATAAGTAACAATAATTTTAATTTAATGGCATACTGTATTACACAAACACTTCACGTTTTTATAAAGCAGCACATTTTGTTTACAGACTTTTGCTGAAATGCTTAGATGACTTATTTATATCTGAAAGACCCTCTGGATGGAACACCAGAAAATAATTTATATTATATAGCTTTTTTTCTAAAACTTTTTGTTGTAGTAAGTTTTAAGTTGTAAGTTTTAATTCCATTGACATCTAGCATTGAAATTTAGGATAATTCTGATATTTCCATGTTTCACGCCATTCAAACTCTGGGATTACGTCTGCATCAGAGCAGCTCAAATGTAAGACCAGATATTAAGTTTAAAGGAACTCTGCTTCCTCCTGCTGCAGCTGGCTCCTGTAGATCCTACATCTCAGCATCACACTGTGGGCTTGTGTTTACTGACCCAGGGTCAGAAGTAATACAGATTGGTGTCCATGCCCTTGACAAATTCACCAGTACTTGTTCACTTTGCTTCAGCCTGTTGATTATTTTGCCTAGTATAATCCTGGTTTGGAGGATTGTTTTCCTCTTTTGTCTCTTCCAAATTTCTAATCTGTTTTCAGGAAATTCTTATTTTGTTCTTATTCTGTTTGTTGAAACAGAATAAACACCGAAGGGAGGGTTGTGTTTGTTTGGGTGTAGATTTCAAATATCAAAAGCGCTTGTGATCCATGGTCACTGTTGGATGTCGTTATGTGGAAAAGACCTGCAAGAAGTCTCCTAAAAATATCACATTTTTGGTTTCCACTGTACCAAGAGGGTCACACAGGTTTTAAAAGAGTATAAGGGTGAGAAAATAATAAGAGAATTAAAATATTTGGTGAAGTGCTGTTTTAAAACCTTTCTGTTTCTGTTTATCTGACCTTGCTCTTTGGGTTTCTCACAACCCCGGTGGCCTGCAGAGATGTATCACAAAATCAATGGCAGACTCAGGCAAACAAACATTCGGGCCTCACTCCATAATGCTGAGAGAAGCATCTCTCCTTGCACCTTTTGTGGCTTGTGTGTGTGTATGCAAGTGGACAATTACTTTAAAAGTGCTTGTGAGCAGGAACAACATCCAAAGTTGAATCTCTAATCCCAACAAGGGCAAAAGAGGGCACAGATATGATCTATTCCTGCGCTTTTAAAGGCCACCTTGTTTAACTTCTCCAGTTCTTCTGAGTTATCGCACTCAATTTGACTTTCACTGCAAACTTATAACTGCTGAAATGTATTCATAAACCTTTTCTTTCCCCTTGTGCTTATTATGAGGCAAGAAAATCATTCTTCCTAGCATTGATGATGCACGAAACTGATAAAACTCTTAATGGAAAAACAAAATACTTCACATTTTACAGTTATGTATTTTGTAGATGCTTTTATCCAAAGCGACTTGCAGTGCATTCAAGCTACATATTTGATCTGTACTTGCATTCCCTGGGAATCAAACCATTTTCACTGCTAACGCAACGCTCTACCAGTAGAGTCATTTTCGAATACATATTTTGTCATCATTTACTCAACCTTGTGTTTTTGTTTGTTTGATTGAAGAGCAAATTCAATATTCTGATAAAATTTGAATGCTGTTTTTTGGTACAATGAAAGCATACAGTGATCAGGGGCTGTCATGAAACACAGTTGAAAATGTTGTTCTATATTAAAACTGAAGGCAAGGTTTTCCTGTAGGCTTTAACTGTTCTAATGTTTTCCATACAGATTCGTCATGTCTTTGGAACCAGTTCGCCTGCTCCAAAAACAAGTGCATCGCCAAGCAATGGGTGTGCGACGGAGAAGACGACTGCGGTGATGGATTGGACGAGAGCGAGGAAATTTGCGGTAAAACCGCTCACCACAAATTTACATGTAGGATGCAGAATGAATGACTTCAGAGAGGAAAGATATAAATCAACATAAAAGAGGCAGGAGGGAAAACCAGGGCTGAGCTTTCATCATCGCTGCGAATTTATGGGCGCGCGTTGCTCATAACTAATAGGCTTTAAAAAAGCTGAGGTTCGGCAAAGGTCAGACACAAGCTGATTTTTAAACAAGTTCTCGAGACAATGCTTAAAGGGTTGATTAAACTTTGCGATTTACTCGGTGGACATCAGCATGTGCCAGACGTTTGATAATTTTCTCTGTGTCAAAGATTAAACACAGCTCATTTTCTCAAAACACATGAATATTCATTGGTAACAGTGGGTCCGTCAGTGCAGTGTGTTGGCGATTGTGGGTTACTGAAAATCTCTCTCTCTCTCTCTCTCTCTCTCTCTCTCTCTCTCAGGTTCAGTCACCTGTGCTCCTGGTCTGTTCAGTTGTCCGGGCTCATACGCTTGTGTGTCCAGGAATTGGTTGTGTGATGGAGAGAGAGATTGCCCTGATGGCAGTGATGAGCTAGCAGTAGCGGGCTGTGGTAATTTTTACTATGATATTATAAATCAACATCTTTCTGTCCCACTGGCGGAAATCGCTTGTCTGTCTGTGTATAAATTTCCTGTCTGTCTGTGTCTGTGTTTTACACAGACTTAACATCACTTTTTGATATAAATGTACTGGAGTTTGCCTGTTAAGTGACATATTTTCATTATTTCATGATTTCACAGAAATGCAAAACGTATTGGGGATTTTAATCGCTTTGGAGTTCCAGAATTTTCAGAAAGTTATCTGACTTAAGTTAACCTGGTAAATTTAATGATCCTCCCAAAACTTTCTCTCACAGAAGACAGCAGAGATAATTACACTGAATGTTCTCGAGATGTCCACACATTCTGTTTCTCTCATCCAAACACATTACTTCACACTGCTGTCATTTTGCTGTTTCTTTGTCTCGTAAGCTCCGAACAACACGTGTACAGAGAGCACGTTCCAGTGCCGGAACCAGAACTGCATCCCGCGCCGTTTTGTGTGCGACCGTGACGACGACTGTGGCGACGGTTCGGACGAATCTCTAGAATGCGGTGAGTAGCTTCATTTTCTCGAATCATTACTTCCTGTCGAAACGACCATCCCTTCGTGATCTGTTTCTCTCTGTCTGTTAAATGCGTCTTAATTATGTTGGCACAAGTTTAATTAGACGTTTCAGCAGTGAGAACGGATACAGGAGACGCAGTGCCCCATGCCTCATGTCTGAGAATAGACACGCTCACTCGAAATGACTGACTTAAATATAACTGTTCTGCTTTGGTTCATACTTCTTTAATGGTCATTTATTAAGGATGGGGAACCAATGTCATTTGAAACTTTTCTTATATTTTACCTCTAAGTAATGTATCTGTATTCTCCCCGGGTGATATTTTTGTTTTTTACATGAAATTCATTTTCTGCCATTCTCTTTAGAGTACCGTTTATGCAAGGAGGAGGAGTTTCGCTGCGCCGATGGGCGGTGCTTACTTAGTGCCCAATGGGAGTGCGATGGCTTCCCTGACTGCCTCGACCAATCAGACGAGTTACCACTGAACCCGAAGTGTTCTGCTGCAGGCGAGTCTCTCTCATATGTCACACCCTCCACTTGATTGACAGATTCTGGGGTTTCACCACATATGGGGTTTGTCAGAACACCTGGTCTCCCCCCTTCATCTCGCTCTCCTGCCAGTCCCTTCTGAGGACACCGCTGTGTTTCTTTTCGTTAGTTTTTGGTTTTAGGGCAAACATATGCCATCAATGTTAACAGATGCTATTTCTCTTTCCAGCCAGCCTCATCAAGTCTGTATATTTATTTATTTTATTTTAAGGGAAAATTCAGTTCGTATGTTTACATCATGTACACTTTACATGTAACTTTACTTTTTTTTCCTGCTTTGAGTTGAATTTAGTTACAAAACCTGCTACAAACTGATACCAAACAAAACGAAGTTCAGTTCTGCAACACTTTTTATCTGATAGTTTTGTCTGTTTCTTTCTCCTGTTTTTTTCTCGCTGCTCCATGTTTTAGAAAGTTTGTGCAATGGTTCGGTTTTCATGTGCGCAAACGGCCGCTGCGTTCCACTGGGGAGTGTGTGCAATCGCCATGACGACTGCGGGGACCGCTCTGACGAAAGGAACTGCAATGTGAACGAGTGTTTAAATCGTAAAGTTAGCGGCTGTTCTCAGGACTGTCAAGATCTGCCTGTGGGATACAAGGTTTGTGTGAGAGTAAACTTTATAGGTTTATTGTTTAAAAATTTGATTTTTTTTGGGGTGATTTGTTTGTTCAGTTCTGCACAAAAGTCATTTGCATGCAGACAAAAAATGTGAACTAATATGTTTTTTATCTGCTGGGTGTAAAGAATGTTTTTGTTTGTCAAACAAATCCTTTTAGGTTTTAGCACTTACAGCAATATTTATAGATGCCTTTGAAAACAAACATTCCCAAAAATAAAATATTGTACAGCATTTCACATTCCACAAACGTTGTAGTACTCGGAGCTAAATAAATAAAACACGGCTAAATTTTAGGACACAGTTTGAGCGTTTCGGTGTATGTGCCGACAGGATGGTTTAATATCATTTGGTAACAATTTTCACTATTTAACCTTTGTGTGTTAACTCATTCACAAACGTTCACACACGCAAAGGTATTGAGAGTTTCATTCTGTTAAAATATTGAACAGCAGGAACGATGTAAGGCAGACACACACACACACGGCATGTGTTTTTAGTGGGAAAACAGCGCTCATACACACACACAGTGAGTGGCAGACTGAGCCGATTCGTTTGGCAGATGTCTCTGAATACTGGCCCCCGTCCTTTGACAGTCACGCTGACTTTTAAAACAGACAGTCAAGGACACGACATAGCCAAACTTTTCCTTATTTTCACTCTTTTAGACTTTATATGTTGTTTATCCTTGTTTTTTTTTCCACCAAGTTGAATTATAATGCATATACGTAAGTATGACTAAACACTAAACAAATAGTTTTGTCTATTTGCAACAAACAATTAACAACAAGCAGTTTATTTTTTATTTTACGTTAAAGCATGATCCAGATGTCTTGACTGCCTTTGTGAGAGTCATGAATTAATGTTTGTTTCGTTTTCTCTCTAGTGTACCTGTTGGCCAGGATTTCGTCTCAAAAACGACGGCAGAACCTGCATCGACAAGGACGAATGTTCGGAGAGTTTCCCATGCAGTCATCAGTGCGTCAACACCTACGGATCTTTCCGCTGTCTCTGTGCGGACGGTTATCAGCGGACCGCCAGTAACCCGCGGAGCTGCAGGTCTCTCTCAGGTACCGTGGGTCTATTCAGTGTCACAGGTGCAAATAAGCTTTCAAAGGCCCTTACAAAGATTTTATGTATTTGTGTCACAGGTGCAAATAAGCTTTCAAAGGCCCTTACAAAGATTTTATGTATTTGAGCGGGAAAGTCTTGTGAACACACACTTAGCCTTGTTGTGATTTATATTTAGAAGAAAGCAACACAAGGCTGTAGACAATTAGTTAGGCAGCTGGAGATGTGATCTGATTGGCTGAGAGCAGATTCAGGTGTGACATATGGCATCTGTCTGGAGTTATTTATAAAGGATATAGATACACAGACACACATTTAAAGCACACCCACAAACATCACTCACATGCAAATAAGTCAGCAGTATCAACCCAGCTAACAATTTTAGGTTGTAAGAATGTTTCCCTAACGTAATGTCCTGGTAATGTTTTAAAAACGTTCCACTAACAACTTACGAATAACATTTTTTAACAATGTATAATGTTACTGCAAGAACATTTTGATAACTTTAAGAGAACTTTTAGAGAACACTAGCCAACATTCTGAGAATGTTTCCTGTTAGCTGGTAAGACACTATGGGGTTACCATGAATTTTTGGAAATTTACTATTGCATTCTTTTAGTACTTTTGAATACCATGTTAATACCATATAACTTATCATATAAGCACCACGCTAATGAATATAGTAATAATACCGTACCATAGTATTACCATTGTATGCTTTTTTCTGCACCAACCCATCCCTTTTATAAGGGGCTCACTCACTCTCTCTCTCTCTCTGTCTTCCTCACAGATGCACACACACGCCCTCACGTAATAAAGCCCTATTTGTGTATGACTGACATATCGAAGTCCTGCTTCTGACAGGAAGTGGATGCGCAGATGTTGGCAGCTCACGAGAAATCGATTTTAAGTTGTCAAACTGAAGTTACAGCCAGAATAATCCACAGAGTAACACAAACATGTATTTGAAGGCTTTTAAAAGTATTTGATATCCAACTATACCTATTTTACCCGAATCATTTTTGACCCTACATACATTTTCATTTACTTAAAGTCATGTGGCATTAAAGTAAGGTGATGTTTTGGGGATTACGTTGGTTTATAATCAGTGGGACTATGAAGCTTATGCGGGCGACACAGGTTTGAATCTGGATTGCGTCATGGCTGATACATTTGTCCTTCTGAACAGTGCTGTTGATTTACAACTGTAGGAAATATACATGATGTTTCTTTAATGTCTGATTCTTAATTTTTCCATGTCATAATGTTACAATTGCTTCCTGAATTGTTTGTTTGTTTGTGTGTTTGTTTGTTTGTCCAGTGGAGGAGCCGTTTCTTATTCTCGCAGACCATCATGAGATCCGAAAAATCAGTTTGAACGGATTGAACTACACCCTTCTGAAACAGGTGCGATACACACCCAGTACGTCAGTATTTTAGTCCGTTTTTGAGTGGCGTTCTTCACAGTTTTCATGATTTTAGCATTCAGTTTAAGTTCGTTTAAGCTCTTGTCTTGCTTTTTTTTGTATTGGACTGTGATTTCATACTTATTTTGCTCATAGAAACACCATCTGGAGATTAATAAACTCATAATGTCTGAAAACTCTTACAGAGATGCAATATTATAAGCCACCTGTGATGCCTCTTTGTGATGTGAAGATGTGTGATGTGTATCATTGTGTCTTTGTGTAACACTGAAATATCACAGTAAAACCTGTAGTCCATAAGCCACACAGTGACACAGGTAAACACACATTTATATATGTATATATATCGTGTATATAGTGTATGCCATATAGGTTTTATATATAGTATACATTTTATTAATAATATATGCATATAAATGATGTATATGAGCTGACACGCTCATGGCCCATGTGTTAACAGATTGAGCTGCTCTGCATTTAAAGAGCAGTTAAAAATGAACGTTTGAGTAGATTCATCACTCAGACACTCCATCAGTCTGATTCAAAAGGTCTGATCCAGCAAATTAGATCTCAACATGGTGAAGGGGCTTCAAGTGAACCAGAGGGTGGGAGGCAGAGAGAGAGCGTTAGAGAGAAAGAAAGACAGAGTTAGAAAGACTGAGAGCAAGCAACAGACAGAGAGAGAGAGAGAAACAGAAAGGGAGACAGAGAGAGGTGATTGTGAGAGACCCCTACTGAGAAAGTGATTGGTTCAGGGTCTGGCAATGCATGATGGGAAAGTTCTGTCAGAGGAGTAAGTCTCACACTCATTTTTAACAGGAAATAAATCTGAGAATAGTCAAATAAAAGAGTCAGAAGAGCAGAGAGAAAATGAAAGCTGCAGGAAGGTTCTGTAATGAGTCGACTATAAAGACGACGTGAGGTTTTGATGTTTGTTGTTGTTTTATTGTTTCCTGATCTAATTTCCTTTAAACCTACAGTAAAGACAGTCTCCTTATCGTAATGCTGAATTTATTTACTCTTAATGATCTCGTTTTTTGTTCATTTTCCTGTGTTTTGTTCTGTATTGTGTATTCTGTCTCTCTCTCTCTGGCTCTTGCTTTCTATCTCTCTTTGTGTCTCTCCTCTCTCTCTCTCTCTCTCTCTCACTCTCTCTCTCTCTCTCTCTCTCTCTGTAGGGTCTCGGTAATGTCTCTGTCTCTCTCTATCTGTAGGATCTCAGTAATGTCTCTCTCCCTCTCTCTGTAGGATCTCAGTAATGTCTCTCTCTCTCTCTCTCTCTCTCTCTCTCTCTTTCTATAGAGTCTCAGTAACGTCTCTCTCTCTCTGTCTCTTTGTAGGGTCTCAGTAATCTCTCTCTCTCTCTCTCTCTCTCTCTCTCTCTCTCTCTGTAGGGTCTCAGTAACGTCATCTCTCTGGACTTTGACTACAGGAAGGAGTTGATTTATTGGATAGACACCAGCAGGCCAAGCGGGCGCAGAATAAACCGAATGCGTCTCAATGGAAGTGACCTGAAGGTACATCAGAGCGTGTGTGTTTATGTTAATAACTCCCAGAATCATCCAGAAAGACTCAGATTGACACATACAGATATTCTCCAGCCTGGGATAAATATGACTCCCTCACCTGTGTGTGAGTCATTTTTATTGTTACTGATGGATTCCACAGGGAAACACACACATTCACATCAATCCAACAGAAATGAAAGATATTATAAAATATATAATATTCTGGCCCTGAAACGAGCCAGGCTTCAAAAATTGTGTGTGTGTAGATTTGGCTGTACTTGTTGTTCTTGTTGTATATTGGTGGCCAATTTTTTTGAAAATGTCTTACAGAGAAATATAAAGAGAGAGACGAATATAGTGCAACCTCTGGAAAACCAGCATTTAAAGTGGTGAAATGCTCATTTTAATGTCAATTGCTCATAATTGGAATTTGCTTTAAATCTCATATTTTGTATGCATTTCTTTTTAGGGTTTGATTTAAGGTTGTGTACATATGATGACCATTCATAGTGGTTATGAGAGGTGTTCACTTATATAGCTTAAATACGAAATTAAACACTTGAAATCACCCACAAGTGCTCCAATAGACATAAGCAGATACCCAGCTAACAAGTGTAGGTTGTAAGAATGTTTCCCTAACATTTCAGTAACAAAAACATTGAAAACATTATTTTGAATGTTTTAACAAACGTTCAACGTTTTTAGACAATGTATTAACGGAAATGGTTATAAAAAAATTGGTTATAAAAATGTTAGTAAGACATTTCTGAATTCTAATGTTTGTAAAACATACCACTAACAATATACAAATAAAAGTTTTAATATATATGATATGTAATGTTAATACACATTCTGTTAACGTTGAGAGAACTTTTATAGAATGCTACCCAACGTTCTGAGAACGTTCCCTGTTAGCTGGGTAACCCCTGCACCTGGGTAACCTGGATTTACTTCACCCTCATATAGCATCAAAATCTACTGTGTGATTCCACTGAAAACATGCAGCCCAACAAATAAATGAAAGAGTTTTATATAGAAGATTTTTCTAAAAAAAACAAAACTGACATCTGCTATGAAATGAGGCAGAGCTGTGCTGAAAGAAAAGAAAAGAGAGAGAGAGACTATCTACACACTTCTCTTCGTCAATGCCCTTGTGTATATTACTGAGGGCAGGAAGCGGGTGTAGCGCGCCAGTCTTACCCTGCTGGGCAGCCCGAGCTCGTTACGTTTAATATGGAGCCATAATGGCTCATTAAGTTTGATTGAACTCTGGATCTTAAACTGATTTATGATGCTGTGCCATAGTAGAGAGAGAGAGAGCAAGAGAGCTTCTATAAAAGGCAAAGAAAGTTCAGCAGTGAAGTCACACTCTCAGTGTTGAAGTTAAACGCAGAATGCATCAATACTGAGACAACGGGAAGTTTTCATAACACAGGGACAGGAGGGAAAAGAAGGATCTGACTAAATGATTTTACTGAAGAGTCTTGAGTTGTAAGATGGCTGCTGCATTCTGAACATCTCTGATGCTTTTTTAGAAGTTCAAATCCTCCCGATATTTAGGGGTTTTCAGCGTTTTGGTTTTGTTTGTTTTTAGCACAATTTTGCAGCCACTGAGGTGACAGGAACTGTTTAAATCTGTCAGACAGATATCGCAAAACAGGTGTGAAAATGGGCGCACATACACAGTATTTTTACCATTTGCAGATGCATTTATGAAATGTAAGATCCCTTAAAGGAAACATGGTACATTAATTTCATGTGTGCAAAAACACGTGATCACACGTGTTTTTGCACACAAGAAATTCGTGTATCTTTTCTGTAAGGGATAAACAGGTGTTTTGCATTGTAGCTCTTACGATATGTGTTAACCAGTTAGTATCCAGGACCAGAACTATCCGTTTTTGGTCGTTCAAATTAAGCCAAACCAAATGTAATTTAATTCCCTGGATTTAATTGTTCTTAATTTAATTCGTATGCCGTCACCCTGTGATGTTTTTCTGAAGATCCTACTGTCCCTGGCAAACATCACAGATCTCGAAAATCTACACAGGTTTTTCTAAATAGCTGGCCTAGTTTGAAATGCTTCTTCTGGGATCAGTGTGAGGCAGAATGTTTTTAGTATTCATCTGCAGTTCCGAGAGAAAGCTTTCAGAATATTACTCGTTCTCTTAAAAGCACGAGGCAGGGGACACCAGCAACCAAGAGTGAAAATGATTAAAAGCAACAGTTTATCTGCCAGCTGGGGAGTGTTCTGTTTATTCCAAACAAGCCATTTCTGTTATCAGTATGAACAGTGAAATGTTGTGAAATGCCTTTTTTGTAAAACATATTTTTTAGAAAGTTTTTGTTTTTAAGACCTTATGAAGCACCATTAATAAGCAATCACGCGTAATTTATTATTAATAGCGCAGTTATTTTAGCCTTGACTTACGTTTTATTTTAGTTTCCAACCTGATGTTTTCCAACATTTATAAGTTTGTTGTGGTTTTAATTTTTGACGCCCAGCGCTTGCTAATTTGATGGACAATTGCTACGCAAGCTCATTCGTAATGAGTGAGCGACCAGGTGCTCAAAGACTCGTGTTAATACAACTCAAGTTCAACAACAAAATTCAGACATCTGACACCTACTTCAAACCATCCTGCCAGGAAACATTTGTTCCCTGTGGTCCCGACTGTGAATCTTTTCCTGTGAAAACCCGGCTAAAGAGAGCAGCCACGCGTGACGGCGTTAGCCTAACACTTCTGGTTGTTTTCCCAGGTGGTTCACAGAACGTCGGTCCCTAGCGCTCTCGCCGTCGACTGGATCGGGAAGAACTTGTACTGGTGTGACGGTGAGAGAAAGACCATCGAGGTGTCGAAAGCTAACGGGCTGTACCCGACTGTACTGCTCAGATCTGGACTGAAAAATCCCACCGCTTTGGCTCTGGACACACAAACAGGGTAAAAACTTCCTAACATTGTTTTCAGCTCTGTGTTCCTGTTGGTTAATTCATGCAACATACAGGACTATTTAAGAACATTGTAAAAACGTTTCCCTAGCGTAAAGTACATTCCTTAAGTAACAGAAAGGTTGTAGGAATGTTCAAAATGTCCAGTTTTTTCGCTGTAGTATTATAGTTATTGTTTGGTTAAAAGATTATTAAAATATTTTTATTTTTTTTTAAACTTGCTCCACTAAAATGTTCCACTAACAACTTAAGAATAATGTTTTTGATACATATGATATATAACATTAAAAACATTCTACTAATGTTACTGCAAGAACGTTTTTGACAACTTTGAGAGAAGTTAGCCAAATGTTCTAAGAATGTTTCCTGTTAGCTGGCATAGAGCTTGTATCTGTACTACCTAAAACAACACTGATTTCAGAGCTTTTATTAAAATGAAAAAGAGAGGAATCTTTCTGGAAATTGTTTTCATGAAGGGCATGAATGATGAAGAAATCGCCTCAGGCAAATTTAAATTCAGTATTGTTGTGTTAAAAGTGCACATTGTCTCCCGCTGTGTCTCAGATATGTGTTCTGGATTGACTGTTGCGAGCAGTCTCACATCGGGCGAATGGGAATGGATGGCAGCAAACCACGAAGAATCGTGGATACAGAAATCCACGTCCCCTCGGCTCTGACCATTGACCACATCAACAGGAGACTCTACTGGTCTGATGGGAGTCATATCTTATTCTCTGATATGGATGGTGCGAGAAGACACAAAGGTACTGACAGTTCCGCTACAGGAAGCACTTGATTTTAACAAACAAAGCTGTAAAAGTCAATGTCACGCAAGCACTTGCGTAAAATAATTTAGTTTAATTTAATATTTGTTTATTTTCTTTATTTATTTATTTTTATTTGCAACATATTTTCAAAGTATTTACCCATAATTTACAAAAACAAATTTGAAAGCAGAAACTTTATATTATAAACTGGCAAAAATTTGTCCTTAGATTATGGAAAGTTGAAATACACTGACTATTAAATGGCCAAGTACATTAGCTAACAACAGTTAGCTCTCAAAATCCTGTCATTTCCAGTCCCTGTCAAGGACATAGGTGGAGTGTCTGGTCTTACATTATTTGAGGACTTCATCTACTGGAGCGACCAGAAGTCCAAAACCCTCAGCCGCTCTCACAAGACCTCTGGTGGCCAGCGAACGGAGCTCCTCAGCTCCTGGCAAACCATCCGAGACATCAAAGTCTACCATCCTCTCAGACAACCTGACGGTACAAGCACATTAGCTAAGATAAATCAGCTTGAATATCTCCTCTTAAACAATAGTTTAAATAATAGTTTGTCTGTCTGTAGTGCCAAAGCATCACTGTCAGGTGACTAATGGAGGCTGCAGTCACCTGTGTCTTCTGTCTCCTGGTGGAGGTTACAGGTGTGCTTGTCCTACACACTTCTATTTGGCAAATGACAACAAGACATGCCTGTCCAACTGCACCGCCAGCCAGGTGTGACTTTCACGAAACTCACAAAATGCCTTGAATGTTATTTTCATCATACCTCCTTTTTATTACTCTTGGAGGATCTTTAAAATAATAGATCAGTAGTAATGGATCACTTATGTTTCTTTCTGTGTGTGTGCGCATTTAGTTCCGCTGTGGTACGGATGAGTGTATTCCGTTCTGGTGGAAATGCGACACCGTGGACGACTGTGGAGACGGATCGGATGAACCTGCAGATTGTCGTGAGTAACAAACAACATGTCCCTAATCAGCCAATGAAACGGCAGACTTGTGATGCTGGTGTAAATAATCACACTGCTAAGTATGTACTCCATTGTAGTACCTTACTGTACGTTAGACTCTTTAGCTCCTTAGTATTATGAGAGCCATTATAAGCACACTCCCACTGATCCAAAAGTTGGAAGCATTATTATTCTATCTTCTAAACTGCCCAATTTTGTCCAAATTAAAAAAAACATTACATGTATTCTTGACAGAGAAGGCAATTTCAAACTTCACATCTGATAGACCCTCGATCCATTTATCCAATGACTGGAAGACAGGGAAATCTTTATTTCATGACATACTCCTGTAATTTTCCTCTGCGGTTCACAGAGCGATTATTTTTGAATAAAAATGTGTTCTATTCATGTGTTTCTTGGCTTGTATTGAATATGTCATTGTGAGGGTCATTTGTAATGCGTTCGCTCTTGTTTGATTGAGAGCTGTATTGTCCAGTTTACTGCTAAACACTGCAGAACTGTGTCAGGCTTTGTGAAGTAGTTTGTACCTCAACCAGAGAGGCTTTAGAGACGTCAATGACAAAATGCCAGTGAACAGATGAGTGTTCTGCTCCTGTCTTTCTGTTTTGTCTTCTTTCTTTCATTAATTTTTTCATTTTCATTCATTTTTTCAAATCATCTTTTGTTTTTACATTCTGTTTATTTGTTTGTCTGTCTTTCTGTTCTGTCTTGTCTGTCATTCTTTTCTTACCTATTTCTGCCTGCCATCGTTTCTCTATGTATCGCTTTCATATTGTTTTCTCTGTATGACTTTTGTATGGACTTTTGCATACTTCTGTATGACTGTATGACATATTGTTGTGTCTTCATATTGTTTTGTCGTTCATTTGTTTCTTCGCTCTTTTTCATAGCGGAGTTCAAGTGTCAGCCGGGAAGGTTTCAGTGTGGGACGGGATTATGCGCTCTCCCTCCTTTCATCTGTGATGGAGAAAACGATTGTGGAGATAACTCTGATGAAGCAAACTGTGGTAATTGACTCATTGATTGATTGATGTATAGATAGATGGATGAATTGCATTACTGGAGAAAAGCCAGGACTGCAGGACTGTATGATGTATAATTTTGTTTTGCAGACTCATACATCTGTCTGTCTGGTCAGTTTAAATGCACACACAAACAAAAGTGCATACCTGTAAACCTGCGATGTAATGGACAAGACGACTGCGGCGATGGAGAAGACGAAACGGATTGTCGTAAGAGCCAATAGAATTCCATTTTCTCTTGCTAGATGATTTGCATATATTATAGAACTCAAAGAAGCCCCTCCCACAGTAGAATCTCATTGGTCTAGAAACTGTCAATCAAAAATTCTGTTACATCTTTCTGAAATTCATTAACCTGTTCAGCAAGTGATAATTTTGGATAAGACGTAGTCTGGTGTGATGTAAAAATGGCAAAAATTTTAGTTTAGATGTAGGTCAGGTGATCGTTTAAAACAATGTTTAATGCCGTTTAGCTCTTACAAATGCAATTGGAGGAAAAAAATAAAATTTGTCGATAATGTAATAATTGGATAGGATGAATTCATATGGTCAATATTTATGCTGGAGTCCTGTTTAATATTGTCAAAACCTTTTAATTTTCTTTGTCTGTGTAGCATAGCACATATCAATTTATCTTCAGTCGATTTTTAAACTCTCCTCAACTTCTGTAAAATAGTTGTTAAACAAGACTGCTCTCCGTGAAAAGTTCAGCTGGGAAAATAAAACAGACGACGTTAGAGAGCGAGAAATCTCTTTCTATATGACTGACGATTGTGTTTATTGGTTCGTGAAGGTTAACGTCAGCCAGATTCAACAAAATGTTTGAGAAGTTTGAATCGGCTGATGAGAAGAGAGCTGAGCAAGTACTGTGGTAAACACCGCACAAACATTTCGCTTCAGGCAGAACTTCTCAGGGGAATTCAGGACACCAAAAGTAAGATAGAAAGAAAGTGAGGAAGACATGCTAACCAAACAGTCAAGATCTGCCCAGTGTCACCTTCAGAAATTAGACTGGTGCAGTAATTACATATTAAGCTAGCAATGGGGCACTGATTTCTTGTGCAAACATGAAACTTATTTTAAATGATGGTACAGATGTAGAAGACAAAGAACTTAATATTCTCGCTCATGACAGAATAGTCCATTTTAAAGCCACAGCAGGACCCTACATTTTCACTCTTCTCTTGAGTTGAGAATCTTCCTGGGCTTTTGATAACACACCCAGATCTGGTACGCCCTGGCAGGGGTGCCAGAAAAGAAATCTTGCTAACAGGAAGTGTTGTCAGAACATTGGCTAATTTTTTCTCAAAGCTCTTTTAAATGTTAGAATTTTTTTAACATTATATATCAAAAATATATATTCTTTAGTTAGTGGAACGTTGCAAAACGTTTCCTCCCTGTTTGAGACAATGCCATATTGTAAAAGCGCTATACAAATAAAGTTGAATTGAATTGAAAACTGTTATAGAATTTAAAAAAAGGTACAAATACAACGTCTAAAAAACTGGAACTTTCAAAGTAACATGTTTTTGTTATTTAATGGAAACATTAGGGAAACATTCTTACCACCAAAAATTGTGTCAAGGCTCTCGATCTTCTGTGAGAGAGTGAAAATCAAGTGAGAAGTTATCAAAGGAGGAGAGTCTTAAATAGCGCAGCATGGAAAGGGGCCTGAAGGGTCTCCAAAACTCTAAGAGGCTTTTGAGGGGGTCTGACTGGGTCTTGGATCCAGAAGAACTTAGCTCCTCCCGGGGCATTGATTAGCCAAACAGAGGGATGGTTTTACAGGGCTAATCGCATATGGAGCTCTGCGTTGGAGACCAGCTTTAGACCCCCACATGAGCAAACGCTGTGGGTCAGGATTGCTGCTTCACCTTGGGGAAACGCCGGGTCGAGGCTTAGCCTGGCTTTGTGCAAAGCTGCCTGAAAATGAGGAGTTTCTGGTTATAATTTAGACCACTAGGACTTGACCTTGTTTTCCTTGTTTTGTCATGAATTAATCATGCTTAGCTGTGCATAAAATGTTACGAAATGAGCTGTATGGTGAATCTCGCAAAGATCTCCAAGAAACGTCTGGATCGTATCTCAACCCAGACTGAAAGGGAAAGAACAAGACGTCTTGTTTTGAGATTTTTCACATTGTGACATTATTTTAATGACAAGCACATTTAAACCTCCTGCCCCAGGCAAGTAAATAAATACTAAAATAAAACAAATAACTGCTCTGCCGGGATGTTCTGATAACAAATGTTTTGATAGCGCCACACTGTTTACTCTTTTTGGGGAAATGAACCTACAAATGGCTTATTTGTATTTGAGTCTGTATATTTAGCAGGGATAGAAAGTATATTTTAGCATTAAGCTAACGTTTTTTGGTTGTAAGAACATTTCTCTAACATTTCCATTAGTAACAAAAATGTTAGAAATGATATTTGTAAGTTCTGGACATTTTGAACATTCCCAGTTTTTTCATCTGTTTTGATCAATGATGTATAACATTTAAAAACATTCTGCTAATGTTTCTGCAAAAACATTTTAGAGAACATTGGCTAATGTTCTAGAAAGGTTCCCTTTGAGCTAGGAAATTGCTCTGTTGTTTGTCAGAAAGTCTCGTCTGGTTCTAGTTAGGATGACATCTTTTATTTTCTTTCTCTCCAGCCGAGAACACCTGCTCGCCATCCCAGTTTCAGTGCAAAACCACAATGCACTGCATCTCCAAACTGTGGGTGTGCGACGAAGACCCCGACTGCGCAGACGGCTCAGACGAGGCTAACTGCGGTGAGTCAGGCCATGTCATAGAGCATTAACCTCACGCACGTCATTTCCGCCCACAAACATCCTCGAATCTGGCACGTGAGAGAGTTTTCCGAGTCGAAACTTCAGAACCTTTCCATTTGCTTTAATTTTGCACCGTTTGTTTACCCAGGAGGCGATTCAGATGAATAAAGATAGCTTTTGCCTCTTGCCGTGCCGAGTTTTCAGGCTAATGTTGGGTCAGGAGATGAACTAGTGCGGTAAGAGGCGTTTCACGAGAAACCGGTCAGCCGAACGCTAATGATTTCTCAGGGCGAACGTTGTCAGAACGTGTTGCGTTCGGTTCCTGAACAGCTAACCGTTTTGCCTTCCATATTGGGCACAAAATGGATTATTTAATGTCATTATGCATGGCTTTTCTCTCTTTATTAAGAGCAGTGAAGAATGCATTTAAAATGTCTATAAAAGATGGTACTTTGACTGCCAGCGGTTATATAGCTTACGAATTAAATTGTATTATTTTATAGGAAAATGTTATTGCTTTTTCTTACCTCAGGAGACTTCATGAAATTGTCAGTTATGTTCGATTTTGGTGCAGATGTTTCTGCTAAAATTGCTTGGGAGAATTAAACAACACACAAATGAGAAAATCGTGGACTTTTAGTAAGAGTGTGGAGCTATAAAAATGAATGAGATAGAATTTCATTAAAAAATTAATATTAAAATCTCTGACTCTGGATCGCGTACTTGGTGGCAGGTATGAGCACAGTTTGAGACACTGTCAAGGGCTCACTGTTGAGAAGTGTACAAGAAGGAAGAGACTGAAGACTCTGAAGACAAAGTGGCTACTGGTTTATTCACTACACAGTTGCTTTAATACAAACTCAAGTAAAAGTGTCTTAGACTGACACATTAAGAAGTTTTTTCTTTCATGACCTGCTGACCGAATCAACAGCTGACTTACAGTGGATCAGTATTTAGTGAGATCTTCTGGACACTGAGGTGCTTAAGAAAGACAAGGTTAATTTTAACGTAAGACCAGGATAAAAAAATTACGTCAGAGACTTCGTAGCGGACCCTATTTTTACATTACATACATGCTTATGTTGATCTAAAACTGACTTGTTTTTTTCCCATGGAAATTTCAGAGTTTTTGCCCAACTTTTTTCTTCAGCTTGCTGTTGAAGCTTTTGTGTGTGTTCTCGATTGCTGTTCGTAAAACTGTTCTGCTTTTGGAGTGGCTTTATAGACTTGGGTGTGTTGAAGGTTGCAGACACTGATAAAAGCATGCTGGGAAAATATTCACCTCCTTCTGTAGAGGAGAACTCGCTCAAGGTGGTTTGTGTACAGAAACGCTACAGAGTGACTAAGGGCTATACAAAACAGAGCTTCAGTAGATCTGCAGATGGACTGAAGATACTGTGTGCCATTCGCTTTAAAGCGCAGCTCCTTCACAAAGGTTATTTCCTGCCTGTGTTCCTTTGTAAGCATCTTTTAGTATCTCTGTGTTCAATGAAAGACAGTCTGCTTCGCATTAATGCTAATGACGTCTCTCTGTGCATCTTATAATGGACGTCTGGTACATTAGCTGTCTTTTAAACATCTTAGCATACCAGTCTTGCAAATTAACTCTCATTATATTGCTAGCCAACATTATCACTCTGTCCATTACTGTCCAAAACCATACATACACACACACGCTTATCTATCCAACTAGGCCATTCCATAGACTTATATTGTTTCTATACACAACTAGTTATAAACAATATATCCCACACCCAAACCCTAATAGAAAACCTTCTGCATTTGTGCAATTAAAAAAAATTATTTACTATATTTTTATTACCTTTTTACCAATGAGGATGTCCCCAAAAGGAGGTTTTGCTCAGATTTGTCAGGTTTTGCTGACTTTTGGGTACTCAGTAAAACACACACACACACATTCTAATTCTATATCCTAAGTACGTGTTGTTACACTATTAAATTCTCACTGTTTTAATCCTTAATAAATAAAAAAGAAAAGAAAGTTTTTGAAAGTCTGGTTTTCACTAATGATTATTGCTTCTTCTGCTTTGCTGATACAAGCTGTTTTTATGCACGAGTCCTGGGCAGTATTTTTATTCTAGGGATGTATTATATTTTCCCCAGATACAAAACACACTTGTGCACTTTACAACATTAGCTGAGAGATTATAATGGAATATTCGCATTTTGCTAACATAATACTTTATTGATTTTTAAAAACGAGACGCTTCCGTAAGTGTCTATCTGAGCATCAGTGGAGTGCAGCTTCAACGCCAAAATCAATAACTTACTTGTTCCTCTGGTTGCATCTCTTTTGAAGAACGGCATTTTCCTACTGTGAGATATTATGAAATGATAGTATCCACCGATAGGTATACAAGAGCTGATAAAGATATTTGATGTAGGTTTTTTGAGATGAGAAAAGGCCAAGTCTGTCGGCAGAATATATTATATATATATTTATATTTACTGTAGATTTCTCGCATGTCGATATTAAACACCTAATTACTAAGTTATCTAAAGACAAAATTTGTCTAAAGACATTATATCAGTCATCTTGCTTCTGATATTTATCTTCGTTGTGATTGGTCCCAGCCATTAGAGCTTGCAATTTCATTGGCTGTTTAAGATTGAGTGGCTGGTGGTTGATTGGAGGGTTTTTTATGGTTGTTTTGCTGTGTCACTATACTCATAAAACATTCAGATTACCGCCTGGCTCAGACACATCAAACGTTGCTCTTAATTTACAGGATGTGGCCTCGCCCAGCGCGGCGCAAGCCGATGTACTTATTGTGAATTATTCACCACGATCTGCCTCGTGTCGGCAGCACTTTGACGAAAGCTAATTGGCAGAGAATGTTGCCTGAAGCACGATGCTAGCTTACAGACAAACATGAGTCATACAAAAAAGATAATTAGCTGTTATTATGCTAACATTTGAGGAATTTTAATTGAATTAATTACATTCTATGCTGAATAATGAATCACTTTAATCACAATCAATCGCACATATTAATATTTGCAACAAAAAGCTGCCAATGACAATTTAAAAACACGTTACATTTTTTTGATAGGTAAACCAATCTGATAGACATTATGAAACCTAGTGACATCACAATTCAGTCCATTGGGATTTTTTTGCATATCATTAAACATAAGCCAATCACTGGCTTACAATGCACTATCCATGCAAAACACATTATTGTGTTTAGTCAGTGATATTTAAAAATGTATTTATTAATCGTTGGTTTATTTACGCATGCAGAATGTTTATTGGTCTATTTTGTGCAAGTTAAAAACTGTTTAATTTAAAAAAAATGTTTTTGAGGCCTCTGTCAAGACAAAACTGAAAATCCAAGTAAACAACTTCTATTTGTGAACATTCCTACGATTCTTCACTTTTTTTTTTAGTTACCTTGGGAAAAACTTGTTATTTCTCGCTCTCATTTTTTCTTCGAAGGTGACTTGAGCCCTACAGCTAAATGGGAACAAAGGAAGAAGAGAAAAGATCTTAATATTCCTTCCTTGTTCTTTTTCGAATTAGAATTCTCATAATGTCATTTTAAGTCTGGGAATTAGCGCTCAAACACAGCATTGCGATTGTCCATTAATCTTGCATTATGTTCTCATCTTCCCTCATGATAGCTGGATTAGCCGTCTGCGACGTGCATGTGAGAGGAAATTGCGTTTCTGATTTTCTGTAGTCAAAAGAGATCAGATTAGCATGTTAGTTATTTAAGTCCCAAGACAGGAAAGCGTGATTTTTACCACAGTATCTCTGGTTCAGTCCTACGGGACGGTACGGGTAACCTTTCTTACTGATTTTATTAATGAACTATTTCATTTAGGTCTTTGTGTACTGGGGAGGGAACCTTGGGCTTTAAGTTTAAAAATTCCTTAAAACTATATTGCAAACATTTAATTGTCTTTGTGAGCGTTACGAATAAATGGACACAGTTTGTAGTCCAACATTTCAATGTATGTTTCACAGAACAATCAGCAACAGGAAATGCAAATGGCTGATGTGTTTGTTTTGAGCTCTCTGTTTGTTTGTTTGTGTATGCAGATGAAAAGACCTGCGGGCCGCATGAGTTTCGCTGCAAAGACAACAACTGCATCCCGGACCACTGGAGGTGCGACGGGCAGAGCGACTGCAGCGACAACTCGGACGAAGAAAACTGCAGTATGTGATTCTACATCTGCCCCTAAACTTTTTACAGTTATGTGGTGGACATTTAACCAAACAAAATCTACAGATACTGCTCTCTGCTCTTTGAATTCATATATAAATATTGTCATATATGTAAACATATATAAGCATGTATAAACAGTATAGATACTGCTCTCTGTGAATTCATATATAAACTAAAGGGATTAAGGGAATAAATCCCTAAATTAATAAATTAAGGGATTTATTTATTCCTCAAATGGGGCTCAGAAAAGTTTATTGTTTTTTGTTTTGCTTTGTATTTTTAATTTTGTGTTTTATGTTTAAATTCTGTAATCTGCTGTTATATTATTTCTGGAGTCAAGTTTATAGTGGACATCTAAGAGTTCTGGCATTTAAATACAATCAGCTTTTAAATTTTCCTCCATCCGCTCATATCTAAACACACAGTAGAGCATCTACAGACGACAATCTCACTATGTGGCACACAGAAGTTTATGTCTCAACAGGATTTACAAGTTGAGGATTTTTGCTGTGTGTCGGCCGTTTAGTTTCATCCTCTCTGAAGAGTGCTCGGGTCTCAGACACTGTTCAAATGTAGTCCATCACAGCGCTGGGGGCCGATGAGTGCAAGGACTTTCTGATGTTTCTGATCTCCATGTGGATTCTCTGCTTTGGCCCTGATGGCTGAATCATTAGAGAAGCACAAAGCGAGTTCTCCAGTAGTCAAAGATCTCCCAATGCCCTGTGGATCTCATCACACTTGAATACAACTTCTCAAGCCCCTAGCCTTGCACTTTTCAGACACACTGTCTGTTTTGTCGAGAAAGTGGGTGAGGGAGAGAAACCACCAAGATTGCGCATTGATTGCTGGGAAAGTTTGCGCGAGTGGATGTGTTGCACAACTGGTGATTTATTTCAATTTTCCTGAAATGCAGACAGGTCGTTTTCTTGCTGTGTCTTCTCGTCATGTTGCTGCTTTCCATCCGTCAGCGTGCAGCTACACATTGTTTTCATCCATGTGACTTTGATTGACAGCTGCCATTGAAAAACAGTGTCGTGTCACAACATAATTTGTCTCTTGAATATTCTTTATAGTAACAGCAGACTGTAAGGTGCTCTTTCAACTACACGTTACTATTTTTGGAAAGTTTAGAGAAACCACATCAACGGGAAATACTCGTTACAAATCAGTGTCAGTTTTCTGTTAGCTGTTGTCACCCGTTATTTACTGACAATCTACAACGTCTTAAAAGCGCCCCAGCTGTCACTCAGGCCTTATGAGCTGTGCCCGCGCAGCAGAATTTCAGATTAAATTTGTTCCAGTTTGCGTTTTTCATCTCAATTAAAAGAAAACTTTTTTGGGCAAACAGACACTAACACACAAATGCGACGTATTCCCGCAGTAGCTACAAGGGGAGTTTCCCTAGGGGCTGCTTTTAACAATCCGAACACCTTACGAGGAACGTTAGTTCGACTCGTTTACATTTTATTTAACAGAGCATGTCTGCCTTTTCATTTGGATTTATATTTATAGCTGAATTTAAAAGCACGCTTGATTTCTCTTACAGATAAACTAGAATGTTTTCAGGTACATACGGTAAATATGACTCACATTGGGTCACCTATTAAATTGGTCTTGAGAACAGAGTGCCCTCTTCGAACTTTGCGCGTGTTCTGCGTGTTTGAGATGAGTAGGTAGGTGGGATGCGCACGTGTGGCTCTACACGTGTAATATCCACATGTGTCTTTGGAACCAGAAAGATTCTTCCTCTGTTGGTTTCATCTTGGGAAGCTGGCAGAGGAACATCAGGGGTGGGATATAAAGGCTTTCATTAGGTCGTAGAGCCATGATGTGAGGGCAGGTAATCTGTGGAGTGTCGAGACGGACGCAGGGAGACTGATAACAGAGTTACAGGCGTGACGATTTCTCTCTTTTTACCTTCTCTTTATCATCTACTGCTGCTTCTTCTGTGTCTTCTTTCTATTCCCCTTTCTACCCCATTTCTTTTTATCTTTCTTTCCCTTTTTACTATTTCTATTTATCTCTCCCTCCCTATTCTCCCTCCCTCCTCTTTTTGTCACTTGCTACTTATTTACTTTCTTCCTCTGTCTTTTTCTTACAATCTATTATTTTCACATTTTATCCTTGGCATTTAGTTTACCTTCTGGCAACGTATCATTTCACAGTTGCCAAAAAAAATTTAATGTGTCTTTCTAAACCAATGTGACATTAAGCATTTTCTGTGCCATTTGTTTGCTTGTTTATTAGTTTTTGTTTGTTTTACTGCTGGCAATAACTCATTTGTCGTCTCTTTCTCTCCTCTTCCTAGAGCCCGTCACATGCAACTCGAAGAACTTTGTGTGCGCAAATGGAGAATGCATTTCCTCCCGCTTTCGTTGCGATGGTGACTTCGACTGCACCGATAACTCGGACGAGGTTCGTCCGACTAACACTTAGACCAAGTACCGGATACATTAATCGCACCATTGACGATCACCGTTCATCTGGTTCCTGTTATATAACATGCCGATATTGTGGTTATACATAATCCGTGTTATGTAACATGCTTCACATGTGATTTCAGAGAGGCTGTGAGAGCCACTGCTCGGAGGATCAGTTTCAGTGCATGAATCATCTGTGCATCTCAGTCAAATGGCTTTGCGATGGACAGGAAGACTGTAAAACCGGAGAAGATGAGGCCAACTGCAGCCCTGCCAACACAGCCATGACAGGTGAGCTCTTTAAATAATGCGGAGTGATTCCAAACGGATCAAAGCTGCGCTGAGACAGCTAGCTTAACACCTCTGTAATCACTTATCACAGCGGAGACCTATTCTCCAGAGCAAATCGCTGTGTTCTTGGCTTAAGGATGCGTTGCATCGTGGTCAATGCATCATTGTGACCCACCTCTACATTTCAAACGTCTGTGACATCTCCATCTGTAACCACTAACCTTTCACTGTTTAATAATAACAGTACAATGAGCCCAGATTCCTCATTCGCTGTATTTAAATGTCACCTAGAGTTTTGTTCAAGATAACAGCTTGTTCCTTCCCAAGCATCACTGCTGCTAACAGTACACACTTACAGTATGTACACTTACAATATGTACAATGCACACTTACAGTATGTACACTTACAATATGTACAATGCACACTTACAGTATTTACACTTACAGTATGTACAGTATTTGCACACCTATACTATGTACAGTATGCACACTTACAGTATTTACAGTGTACAATTGCAGTATGTACAGTATATCACCAAAAAAAACTGCAGCCTAATTTATGTTTTAGAATCTCTTATCAAGCATCTACAGGAAGCGCAAACCACAGAAAACAAACAAAATGTCATCCTCCCCCACCTTTTCATCTCTCCACTCGCTCCAGATCTACAGAATCCTCATCTTCTGTGGTATCGATCGCCATCTATGCCCATTTTTAAACACTTCACACACAATTAACATGGGAGTCATGCCCTAGCATATAAAATTTTGTTCTAGGAATATTGAGTTGTGATTTTAATGTAGGACTGAATTCTTAACGTGGGTATGAATTCAATATCTGTTAATAAAAATTGTAAAATTGTAGCAGGTTTGTCTTATCTGCTGTTATCATGTGCTGTTACCTGTATATAATGACATCATATGGATCAATAAAAAGTTTCACAAGGCCAAAAGCAAAGCAAGTAAAGGAGCCATTCGTTTTTCTCTCAGTTTTGAAACTTGCTTTATGCAGAGTGCAAGAAGTCAAGCAGAATAACGCTGTTTCTAAACGTCAATGGTTACTTCAACCCCGAGAGACTAAAAGTGTTTCTCAGTCTTTATTTTTTAAGCATTTCACTGTGGACACCCTCCCCAGTTTCTCAGCCCCCGTTTTGAATATTTAAGCATGGTGTGCCATGCGCGGGGGACCTGAGGACGTCCCCGCCTGCAGACGTGCACAGTGAATTATTCTTATCGTGAAAACCGCTGAGATGTATTCATCCTTCTGATGGTCCCTCGCCTGCTTTTTTCCCTGAGACTCGAGGCAAGTCAGGGGATTTTCACCCTCAAATTAATATTTATGTGACCGAAACACTTCAACAAATGCAGTCAGAAGTTTCTCCGACACTCTTGCCAGCCAAACTGCACAACAGATTATTTTAGACACACTGAGAGATATTGTGTCAGCACATATTGATTGATAAATTTACAAAGTCTCTTCATGATAACATTTGTTTTATTATTTGTTTTTATATACAAGTTTTATTTTTATTTTCAATCTTTCTATTTCATTTTGTTTAGATTTAGTTCATTTTCACTTGTTTGTCAGTAGGTTTCTTTATTTTGTTTTAACCGTATTATGTTATGTTCATGTTAAATAAAGTTGAGGTGCAAAGGTTTCAAAATTTTCCAATATCCTATGCATAAAAAATAAAACTGGAAGGTCAATTTAAATTGATTGAGTTATGAAGATATTTTTAATAGCATTGCTTTGCTGTGTATCTAGTTCAGGGGTTCTAAAATGCAGCTTACCACTAATTCTTCTTTTGGGGGCAAAAGAACGGTTTCAACAAATGATTAGTATGAAACTCTGGGATCGAATGCAGTTTGAAACTCCTAATCTGAACATTGTGTGTTCTTAAATCAAGAATGTTTTACAGGTTTATTGATGTTTTGTCAAATTTTATTTGAGTCATCTTTGCGTGACTGTGTGCAGCCCGGCCGACGTCCTGCGGACTGAATGAGTACATCTGCGTCGGAGGAGGTTGCGTGTCGGCCAGTCAGCGCTGCAATGGACAGAACGACTGTTCTGATGGATCTGATGAGGTCAGCACGGCGTATGGCAAACACACACACTTGTTCGTTATGTCTCGCTGTGTTGTCGTCCAATTTTCGCAGTCAAATGTAAAATATAAACTTGTCTTGCAGTGTGGTAGACACACCACTGAATAACAATGCAGGGAACTCTGATACAACAAAATAACAGGCCATGATGCAATCCTGCAGCCGATAAATTGTGATGCAACAGTGCTCTGTTATGCAATTGTTTTCTTTCTGAGACATTAACGGGCTGTCGGTACTTCAGGGACTCTGGTTTAATTACATTCTCACTTATAATGCAGTGTCAATAGTTCAACTCAGTTTGCCTGTCCTAATAAGGACCATTAGAACAGACCTCTTTCCAGAGGCCTCCGGAGAGCACAGAGCGCATTTCTTGCAGCATGCAGTATATATAAAAAGTAATTTCAGCTGCAGTAATTGGTTAAAGGTCAATGCTAAAGGGGACACGCCTCCTAATTCAACCAATCATTCAGTGGCATTATGGAAATGAGGTGGAGCCTGTGTGTGTGTGTGTGTGTGTGTTCTTTTTTCTACCATTGCAGGGACTAAACGTCACACACCCCTACATTGTGGGGACCTGTCAGCAGTCCACGAGGGAAATTGATAATAAAAAAATAAAAGGGTTAGGAGATAGAATATACAGTTTGTACAGTATAAAAGTCATTATGTCTATGGAAAGTCCCCACAAAGCACAGAGACCTGACGTGTGTGTCTGTGTGTGTTCAGGTTGACTGTCTCCAGGAGTGTAAGGAAGATGAATTTCTGTGTCGGAATCGAGCTCACTGTATTCCTGCCCGCTGGAGGTGCGACAGAGTCTTTGACTGCCTGGATCAAAGCGATGAGGACAACTGTGACCAGGGTACGAGCCTCAGTCTCTTGTACTGAACAGTACATTAAACAATGACAGAGAACATGTAAGTGAAAACGCAGAACAGCTGGAAGACATTCGCTAACTAAAACCAATTCAAGAAATTTACTTCAATATAAATAGATCACTGGAAGCCCCCAAATCAATTAATGAACATTTTACTTATTGTATGGTTACATTCTAGGTTTTAGGTTGTAAAAGCATTTCCCAAACATTTCCATTCAGTCACAAAAACGTTAAAAATGCTATTTTGAATATATAAATTTTTTTTTCATATTTTCATTTTTGGAAAACTACAGGAAAAATTTTAGAGAACATTACCCAACATTCTGAAAACCTCCCGTATTAGCTGGATCTGGAGTTAACACGGTCAATGTCATTAATTTACTTACAGTTTAGGAATGACCTAAAAATGTTTAAATGTTTTTAATAAAAAACAAATCCCACAATTTCCCAGATGTTGTATCAGAGTTTTGGATCTCCACTTTTTTAAGCCAGTGTGCAACTTCCAGGTAATGCTAAAAAAAACATAATGATAAAACAGTTCAATCAGCGACAGATGCTCAGATCTCAATATCCAGCGACTAGTTGATTTATTTTTGCCATTTCCTTTAAATATTAGATTTTAGTTCTAGCCCGTGACAGGCTAGGGATTTTCGAAACACAATTCCCGTTCTCTCATCACAAGAATACATGATGACGGATCGGCTGCGACGCGTGAGGCGCGGCTTCTGAAAAAATCCCCAGCCTCACGAGAGCAACCATTTCCCGAATATTTGTGAAAATTGGCGCGAATGAAAGTTTCCCTGTCGCCACTTGATATCTGACAACCAAGTACATGAAAGGCCTAATTTCAGTGTTTTGAAAAATTGCCGTTGTTGATATTGTCGAGCAGACGACGCCGGCGGCGGTCGTGCACCTGCGGCTCTTTGAAGGAGTTCACATCAAAGATGAAGCCTCCTTTTGAAATGGGTTATTTATTTATTTTTCATTTCTTCTAAATGTCAATCTGGTTGTATCAAATATCATAAGACATAAAGTCACATTTCCTGTTCCTTTCAGACAGCCCGAGTCAATGGATGCGAGTTGTCTGGATTTGTTTGGAGAGCTCGTTTCTCACGTCTGTTGTGACTGACTCCCAGGTGTTTTGGCAGAATCGTCCGACTTTGATCTATTTCAAGCTCCGTAGTTACTCGCTTTATCCTGCGCTGTGGAACCGTGTGCCGTCGCCTCCATTTGGTTTGATCACAGAGATCTGGAAAGTTGTCTATCCTGTCTTAATTAAAACAAGAATACTTTCACCGCCTAAACGCTGTTTTTGGACTGCTTCCGAACAAAAAATTGAAAGCTTGAAAAAGGTTTTTGCACTAATATCATCTTGGGTGAACCCAGAATTACTTTAATATCACTACAAATCCCAAACTTAAACTTTCAGTTTTTCATTAATTTTGTCTCAACAGATGCCAAAAAGTGATAAAAAATATGTAAATTCAATTCGCATTTTATTGTTTTGATTCGTTTGCCAAATTAAGGATATTTTAATTATTTATTTATTTATTTATTCTTTCTTTCCGTACCTCCAAAACCTTTGAGAACCTTGAAAGGTGATTGTAAGTGCAATCAGAGAGATTTTTGAGAGATATTTTCATCTTCCATTTTCACCCTTCTGGTGCCCTGCTGTGGTCTGCCGATGGTCATTATGTTTTATTCAGGGCGGCTTTGTGATATTAATGTCTGTTTATGTCACACACTCACTAGAAAACACTCTGTGTGTCTCTCAGAGCAGATAACAAAGAGGGATCCGGGTGAGAAAAGCAATGCTCTTAGTTTAACAGGCTCTTTACTCTGATACAAAGCCAGCTGGCAGGGCTGAGATCCAAACTTAAGCTTTTAAAAGCAGCCGCAAAAACTGATCCCGGTTCATCCTTTGGGGGACAGTCATTCTTGTTGGTGCTCCATAATGCTTCATTTTACTGTACCTGAGGCGTGATTTCTAGCTAAATGGGTCCCAGAAATTTCTTTGGGGTTTATAGAACGTTTTTGTCGCTTGTGGGAAAAGGTATAAAAAGTGTCTTAGGATTCAGGTGATAAAAAGTTTCTCAATGCAAGCCAAAGCTTATTCACACCAGTTAAACTGCCCGACTTTTAAGTAAAGGTATACAGATGGTGTAAATGGATGTTTTATAATGAATGTATTTGAATTTAACATGTAAACGCATGTAATCAAAGACTTACCATAAATATTTGCTTAAAAGATGACCTTGTGTGAAAATATGGTTACATCCTTCATAAAATTAAGCTGCTATAGCATCAATAAAAACAGCCAGAAAGAGTCAAAAACTAATTTATTGCTATTTCTTCACTATTGTTCGCAGGTTCGTTGACGTGCCGTGCAGATGAGTTTATTTGCAACAACACGCTGTGTAAGCTGCTGATCTGGGTGTGTGATGGTGAGGATGACTGCGGGGACAGTTCTGATGAAGACGCCGACATGTGTGGTACGTCAGATGCCACGCACGAAACTTTGAACTTTCGGTCGCTTGTAAAACTCCTGTGCATCCTTGCATGCATCATTCGCATTGAAATCAACAGATTCACGGTGTTCTTTCAGGCTGTGTAAACACAACGTACTGTGTGGACGTTTACTTTGGTAGTTCTGGAGGTTTTCATGCCACTGTGGCTTTTTTCTTACTGTTATTTGGACAAACACTCAACAACAATTCAACAACATTGCAAAGAGTAGAAGCCACAAACAACAGATCACAGTTCGACTGCAAAATGAGTTTGTGATTGCTGTTTGTGTGTGTGTGTGGTGCTGGTGTTCACCAAGTTATGGGGACCAAATGTCCACACAGGTATAGTAATACTAGTAAATTTTGACCTTGTGGTGAAATTATTCAGGTCCCCATAAGGAAACAGTCAATCAAACATAATTATTAATCATACACAATGATTATTTTTGAAAATCTAAAATAGCAGAATGTTTTCTGTGAGGGTTAGGTTTAGGTGTAGGGTTAACGTAGGGCGATAGAATATACAGTTTATATGGTATAAAAAACATGTCCATGGTATGTCCCCGTAAACATGGAAACCTGTCTATGTGTGTGGCCCTGTAGGAAAGTTGCCCTGTCCCCCGAGCAGACCTTTCCGCTGTAGGAACGACAGAGTGTGTCTGCGGACCGAACAAGTCTGCAACGCGGTGAACGATTGTGGCGACAATTCAGACGAGGAAGACTGTGGTGAGTATAACTACTCTGTTCTTCCTTTAGTTTTTTCTCACTGTATCTCACTCAACTAACTTTCTCCAGTGGATGTGATGAGAAGGCCGAGACCTTGCGGGAAGACTGAGATCTCCTGTTCCAACCAGCGCTGCATCCCGGCTGAGCTGCAGTGTGATTTCTTCGACGACTGCGAAGATGGTGGCTCAGACGAGCGGGAATGCAAGGCTCGTAAGTGCACACGCCTTCGATCTCTGCTTCCTTCAACTTTACGTTTCGTGATTCCTGGTTGCAGGATTCACACCTGTATCTCCTTCCATAAACAAAAACAAAACATAAGTTTTGTTGTCTTACTGTTTGTGTCTGTTTTTGGTCACAGATTCTGTAGAAGGTACTTGCCAGGAACAGCCAGAACTGTGTGGAGATGATGCTTTTTGCAACCACACCAAAACGATCTTCATCTGTCAATGCAAAGAAGGTTTTCAGAGAAACCAGAGGAGCAGGCAGTGTGAAGGTAGTCGACTCAAGTTCCCACAGGTGTCATTATAAAGTAACCACAGGTGTAGTTCATCACATTAGCTATAAACTTTTATTTCATCATTTTGAGCTTAATAAAATGATTTTCATTATTTTGATGTCTTTCTTTAAATGCAATTCGTAACTTTTGCCTCTCTACCACCATCTCCGTTTGAAACATGACATTTCAGGGTACTTCTTAACATTTAAGTGTCCAAATACTTTTTGTGACCCCTATAGATTTTAACCCCAGCACAATTTTGCCCCAGCACACATTTCTGCTGGCTGTCCAGCTTAGAAACAACCCAATGTAAAGCTGTCTTTGTATTCAGTTCCAACTCCAGCTTTAAGCCTTTAGCCGTATGTCAGCAGTCGTTCAGGGTCATCTTACTGACACAAACGAGAACTTCAGGAGTCAGCCAGCACAGAAAACAGATAAAGAAAACTCTGCTCTAATCCCTTACAGCCCAAACAAGCGACATCCTTAAAGCATTGTTAGAAATGTCACTGGTGAGGCTGACGGATGGATGTGTTTCTCTCCCCTCAGAAGTCAACGAGTGTCTGCGGTTTGGGACTTGTTCACAGTACTGTACCAATACGAAGGGGTCATTCAAGTGCATGTGTGACCGAAATTTCAAAGAAATCAATGGAGAGTGTATCACGAAAGGTATAAGAAACCATATTTGATTACAAATATAGATCAAAAAGATTATGTTCTAAGTTTACACTGTTGTTTTTTTACATTTTTTTTTTCTTTTGTTTGTTTTTTGTTGTGTTGTGTTTTGTTTATGCTTTGTGTTTTTTGTTTTGTTGACTTTTGACACCTTTGTCTCTGCGGTCAGGACCAGAAGACCAGGTCCTCTACGTGGCCAATGACACAGAAATCAGGAGTTTTGTGTATCCCTATAACCTGACTCACGGACACACACAACTCGCTCGTCTCTCAGACAATGCCCGCATCATTGGAATGGACGCCCTGTTTCACCATCACAAGTTTGTGTGGGCCACTCAGTTTAACCCTGGGGGAATGTTTTACAGAGACCTTCAGGACAGAAGTCCGATCTCGTCAAACAGTGGAGTGATAGTACGTCAGTCCGAGTTTGTGAGATTTCTTGACAGTATTTGTGTGTGTCACAAAACGTGGGTCTGGATTTATGAACCACCATACTACAGTCAGATTTGGTAAAGAGTTTTTTACAAGGTGCGATTTGAAACTTCTCTTTGCGGTTTGCAGTGTCCAGACTTCAGGAGACCCAGGGATATCTCTGCAGACTGGGTCACCGGGAATCTTTATTGGACGGACCACTCCAGAATGCACTGGTTCAGCTATTACACAGCGCACTGGCGCCGACTCCGATATTCCATCAACGTGGGACAACTGGGCGGTCCAAACTGTACCAGACTCATCACAGACATTGACGGGGAACCTTTTGCGATTACTGTTAACCCTGTACGAGGGTAAGTGGGATTACTTACAACCTGCTTATAAGATCAAGTCAAACCAGGTTAAACCATGTTCTTTAGAAACATGCTAGCTGGTTGGTTGCTGGGCCAAGGTGGTCAACCGATCCTATCCAGCATGCCTAGCAGGTACACCATGTCAAACTCAGGCTCATTGGCTGGAAATCCGTCTGATTAGTCATCTAGACCAGGTTGGACCAGCTTAAATCAGCTAATGTCCATAAATGAGCAACTAAGACCTTCTACACTCCTAAAAATCAAGATTTTTAAATGGCTCTGGGGACCTCCCTTTAGCAGAGAAGTTGTAGTGGAAAATGTCTCTATAGACAATAATAAGGTGTTCCTGTAGCGCAATTGCTAGCAACACAAAGGTTGTGGGTTCGATTCCCAGGGAACACATATACTTTGGCGTTTGCCAAATGCATTAATGTAAATGTAGAAAGGTAAATTAAAAAGGAAAAATCTAGGAGCTTTTCCAGGTTCTTTAAGGAGCTTTTTACTGGTGGGTTCTTTTTGGAACCAAAAATAGTTATTCTACGATATTGTTTCAAAAACACTGTTGTATTTAAGATGTAGAAACTTTTCCATCTAGCTCATGACACACCAGGAAACACATGTCATTTCACAATCTTTTCACAGAATGATGTACTGGACGGTTGTTGGCGATCACTCACACATTGAAGAATCCTCTATGGACGGCTCCTTGCGTCGCGTTTTGCTGGAGAGAAACTTGCGAAGGCCGACGGGTGAGATGCCAAGACTCCAATAATAATCGTTACAGTTTTTAAGAAATGTTCTCTCGTTTGAAGTGTGACTCAGTAATTGTCACAAGAAACAAGCCATATGTTATGTTAAAAAAGACTGTCACTATCACTTAAAATGCAAATCACCAAAAACATCTCACCAAAAAGTCCCAAGATCGTTTCTGTTGTCTCAGAGCAAAATCCTGCAAACTGTGGAAAGTTTGACTACAGCTGTTTAATATCTGTTCTGATTCAGGGTAAAATCCTTTATCCTTTAATTAGCTACTCTGGGTGAGAACATTGTATTAGTTCTCTGATAATAGAAAATTAATTTCATGCTTTTTCTATGAATAAATGAAACCCAAATGTTTTATTAATGTGACAGAGAGCTTCAGTTTTCAGAGTTCCTCAATACACAAGAGAGAGAATATTTTGTCAGTAATAAAATTATTTACTTTTCAACAATTTAAAGAAAAAAGTTCAAATTTCCTAAAATATTATATGGAATACCTATTATAAATATTATACATAAAGGTCTCTTTCTTTACAGGACTTGCGATTGATTATTACAACCAGCGGCTGTACTGGGCAGATTCCGAGCTGTCTCAGATTGGTAGTGTGCGTTTCGATGGCTCTGATGCGCTTGTGGCTGCTAGCAGTCGAGATGGTAATTTTGTGTGTTTGTGTATTTGTACGATGAGATGGGATGTGCACCAAGATCGTTTCGATCATGTTTTGAATCAAACCCAGTGTGTTCAGAACATTTCTATTTATTACTTAATAGAAACGTTCTTACCCATCTAACAATTTTTGATTGTAAGATTAATGAGGCTTCTTACAATATGAGGCAAAATACCTCAATTTAACATCCTGGCAATTGAAACAGAACCTTATAAGTGACAGATGTACATTAGCAAGTCATAGAAATTAAAACCGAGTTTGATGGTAGCATGCTAACAAAGCTAATAAAATGAAACTTTAATAAACATAAAATGCATAGCAGACATTGGGTATAATGGTGCCGTTTTAACAAGATTTAACAAGATTTTATTAATACTTTACTGTGTTAAACTCTTAGAGAGTTGCACGATGTTGCTGCCTGTGTTTTTGGAGAAATGTGAACATTTCTTTCCTTTTTATTTTTCTTTTACTCAGTTTCATTTCCCAAATTGGGTTTTCCTTCTGTTAGATCTGTTTTGGTTTGGTGCTTGGCCTCATAAACCTGAATATACTGTGCTTCATTTTGCATTACTGAATCTGGACCCGTTTTATTGTTCTGCCAGCTGTTGGGTTTCACACACAAAACTTATTCACCTCAAATGGGTCAACTGGGTTTTGTTGCAGGAATTTCTCAACCCTTCCGAATCGACCTGTTTGAGGACTACATCTACGGTGTTGGCATGAAGCACGATGTCTTTAGGGTTCATAAATATGGGACGCTTCCGGCCGAGAGACTGGGTCTGGGTGTGGAGAGAGCATCCAGTATCCTGGTTTTTCATCGCTACAAGCAACAAGAGGGTGAGTGTCCATCATACATCTCAAATGTGTCTCCTAACAGAAGCATCATATCACACATACTCACATCACAGTTCTTGATCTGAGAGGACTAAATCTGCTGTTAAGGTTCTGTATCTCATGGTCACTATCCAGAATAAAATTCTAACAAAAGTTTTCCTGGCCCTGATCCGTATTCTTCGTTTTTGTGTTTAGCTTCCTGAAATGTGATTGGACTGTCAGTCTGTTGCCACCTAGGATGTGGCTTGTTATTATAACCAGCGTTAGATGTTTTGATTTTGTATCACTGACTCTAATCAGACAAATTGAAATTTTTTGTTTGTTTGCTTTGCTTTGCTTTGCTTTGCTGAGAAGCAAAACTACTGACATGAAACTGACATGACTTACTCTCTTCATAAGTTTCTTGTCTTATTGTTGTTATTGTTGTCTAATTTTAAGCGAAAAGTGTTCCAAGTGTTTCATGTTGTTCCACATTTGGATGTTCCTACAAATGGGAAAGTGGGAGTTTCTTCAGTTCGTGTTCCTCTCTCTTTATCCATCATCTTCTGTGACCTTCTCCAGTACTTGTTCTTGTGGTCTTCATGCAGTATCTTTGCTGGATCTGCCGTTAGATGTTTGACTGTTTGTTGGCCTGTGTTCTTCACACCCCACTGATCTCCTTCCGTCTGTAATAGAGGAGGAGGGATGGATTTTCGTCTGTGTTGTTCGTCTGAGTGTTGTATAGTGGGAACTGTCTTCTCACCCTGATGTGTTTTAACAGCGAAAAACTTTGTTTTTTATACAACCTACCAAAGTTTAAAAAAGCTAAACAAGAACAAACAAACAGTATATCACAGACGTTATGCAACCCAACAGTTTTTAACAGATGGTTTGTTTTATATATATATATATATTATTATATATATATGTATATATATATGGAGAATTTCATGAAAATTCCTATATGTCCCTGTTATTATTGTAAATTCTCTCTCTCTGGCTCTCTCTCTCAGTCTTCAACCCCTGTGCCCAGATGAATTGTGCTTTCCTTTGCCTTCTAAACCCCAGAGGAGCCAGTTGTGTATGTCCGGAGGGAAAAACGTTGGTCAACAGGACCTGCGCGGACAGCAACGTCTCAGGTATTTCTGTCAAAACACGCTCGGCAGGATGCTCTTACATCTCTAACAGAACACCGGAGCGGCCCCGAGCACTCGGTGTCAAACTAGCATGTTTCACCTCAGTGATTCTGACTGAAGGGTTTTTCTGTATTCAGGGCCTTTTACCCACACACACATCACACAGCTGAGGTCCACTTAAAGACTGGGCTTCTGTCACTAGCATCGACAGAGACCTGTAACAGGAGTGGAATGATTTAATTCTCACATTTTTTTTATGTCGCGCTGACCTGGTGTGGCAGATTTTTCGGTGGCTATTTTGTATAGTTTGTTCCCAGTTGACAGGGAACGTTCTCAAAATGTTGGCTAGCATGCTCTAAAAGTTCTCTTTAAGTTATCAAAGAAGTTTTGGCAGTAATGTAAGTAGAACTTTTTTAACGTTATATATCATGTTTAAAAAACAGCATTCTCAAGCAGTGAAACTTACTACTTTACTGCCCAAACGAACAGCCCTATTCCATCAAAATGATGCCTTCTGTGTAGACAGCGTTGTTTGCTATAATGGAAGCAATTGCGTTTTGTCGATCTGATTTTGTTTTAGCATGAATATTATTGTTCTGACGTCAGTGGGCGTCGGCATGCGTGTAGCTAGTCAAACTTGTGGGCGTATGTTGTAGGTGACCTCTGCCGTCCGTCGTGTGAGAACGGCGGCCGGTGTGTGACAAACGAACGTGGCGAGTCTCGCTGTTTCTGCTGGCCAAATTATTCAGGCGAACGCTGCGAGATCAGCCACTGCAAAGACTACTGCCAGAACGGAGGCACATGCATGGGATCTTCCCTAGGTAGGTGCTGTTTCCCTGAACCATTTTGTCTGTTTTGTGTTTTGATGTTTGTGTTGTTTGTTTTTGTCATTGTGATGTCATAATGACAGGCTTGTAAAGTGTATAGATATTGTAGTTTTAACATTTAAAATACAAACTTTTTTTTAAAAACAAATTTTTTTAATGTTTTCAGTCAAACTATTCATGCTGGAGTTGAGAAACAGTACACATGGGCACCAGAGGTTCTCTATTAAAAAAATAGATGAAAAAGCCTTATTACATAAATCGTCACACCCTGTTTTTGCAAAAGAATATTTTGTCAGGGACTAAAAATTGGACAGAATTCAGCTTGAGCATGTTTCGTGTCTCAGAAACAGGCAGGAATTGTTTCTCTTGGCTTGTTCACATCAAAATCTGCCCCTCACACAAGCTGGCAGATGGACCACCAGCAGCAGAACAGAATATCCCTCTGCTCTGAGTGTGTGCTGAACATGTGCACATATAAAAACGCCCGACAGATGTACCGACTCACAAATCCTGCCGTGTTTATGTCAAACTATCTCAAATAATCAATTCTGGGTGCTGGAATGTTGGCTAAGATATCGAAACTCTTTGCATATTGTGGTTTATGAGATTAGCTTGCAAATGATGTTGTCTTTAGATTCGTAGGATGTTATTTGTTTATTTCTAAGATTTTTCTATTCTGCTAATGACCTAAACAGTTTGGGTTCAGTCTCGGTGCATCACGTAGAGGGGTCAGCCAATAGCGTCTCAAATATGTGGGGCCAGTGATGCAGCCCTCATTCGAACGAATGCTAAAACAATATCTGTCGCTGTCTTTCGTACCGAAGGAAAGCCCACATGCCGTTGCGCTCTGGGTTTCACCGGTCCGCTGTGTGAACGGCGTGTATGTGACGGTTACTGTCTCAACGGAGGGACGTGTGACATGACCCCGGGCAACCAGCCCACATGTCACTGTCTGGCAGAGTACACAGGAGAGCGCTGCCTACACCGTAAGAGACTGTCTACTGCAAACTGAACATTAACAATGAAACTGTTTTAAACTGTAGACTAACACACTTTGTTTTGCTCTGTGGCTGCCTCAGTAATAAAGCACGGATTGTATTTTATTCAGTACTGATGTGTATGATCTGTATCAAACATATTTTTAAACAAAAGAAGTGTTTAAAGCTTTTGTTATATCATAAATCAATACCAGCCAAATATTTTTTCAGGTAAGGAAAGTATGTTAAGAAGATATCTCATTTAAGTCTTCTAAATTCATAAAGGATGTTGTGACTGTCCCATCACAGATATTTGTCACCATTACTGTGTAAACTCGAAGGCCTGCACGCTGTCCAGCTCTGGACATGTGGAGTGTGTTTGTCCCACACGCTACGAGGGTCCAAAATGCGAGGTGGACCGATGTCTCCGGTGCCGAGGGGCCCCGTGTATCGTCGACGAAGAGACGGGAGACGTCGCCTGCAAGTGTGTATTTAGCAAACAAATGTGTTCATGATTATATGTTGGTGTTTCTTTAAATACTTCAAAATGTTTACAATCATTAGGAGATTCAGTGCAAAAATATATGCGTGATTACTAATTTTAATATTTGCCTGTGTGGTGCGAGTAATTACAGAAAAATGTGCATAAAAATGTACAGGAAAAAGATGTTTGTGTGTATGTTCTTCCTACGGGGGAAATGATTTAAACATACTTTCTCTCTCTGTGTGTGTTTGTGTGTGTACTTGTGTGTGTGTGTTTTCAGCTGTACTAATGGCAGAATCGCGGCCAGCTGTCAGTTGTGTGATGGATACTGTTATAACGACGGGACGTGTCACCTCGACTCAGAGACCGGCCTGCCATTCTGTCAGTGAGTCATTTCTTCATTGCGTTCTATGGCAACAAATTGCATGTCGTTATTTAGATTCATTCGTTTTAAATCGCTCCCCCCGGCGAGGAGAGTGTGCGCTTTAATAGGTTTTTCTGTTCCTCTAAGTTGGTGGATGTATGTTTTGTGAAGGAGAGCTGAAGTGAATGAGGTATTATAGAGAAGGAGTGAATTATCACAGCAGGAGTCCATAATCTGCCTGTTACTTCCACGTCTGTATTTGTGTATTAGAGACAGACAGGAAAAACAATCATAGAAATCAGTGGAAAAGAGAATGACATGCAATAAAAGGCCAGAGGGTGATAGCTAGAACTGTGGTGCAGGGGTAGCACACTTCATGGTTCGAGTCTGGCCCATATTCTGATTCCTGATCCTATGTTCTTTTTCTCCTTCTTTCTAATTGATGCATAAAAACATCAATGAACGTTGATGAACAGATTCCAGGAATTAGAGACACGGCCTGGCGGGTGTTGCAACATGTTGTTCTGTGGTGCTTTTGCGGGCAACCCAAGTTCAGAAAACCACAGCACAGAATGAACAAGAGAGATCAGATTCTGTTTTCCACCGCAATAGCAATACATTTATTTAAATCCACATGACATAAAATGACAAACCATTTGCTTGAAATATCTGTCTGTGAAAACAGAATCTGAGAGATGAGGTGGTGGACTCATTGTTTGTGTACGTGTTTTCCCAGCCATATTTGAGGACAGATAATCATGAACTGAATGCAGTGGACGCATTCCATCTTTTCTGCCTGAAATGATTTGAGTTTCATCCGAGGCCCTTAAATTCCTCAGTGATGGAGCTTTCAACATCCACTTCCACACACAATAAAACCCCAGACAATATTCACGCCCGCCTCATGCTTGTGCTGCCGGGACGAACGAGCATGCATTGAAATCTTCAAGCCAAACAAAGGCAAAATCTCTAAAAGGGTTCTGTTGATTCCCTTCCATCACGCATTATTGATCCTGCAGAATACAGGCACAAGTCTTTCAGAGGCGTAACCATGGCACCTGGTCCTCTTTTTCCCATTCCTTTTCATCTCTGGTCACCATTGATGGTCCGACATTGCCATTGTGCCCTTCGAGAACGAATCAATTTGCATGTAGATGATTCGGCCTTGTTCTTCCTCTTTTGCCCGGAGGTGAAGGTTGGTAATGATAACAGGCAGTGACCAGACATTCACAGATTATCTGGGAAAATGAGTGTGTTACGCGGAGATGCTCTGTGTCCTGCTTATATAGGCCTGTTTGACTTTACATCACCCCATCAAAAACTGTCTTGTTTTTTGTTTGTCCTTTCATCTAAATTTTTAGTTTTCCTTCCCAAACAGCTTTTTATTGGGGATCGTTTTACGGAAACTGTATTAAATGTGCGTTTGTCCAATCATGCGGTTTTATCAATGGAAATGTTTAATTTAGTTTTGTTTCATTTAGTTTTGTTTCATTCCCACAAGACGTTTTAAACAATCGCCCCCTCTTTACACACACAAGTTTTCAGTGGTGCTGTCTTTTCTAAAGTCCTTGTTTTTTATTTTGAGAAAGTACTTGCTGTTTGTGCGTGTGTGGTTTCTTTTTGGTGTTTCTCACATGTTTTATTTTCGTCTCATTGCGTTCTCCTCAGTTGCCCGCCCGAGTTTAAAAGCCCAAGGTGCGACGAGAGAGCTAACCCCTGCGATCACTACTGTCAGAACCAGGGCGTTTGTTCCCTCACAGCCTATAACAAACCCCGTTGCAAGTAGGTCTTCCCGCTCCATTCAGTTTCCAGAACATTCCCACAATTCCATGCACCGTGGTCAGCATGTCTCCAGCGTGGCCGCTAAACTCCGCCCACTTAGCCAGCTTACAAGAGCACGTTTCACGCGCATTGCATTCCGTCTCTACGACACGTGACTCCATTTGTATGCTTGGCATGACAGAAATATGTATATATATATATAAACATAAATATTACATATAGGCTTGCACATGTAGAGGAGAAAGCTGTCTCATAATAATCTAACTACTTCGTTTTCTTCATTCCTCAATTCTTGTATTTGTTTTATTTCTATATTTCACATCAATGTCTCTCCAGCATCATTGTTTTAAAGCTTTTCTTCCGTTTAAACAGTGTCTGCACTTTTCATGAATATGGTACATTTGACTTTAAATTTTAAATCTTACGTTTTTATTTATGTGAGAACTACTAGTTATGTTAGTTAATAGATAACATTTTTAGGTAATGCTATGCTGTATACTGAAAGTTATACTGTAGCGTTTATCAAATATAACTATTCAACCCTGTTATCAAAGTGTAACAGGTAATATTTTACACTAATATTTAATTAAATTTGTTTGTGGGAAATATGACTTTATAAGTAGCTATAAAGCAACATTTAGTTAAAGTAAATTAGGCTGAAATTTTAACCCTGTTACAGTTGTATTTATTTACTTATTTATAGTTTTCGTCTACAAAATTATGGTAACAGCATTGTAAAATCTCATATAAAATGGACAGAACATTAAACTGACCTTCAGACATTGACAGTCAACATTTTTTAAAAGTTACGTACCTCAGTTCACTGACATTTGTTGTAAACGGGTCCTATTTTATACCATATTTATGGAAAGCGTCACGTTTACACACGTTCAGTTCATTTTATCTCTGATCTCGTGTTTTTCTGGATGCTAACGGTCACCTTCCTCAGACAGCAGTGTGTTTATTTGCAGCCCCAGCAGGAAGTAGAATTCCTGCCCACAGGAAATTGGATTAAACATTGTTTCACTCACACCAGCGTCTTTCATAAGCGCTTAATCTCTCATATCCAGAGATCACGGCTGTGGACGCATGCCGCTTGAACACAGGAAGTCCCCATGTCACTCAAATACACACACTCTGCATGTCTCTACAGTGAGAATAATGTGTCTCTTTTTGGATTATGTCTATAATCTTTAATATTGAGTGTAGTATTATGCGTTTATCATAAAATGTAAAACAAAAGTCAAAACCAAAATCAATATAATAAATTGTAATAATGTCTATAACAATTAAATGAAAACATGATGAGTTAAGAGGTAGTTATAGTGGTAAACTCAGCGTACACATTTAATCACATGACACTTTGGAAAAGTGGGATAAGGACAGGTTTTATTTTTATGACAAAATTTGTGTTTGTTTTTGAATATCTGTTCGCAGGTGCTCAGCAAACTGGTCGGGTACACAGTGTGAAAGACCGGCCACCAAGACCAGCCGCTCAGAAAACTTTAATGGAAGTACGTGTGTAAATTGCTGGATGTTCTTACAGCAGTTGTTTGGAATTTATTCTTGTCATCTATTAGAGCCAAGAAAATAACTCCAATTCTATGTTTCAAACAGAGATGGCAGTAGAGAGGCACAACTTTTGTACAGATTGTAGCTTTAATATACTTTAAAAAACAATGCATAATACAAAAATATTTTAAAGAGCCCATAGTTAAAGAAACACCAAATAACATACAATATTAAGTAATTATTGGTGATTCGTATTTCTTCTGTAAATAAAGCATGAATACTTCAGGCTAATGTAGAGTGAATGTATGTTTTGTTTTCGGCAGGAAGTATCGCTATCATAGTTCCCCTGGTTCTCCTTGTGTTTATCATCAGTGCTGTTACACTGGGGCTTCTCATTTGCAAAAGACGTCAAAGGTAAACAAACCCATCAGCCGTGTGAGATAGCATTAAATCTTTAATCAGAAAATCACGGATTTGTTGATATATGTTATCTCTTTGCAGAGGTAAACAGGTGCAGCGGCAGCCCATGGCAAACGGCGGTCTGAACGTGGAGATCGGCAATCCGTCGTATAACATGTACGAAGTTGAGCACGACAATCACGTGGACGTGGGAAGTTTTCTGCACCCCAGCTTTACCCTGGACCCCCATAAGGTACAAACCAAATAGGAATTGTATGTCTGTGACATCACTTCCTGTACTGTAATGGCATCAGGGGTCTGAATTTATTTACGAAAACATAAAAGCTTTACGTAAAAGTCAGTAAAAGTCAACGCGACTAAATTACATAAGTATGCATTTGTGTTTACGTTTTTCGCTTAACGTATTTACGCTACAACCAAAAACGAATAGGTGTTTTCAATTTAAGTTGGGGTATAAGGATGTGTGGTATCGCCCAGCCTCAAAATTCTGTTTGTTTCGACTCGTTTCTGTAAACATTTTCTTTTGTTCTCTTTAATTTAGACAAAACCCTAAAAGGACATTTTTTTAAGTGCTTTAAAGATTAATTTACATTGACATCTTTGCCTCAAGAATACTGAGTGTGTCAAACATCATAGGAGAGTAGCAATTTTATATTTTTGCTTTACCGGAACATATCACTGTCTTCACTAACAAAACGTTTTCTGCCCTTTTATATGTAATTTGGGTTGCAACCAGAATTCCCAGCATTATTTTGTGTAATTTACTTTTTTAATTTGTTTCTATAGTGAGCTAGTTGAAAGGTTTTGGAGCTTACCAGTTAATTCTGGTTTTGCAATGTTTTGTTGTGTTTTGTTTTCCAGGGCTGGTGTGTGAGGTCCAGTGACCCTCGCAATTTACCTGCACACCCTTTGTCTGCACAAACCCTACCTGTCCAGAGTGTGCCAAAGGAGTTTATTCCAGGACAGGTGAGTTCTCAGACATTGCTTTTGGAGGCTTTTTGGAGACATTGATTTTTGGGCTCCTCGATGCTCATCCGCCATCCCATAATTCTTTGTGGTTTTTAGAACCTTGGATGAAAGAGCATGACTTCTCAATCATGCCATAGTTTGGTGTAAGGAACAGACGAAAATATAATTCAGTATTTACTGAGATGCCTCAAGAATATGCAGTGGTTTTCGCTCTTCACAATGCATGGTAAAATGTTTCCCTGGGTGTAGTAACCACATATCAAATAAATGTAATAAAAAATGTTGCTTTTCCAGGCAATGAACTATTCGAATCCCATATACACAAAGACGTACCATGACGGACAGCATTGTCGAAAGCCAGTCATCAACCTCGATACAAGACGTAATGTGCTCCCAAAGAGACTGGAAACGACGATTCGAGAAACCGCAGCGTAACCAAGCTTTTTCACGACATGCTTCTTTTTTATATAAAACTGTATAAAATGTATAAAAATGCAAAAGCTGTTTTTGTCAGGTTCCATCTTCTGTTTTTGGTCTGGCCACCTCTTTTCGTCTCGTCCCATATTTGTGTTCTGTTTTTGACAGTATGGTCATTTTTACGCCATTTTTTTACGTTGTTTTACGTTAGTTTTGTTCAGTTGCTCACGCTTTAGTTTGGGTTGCTGAACTGTCTTTTTATAAATTCCCTGTTTTCCGTGTTTGCTTTGTGACTCTGTAATTGCACTACACAAAAACAAAAAACTAAACAAACAAAAAAAAGAAAAACGTTCACAGCTGCTCAGTCTCAAAAGGCTTTATATACATTTAAAGACATGTAAAGAGAATTTTATATAGGTTTATTTACCTACACAGTATGTATATGTTTTCCTGTTGGCGCTACAATCGCCCATGCCTAGAAATTCCCGAGTTGCCTCTTTACATTTAGCAGTATAAGAAAACACGGCACATATTTAAATGCATCGTATGATTACGTCACAGATTTTATTTTTATATATTTTCAATTCTGCAAACGTGTTTGTCATACTGTTCTTTCTCCGTTGATTAATGTTATTTCCAGATGCTTTGAATATGCAGTCAAAACCGAAAGTGAAACCAACCCAGAGTTGTTGAAACACATTTTACCACAGTGTCTCATTTGCATATTGCATTACAAATACCTTTTCACACCACGGGGGCTATAAAGTAAATTTTAAGTCTCACAGACACACTTTCACCTTATACGTTATGTCATGAAGGATGGGAAAAAACACACACATTCTCTGTGCAAATGTACAAACTAAAGCGGAGAAAGTTTTATAATTTTATAGTTGATTTGTACGTCCGGTTTGCTTGTATTTTCTGGAGATGTATTAAACGTAGAACTTTTATACAGAAAAATGTATACAGTATATTTGGTCCGTCTTCACTTTGGGTGCAAACTGAAGTGTAGTTGTTTTTATTAAATTATAAATCTGTAATAATTATTAGGCATCATATTGCACTGAGCAATCGCGCGGGTTGCTGCTGTTTTAAAGAGGTGTAAGAAACTTAAATTTAAACTTGTCATTCAGTTACTCACACATAGAAATACCTAATTGTGATTTTGGACCAAGAACGATGAAATAAAATGGATTTTCTTGCCATTTCAACTGTGTTACAGTTCTTATTTTGAAATAAACCATTTTTTAATAACACTCATCTGCAAGTGTAAAAGCATTAACAGTGGTCAGTGTTGACTGCTGTCTGATATGATCTTTCCTGAACATTCTATTTCAAGAGCATCACTGAACATTTTCATATAGATAAGATCAAACTATCACAACAGTCCAGCGTCACAGTTTTTAATGAAAGCTGTCGTTGAAGCTCTTTCTTTCTTTCTTTCTTTTTTATAGTTCTGTAATGTTCTTTTCTTACTAGCGTTATATTATCATTATAATGTGGTAGGGTGTGACTGTTTTATTTGTGGTTTTATTCCAAACCTTTCGAGTGTTCACATCAACATTTTCCTTCAACTGCTTTGAAACTTCTACCCGTCCAAATCCTTGTGGCTTCTGGAATATAAAAGTTTGGAAACCCCTTGTCTAAACAACCTTTTTCCATCACAAAGAACCGAAAGGTTCTGTGGCTGTTAAGGGTTCCTTATGAAACCATACCCCCAAAAATGGTTCTTCCTTGGCATGGTGTAGCACCTTTATTTAAGTGTGTGATGTACACCTTTCTGCTTTGATAACAGCAACATTCACTCAAGCTTCGTGTGAGCTTATTGTTTTGTTGTTTCTAATATTTAAATATGCAAATAGTCAAAAGATTGATCAAACAATGATCTGATAAGTCCAGGTACGGCCAACATATCAGCAGATGAGAAGTGTGGACTGATGGAAATGTGTTGAAATCACAGACAGTTCATCACAACAGAACAAGATCAAATACAGGTGAGCCTAGAATAATCGTCTTTCAATCTAGAAACACAACTTGGTACAAATGATGTCTGATGCATTTGCAATATCATAAAAGTATTTCAAAGAGGCCTAACTCAACAAAGTTGTTTTAATGGGGATTCATGTAAAATTCTAAAATGATTCTTTATGTTTGTTTCTTCTAACATCGGTGTTAAGTTCAGAATATTATAAAAAGGATTTTGTATTTGTCATTTCATAGCACGTGTAGTTTTTATGTCACCCCTCTTGTTCATGTTTGTTTTCAAATGTAAAGCTATGCAATGCCTTTATTCCAGCTGTTGATCTGAATAATTATTAGTATTGTATTTATTATATTTATAGTATTAGTATTTTAACAGGCATTTGTCTTCATTTAAACTAACCAGTTTGTGTCCATCTTTTGAAGCAGTTTGTTCCCCTGACAGCTGATTATCTTTAAACATGTCAGAAGATCAGACGTTACCAAAAGAATTGTTAAAGAAATTGAAGACTGCGATCACATCAAGTGCGGTTTTCAGCACTTTTCCACTGAGCTGTCTGTTAATCGGATTGGAGCAACTGATTGATATGGAGTTTTCTTGTCCATGTAGAATCGGGTTGAACCAGGTTCTGTCTGATCTGGTGTTGATTGGTCCTGCTTTATTTGTCTTTGTCTTAATGTTCCTGTTTTTAAGGCCCTGTAAATGTAAGCTCAGGAACCATGATTTTACAATGTGTTTATCCAATGAAACCAACAAAACCAGGGTGAAAGAGTTCCTGCACTGTCTGGTTCCACCTGTTATTTGGTTCTTCCTTGTGCTTCATGACGGGGACTATTATGTTTGTAGTCGCTCAGACTGGGACGGACTGTATGTTTTTGATCCAGTTCTAGATAAGAGATGGTGTAAACCCACTGATGTGAACACAAGCAAACGAGAACTCCAGCTACGAAATGAAACTCATATTCTGTTTGCTCAGTCGAGGGTAAATGTTTATTTATTATTATGTGAACATGCGTGATAAATTATTTTATTATGTTACTGATGGAATTTGTTTTATTTTTTTAGATTTACAGTTATGTTCTGCTCATTGTCTTCTGCGCCGTGACATTATTTCTTGTGTGTGTCTATGACTGCAGACTGAATCTGACATCTGAAACTATACAACAGAACAGTACAGCACAGGAGATGAATCAGTGAATTGTGTTTCTGTACAGAATTCACTGACAGATTCGCTGCTCTACAGATTCGCTGCTTGTGTTTCTGTACAGAATTCACTGACAGATTCGCTGCTCTACGTGCTGCCAGTTTAAGAGATTCAAGACTTGTTTTAGGCTTATGTAATTATAACTGAATGACCAGCTAAATGCTAAAACTGCTCATTTTAAAGTTTGCTTGTGGTTACTGTGTCAGTATGTACTACAGTGGTGATGGGAAAGCATGCACTTTTAGAAATGTAGCTAGCCCGCATGTGGTCTGTGTGTGACATTTTACAGATTAAGAATTTAAACGCCCAGATGACAGAGTTTTTTCTCTCAGCTAGTTTATATAAAAACTATAAAATAAGTGGAATTAAATCTATATCCGTGTAATTTGTTTGACATGATATCTTTCAGAATAACGATGATAAAAAAAAGTAAATAAAGTTTACTCTGTTTTTCTATTTAGCATGTAATTTTGTAATGGGTTACTCATAGTATTTGTAATAAGTGAAGCATATTCGGTTTCACTGTGTTATGGTCACATGACTTTTATAACACACATCCTCTAATCCACACATATAAAACGCCCAGTCAAAATACAAGAGCGCAGAAACAATTTATGCAGCGAGAATACTTAAAACCTCTGATTTATGTCATATAAAAAATTGTTTGTCGGCTGATGGAAAGTACATTCATTAGTGATCTAATAAATAATATAATAAATTTTCAAAATTTACAGTTTCATGCACTATGCTTACTGCATCTGTTACTATGGAAACTGTTTCTTTATCTTGTAAACACAGTAAAGAGTAAAGAGGAGATAATTGTCATCACCTGAGCCAAAATATCATGAGACCAATCACTCCAGAGTCACAGGAAAATAACATCAAGACAACACTGACTTAATGAAGAGAAAGACTTTTGCCTCTCAGTGTTGTCATTCTGACACCCACCAGCAGGGGCAAACTACTCGAACCCTGAACCCTCGAACACCAACAAACCAACCTGAGTCTGTTATTATACGTCTCTTATACTGTTAAGAGTCATTGTGTTCACCGTGTAGCAGATTCTCACAGTATCAGAGGCTGAAACTGTGGGTAAACTCCAGCTGAATATCAGAAAATTATCTTCAACTCTCAGGTAAATATTACCTACAAACCTGAGGCAGGACACTTACAGTAAGCAAAAGTTTAATTTTGCTTTCCATTTATTCTCAGTGCTTTCAAGAGACACAGTCGAGATATTAAAGAGATCTCATCTTATTTTTTTATTTTAATATAAACATGTTAAATGTGTTATTCAAAAAGATCTGCTTCACCAAGACCACAAGGTTCATCTTTGAAGAGAGAACTTCCTTCCTGCCTCATGAGATTTACTGCAGCGTTCTTCAAGCGTTCGTGCAGGAGCAAGAATTCATCATTTACTGTAAGACAACAAACAGGAAAAGAAACATCAAATGAATCAAACGTAAGTTAAGAATAATTTTGAAACATTAAATGATGTCCAGTGTGTTACTTATCTTATAAAAGTGCTTAAAGTATAGAAAACAATCCTTGTGACAACATGATCATTATATTAGCATCTATAACGCAAATGTTATACTACTTAATCATATTTAAACAGATACACACCTGTAAAATAATTTTACTGCTCTGTTGCTTTGGAGTGTCAACTAAAGAGCAAATTAAGACACTATAGAAAATGACATGATTTCTGTTTCTATGGTAAATGTTATACAAAATGTTATGTAAATAGCAAATCATCTTTATTGAAGGGCTCCAGTGGGCAGAACTGCAGACGTTTCAAGAGAGAGAAGCAGCTGAGAACCTCACCAAATTCAAGAGTAGATGTCTTCAAGATGTCTTCAAGTTTCCAAACAATTTTGGGCATAATTTTTTCCAGATCTCCTGCATTGGGTCTTTTGTTAATTGGATTGGAGATGGTGATCGAACAAGAATTTTTATGCCCATGCAACCATGTAAACAGTAAAGTTCTGATCACATTCATCTTCATCGGACCAGCTGTTCTGGCATCTGCGGTGATGTTTTTCTACATTAAAAATGACCCAGAGGTGGCTGAAATTGAGAAGAAACAGTGCCTTTAAAACTGCCTGATTCCTCCTGTTTTGTGGCTCATCATACTGTTACTTGATGGTGATTATGTAGCTTGTGCACATACAGAGTTAGAAGGAAGTTACGTTCTTAATAAAGAGCTGAACAGAAAGTGGTGTCAACCTATTAAATGGGCCTTTACAGCAAATGAGACTGATCTGCTTAAATATCAGGGAATTATCTTCCGCTCTCAGGTAAATATTATGTACTGTACGATGTGGTTCTTAAAACTTTCTTTGTAAGCAAAAAAGTTTAATTTTTTTATCCACGGTGCTTCATTCAGATGTCTATCTTATGTATTTTTTCCAGCTTTCGGGTTATATTGGGGTCATTCTCTTCGGTGTTGTGATTTTCATCACAGTGGGTTGTTGTGGCAGCAGCAACAGGCAACAACGTCATCAACAGAGCAGCGAACCGAGTGCACAGCCGCTACATGCAGTTTCACTTGAATTATAGTATAAACAATAGTATTGTCTGAAAGTGTAGAAACTTCATATAAAGTTAATCATTTGCTGTAATGGGTCCATATACTTTAAAATCTGTTGAGTTTATTGGCTGTAAAGCTATTACATGACAAATGTGTTTATAGTGGACCAGAATCAAACGATAAACTGCTAAAGTTAATTTTGATTTTGAGGAGATTTTATTTTGGTTGCATGCACAGCTTTTTCTTCCATCGGTATGTTTTTCAGCTGATAACTCATTGTGTAACCGCTAACAAAATCAAATGTTTTCATTGCATAACGATTACGATTTTCATTTTTGAAAGCTAGCACGATGTCATTTAGTTGGTTTTGCTTAATTTTCGAACACTGCCAGCCCCTGAGGAAACGAAATGTGGTCAGACTATTTTATTTTAATGTTAAACAAAATGTCTCTCTCTCGCTTTGGATAAAATGTCTGGTGTTGTTCCATTCTTCTGTTGTGATTCACATGTAACTTCACCTAAAGTTAAAAACTTAAAAACTTAAAAACTTAAATTCAATTATCAACAGTTTCCTCAACAAAAAGGCTGTTTCTCAGGCTGTGCTCATTTGTTTCTCGTGGCATCACTCATAAATGATTGTGTAATGATTTTCAGTTCACTTCTAATAAGGAAATCTTAATGCTAGAGGTTGTAAAGTTTATCAAGATTCTTTAAGTCCCTCGCTGTAATCTCTCATTTCTGTCCTATTCTATCTATTTAAACACTTATAATAGATAATGTTTAATGTATTTTTCATAAAAGCATTTAAAATGTGTCCAGCTTGTCATAGTCTTGTTAATGTGAGTTTTTTTAATGTAAAATTCTAAAATAAAAGTTTGTCTTCATTTCTACTAAAATGTTTGTATGTTAATATTATGGTTTTGTATTTGTCATGTAATAGCTCATTCAGTCACATTATACATGTTCCTACATCAGGCCACGGGCGAGTTTTACAAATGAATCGTGTTAGATGAGAAGCGTCTTCATACAGGCCTGGAGCTGTAGCACCAGTCTGTCTGAAAACATCTACAGTCACTTTATATGAACAGATATGTGTAGACTGTCATATGGAAAACATTTCTGAGAAGGTGACTGTTGTTGTCTTGTATCTGCGTTATTAAAAGATTATAACAGTGTGTAACAACAGGATGTGTGGTTTACCACACTGTAGGCACTTGCTCACATTTCTTAACAAATAGGTGCCCTGCAGACAGTCCTGCTGTGTGTCTTTACAATTAATTTACAATTAATTTAATACAGTAACAACAGTTCGACAATGAAAGCTGTTGTAAAAATGATGGCAACAAAAATGCTAATCAATCCACTACAATAAAATACTACAAAAAAGTTGCTGCTTTGGTCATGCTCATCTGACAACATAAACCTGAGACCACAAGGTTTGGCTCTGAAGTGAGAACTTCCTGCCTGAATCGCTGCAGCGTTCTTTAAACGTTCTTGCAGGAGCAGGAATTCAACATTTACTGTAAGACAACATCACAACAGGAAAAGAAACATCAAGTGAATCAAACGTAAGTTAAGAATGATTTTGAATCATTAAATGATGTTTAGTGTGTTTTTCATTTTATGGTTAAAGAAAAAAAGAAATTCTTGGTACAATCAGCTCATTGTATTGTGACATGATGGAGGTCCTGTATACTGTATACTGTATACTGTACTGTGTTATTTTGAGGTGTCAGCTAAATAACAAATTGGTCAGCTGGTAAGCAAATTGGTAAGATGTCCCTGTAGCTCAATTGGCAGAGCATTGCACATACTGAAAAATGTAAAGCTTGAATGAAATAATACATTTCTTTAAAGTACAAACTGTGGAGGTATGTATTGTATGTGAAGGTATGTATACAAACTGTGGAGGCGGAGGTGGGGCGGGGGGTTAAACAACGGACAGGAGCTTAAACAACTTCTTTCTTACTCCAAAACCGCCTCCAGCTCTGCAGAAGAAGAAAGCATGTTAGATACTTAAGCCTCATCACCCTTAACTTTTTGAAATGACAGAGCAGTTCAAATCCTTATTTAGGTGCTTTTTATATATTTCATGTACTAAATTCATGCCCTGACTGCAGCCATTAACTTTTTATACTGTTGCTCTAATATTCCTTGTCTGACCATTTAAATATATAAATCTGCTGTTGTCAAAGACATCCAGAACACTGAAAGAAGAGAAGAGACAGTAGAACCGCAGTGATTGTTGTAAAAAACATCACACAATGTAAAAGAGTAACAACTGAAAATGAAACAAAGTCATGCGTGGCATTTGTGACAGCTGTGTTTGTTTCAGCACATGGCTTGTGTTTTTGTTGATCTGTCACGTGTTTCTGTCTCGTGTTCTTGTTCAGCTTCCGTGTCACTCTCTCATTAGATCTTGTATATTAAACGTTTCCACCTGGTTTTCATTATTCACCTGGTACATACTGTATATATCTGCCCTGTAGTTTTGTTTTGTGTCTAAAATTGTATCTGCATTGGAGCATTTAGTTGGTTTTTGTGTTACCTTGGGCAGAGAGCTGAGCAGCTCCAAGTAAAATGAAGGAAAATGAAAAAAACACTCTTGTTGGTCTTGGTGTCTTGTTGGTGAAATCATGTTCAATTATCTAAATATTTACCTCGCTGTTTGATGGCCATTAACTTGCCTGTGATGTGACATGACCACTTTAACGTACTGTAAAAGATTTTTTAAAAAATGGCCACTGTAACCATAGCAGAATCCCTTTCTAATGATAGCAAACTGAGGAGTATCCTATAGATAATAATAATAATGAAACTACATTAAACCTGTAAGAAACCAGTAAGAGTGTCAGAACCAAAATCGAAACCAAAAGTGACTATGATGATATAACAATCTTAAACATGCACATGAGAGACAGCAACAGCTGCTCCCTTTAAAGTGCTCACTTAAGCACTGAACATTACCCTTAAATTTTTTTTAGCTCACTTTTAAAAAAATGTAAAAAGTAAAACTTATTACTTCACATGACATATCGTGACATCATTCACTGGAGTTTCACTTTGGTTTTCTTTATTGTTTTAAGTTTGTTGTTTTTTATGTGCAAATAGTCAAAGAACAAACCAGGTTCTGATAAGTCCAGGTACGGCCTACATATCAGCAGATGAGAAGTGTGGACTGATGGAAATGTGTTGAAATCACAGACAGTTCATCACAACAGTAAAAGATGTGGTGACTTTTAATTGGCTGATTGCTTAATTTGATAATAATGATTCTTTATTTTTGTGACTCCTAAGATCAGCGTTAAGTTCAGAATATTATAAATAGGATTTTGTATTTGTCATGTCGTAGCATGTGTATGTCATCGTGTTTGTTTTTGATTTTGTTCACATGAGTTTTTAAACATATTTGCGTAGTTTAACAGGCATCTGTCTTCATTTGAACTGACTGTGTGACCATGTTCATGTGCAGCTTTTGGAGCAGGCTGTTCCCCTGACAGCTGAAACCATCGTTTTGCCTGGCAGATGATCAGAGGACATCTTTACTGCAAGAACTGGTAAAGAAATTCAAGAATCTACTTAAACCAAGTTTCAGCACTTTCCAGTGAGCTGTCTGTTAATTATATTGGCGGCATTATTGATTTTCATGTCTATGCAGAATTGAGTTCAATGGAGATTATTTCTGGCTTTATTGCTCCTGTTTGTTGGGGCAGTTGTGGCCTACTGGTTAGTGAGTTGAGCTTGTAATCAGAAGGTTGCTGGTTCGAGTTTAATGCTGGTAGGTAGCAACTGAAGTGCCCTTAAGCAAGGCACCTAACCCCCGATTGCTCCCCGGGTGCAGCAGTGCTGCCCACTGCTCTGTGTGTGTGTAGTGTTCACTCCTCACCAGTGATGGTTAAATGCAGAGGTCACATTTTGGGTATGAGTTACCACATCTGACAAAATATGTCACTTTCACTTTTGTTTTGATGGTCCTGTTTTTAAGGCCCTGTACCTATATGTTCAGTTGTTCTAACCATGGGATGGGGATGGGTCAGTCGATGAAAACTGCTTGTATGAAACATTTTCCTTATCATTTTTTGTACGCATCAGATACCAGAGTCTGATAAAACTCAAAATTGTGTAAAACTGTTTGTTCAATGTCTGGTTCCACCTGTTGTTCGGTTCTTTCTCCTTCATGATGGGGACTATTATGCTTGTGGCTTTACAAGCTGGAGTGGCAATTATGTATATGATGATGAGAAACCAACTAACTCAAGTGAAGAATAACTTCAGCTGCGTCTCTGTACTCGATCTTTACTTGCTTTGTCTGAGGCAAATGGAAATTGGAAATTGTGGAAATTCACAACAGCACAATCCGGATCAAGAGCTGACTTGGGTGCAGAATGATGAACCGGTGTAAACATGAACTACAGTATTCCTGAACATCAGATTCAGTGCTTTTCATTATGATGTGAGCACACACAGGATCAGTTTCATTTCTCTGTGTTTCTGGTGATTGAAGCGTTTCTATGTTTATGCAAGTATCTCAATAAATGTAAAGCATAAATCACAATTTTGTTTGCTGTACTGCTGTGGTGAAGGCAAGTTATACAGAGAATTTAAACACAACCATGGGTTAAAAATTACCCAGCTAGAGTGTTTTCATTTTTCATATTGTTTTATGCGACTATATTGTTTTATATAGACAGAAATATCTCCATAGACCAAACACCAGCTGTTTGATGCTTATTATCTTGCCTGCCTGCGCTCTTAAAACTGCTGGCTTGTTTTTTAACCCATAACGCTGGTTGAACCTGTTGGGTACATTTACTGGGTTATTTGATGGCATTTTAAGCACTTGTGGGTGGTTTCAGTTTTCATTTCCAGTTGTTTGGTTAATTTTGCTGGTTGTTTGATGATGTTTAAAGCTGCTTTAATGGAGAGCCGCAAACTCTCCCGCATTCAGCGACGCAATGCAAAAAACATCGCGACGCAAGGAGGAAAGACGCTGACACACACCGGGTTGTCAGCTCCTGAAGCCCTTAAAATCCCTAGAAAAAAAGGCCTTTAAAAAAAAAAGCCCTTAAAAGCCCTAGAAAAAAAATGTTGTCAAGTTATTTTACTTTATTGTTGTAATATTTGGATTAGTTTGCTGAGAGCAATCTTTATAAAACTTTTTTAAGATGTAATCTGTAACTTTTATGGTTAAAAATAAACAAAAATCAGTTATTGAGCAAGTACATCAGATCAGATCAACAGATCCATGTTCATCTCCTTATCCCGATTCAATTTGAGCTGCCAGGTTGGATTTCACAGGAAATCCAGTCAGTTTGTCTTCAACACATAAAAATGTAAATTAACCTGCAATCTCAAACAAAGAAGGTGATTTAGAGACAAAAATGATCAATGACTGGAAATACAATAGACACACACTGTTAAAAAAACTTTGCTGCCTTAAAGTTTTCATTTTACTCAATGTGGCTGCACAAGTAATTTTTAGCTTACTCTTTGTAATCCTGACTGGTGTTGAGTTGCTGTAACTTTTAAGAAATGGTTGAAAAACTGCTTAGCCTATGTTTTATGTTACAGAAGTCAGGATTTAAAATTTTATGTTGAAATGATTTGTATAGCCAAGTAGATTAAACTTAAACATTAAAGGTAGCAAAGTTTTTTACAGTGCATGTAAATTTATTGTTTCAAAGGTGTGAGAACCCTGATAATTCAAGTTTATATTCAAGTTCAATGCTTTCGTCCTTTGTAAGTCGCTTTGGATAAAAGCGTCTGCTAAATGACTACATGTAAATGTAAGTATCTTACTGGAAATGTTTTAAGTAACCCTCCTCTGTCACATAGCACTTTTTATTGTACTCAAGTAGCCTATAATAGTAGTTCATTTTAGTCCAATAAGCAATAAGCCAATAAAGATACTAGTAAAGTCTAAGATACATTAAAGGGAATTGGATTAAAATTTATGGGTAATACCATTGAAGAAAAAATATTCTTCTGTTTATTAGCAGGTATCTCTCCTTTATTAGAACTAACCAGTTCCTTTTATATATTTAATATTACTCATGACATATATTAATATTAATAATTCTTTGTAGAATTATGACTTCATTTTATAGATTGAAATGTTCACATCAACAAATTCTAAAATGCTTTGCAAAGTGTCAAATTAGGCTATATGAGACAAAGTGGAAATTAAACCAATAAGAAATCATCCTTTTTTAAAAATATAAAAAATTAACTGGACAAAACAACAGCAAAAATTATTTTTATGCCTGGTAATAGAGAAACTGAAAGTCAAACGTGCAACAGCAAATATTTCCATACATGTTAATTTATTAAGATGTTAAGATCTACTGGTTCAAATATTCAAAAGCAACATGTTAAATGTTCAGATCCCAGTTTAACTCTCTTCCTTTTTATAAAATGCATAATAAAGCATTTCACATTTTTCATAAAACTTCAGCTTGTTCAGACTAAATATATTCTTGCTAGGAAACCATTGTGAAATGTGTAAATCATTTTGTATATCTAGACATCATAGATGTTTGTACATCTAAAGGAACAAATCTGTACAAGAATGACAAGGGTTTTACTATTACATCTACTACAGTTACATCTCAGATACCTTATGGGCATATTTAACACAAACTTCATCTCTGAGTATAGACTAGACATCAGAGTGTGTGACTTAAATCATGAATATAGATTCACCTTATTCACATTTGCTTTGCAAAGTATGTTTTGTTTGGTTTTGCACATCTTGTGGATGGAACTGCAGACTTCTCAAGAGAGAGAAGAATAAGCATTTTAAAACCAACGTCAGAAGATGCCTTCAAGGAATTTCCAAACAATTCTGGCCCAAGCTACTGTTTCTGGCTCTTTTCCACTGAGTCTGTTGTTAATTGGACTGGAGGCATTGATTGAACAAGATTTTTCATGTCCGTGCAAATGTCAGCGGAATAAAATTGCAACAGCATTCATCTCCGTCGCACCTTTTTTTTTTCTTTAGCATTAATGTTGATCTATTCAAGACCATGTAGATACAGAGGCACACATTGTATTGCAAAACCGAATGAGGCAGATCTTAAAGCTTTTACACATTGTCTGATTCCTCCTTTTGTGTGGATCATCATATTTTTTCTTGATGGTGATTATCTGGCTTGTGGCATGACAACATGGGACGGAATATATGTTTTTGATAATGAGCTGAACAGAATGTGGTGTCAACCCAACCAAACGGTAAATGACAGCATTCAACGACGCGAGTATCAGGAGTTTATCTACAAATCTCAGGTAAATATTAAATACGGTAGGAATTTCTCTTACTACTCTTATCTCATACAGCCAGCGACAGAAAATGCAAAAACGTCAAATTGTGCTTCAATTAGAAGGTTTGTTTCGCATTTATTTTTATTAAAATTTAGATTTTTATTCTTTTAATGTATTGTTATTTTGCAGATATCAGGATATTGTTTGGCCGCTGGATTCAGTATTTTCATCATTATCATAGTGATTGTTTGTGACTGCAGAAAAGGGACACAGAGAGGAGAGCAAGCTGGGGTACAGGGTGAAGAACAAGTGACTGTATCCAGTCCTGCAGAGTCACCTCCACTATTAGAACTAAGACAAAACGTATGATCTGTTTTGCATCCTGTAGTCACCTGAATTAACTGAACTTAGAGAATACTGACTTTATATGAACTCTCTTGTTTTAATATCACATAATTTGCAGATTATGTTAAATTAAGTCTGCATAGTTAATTGGGGAAAAAGAAAGGAAAATGCTTTCAGAGAAATTTAAAGAGAATGTTTTTAGTTTAAAATGTTAATTTGTTAGTTATAAGAATACACATTTAGTTCAAATATATATATATATATCTGGTTGTCTGCAATGTATAGATATTTAGCAGTACAGTAATAGGAACAAATAGTTGAGTGTCGTGTGCACTTTAAATATTACAGGTAAACTTTACTCACATGTGCATGTGTTACTTACATGCATGGTATGAACTATAACTTTTAAGATTTGCATCCATATAAAAAACTGTGCCTGTGCCAGCATGGACACATATGATTACAGATGCACACAGGAGACAGTAACATCCTGCTTCAGAGTAATCGCTTTATGATTGAGTAGGACACAGAAATCCTCACTCTCAAATATAATTTGCCCCAATGATGCTCAAACGATCTTAAAAGAGGTCAAATGCATTTAATTATATTTGTTTCTAACGGCATTACCCATAAATGTTGTTTCTTTAACTGATTTTTAGTTCACTTTTTTTAATGCTATAGCACTGAAAGGTTGTAAAGTTTTTAATCTCTCTGTGTAGGTTCTAGCTCTTAGTGTCAAAACAAGAAACAAAAGTGAAAGGAACCATCATTCTCTTCTGTATTGCAGCATTTGTTATTGTGGGTGTCTATGAACGTGTGTTAAAAATAACATTCAGTGCTTTTAATTATGATGTGAAAGCACACACAACTGATTTGTTTTCTCTGCATTTCTGGTGATTGAAGCTTCTCTATGTTTTATGTTTATGCAATTATAAATGAATTCATATATTTAGCATATCTCAATAAACGTAAGGCATAAATCACAGTTTTGGACTCTTGTTTGCGTGTGTACTGCTGTGATGAAGGCAAGTTATATAGATAATTTAAACACTGTTTTAGTGTCTATAACAACTTTTTAAAGTTTACAAAATAAACGAGTTTCTGTGGAAAACAGAAACGTATTTTTTTGTATTTTGTATTGTATTTAATTTATTTACACATTTAATTGTATTTAATGATTGTGAAGCTAATTTGTTTCAACAGTGTCACAATGGCCGTCTATTATCAGCAGGTGTACAATATTTAAATGTTCGTTTAATGGAAAAATTTGGGGATTTTCTGAAAGTTCTTGACTACAGACTTATGACATATTGTAATCCACATGTATGTTTTGATCTATAACACGTGTCACCTGAGAGAATAATCTGACTCTTAATCCTGTTAAAAGAGCTGATCTCAAGACTGCAGAAGTTCTTTCGAAAGTTTTGTATTTAAAGGCAGCAGGGGGCACGAACACTCCTGTCAGACTAAACTCCAGTCAGTGTAAAGAAACTCAAAACACAAGAGCTTAGAAACACAAATTATTCACCAAAGATCCTTAAAACCTCTGATATACAGAGACCTTTCTGTTGGCATGTGATAAGTGCATCAATTAGCGATTCAATAAAAAAAATACAGTTTCATGCTTTTGATTTTTACTGCATCTGTTACTATGGAAACTGTTTCTTTATCTTGTAAACACGGTAAAGAGTAAAGAGGAGATAATTGTCATCATCTGAGCCAAAATATCATGAGACCAATCACTCCAGAGTCACAGGAAAATAACATCAAGACAACACTGACTTAATGAAGAGAAAGACTTTTGCCTCTCAGTGTTGTCGTTCTGACACCCACCAGCAACCTGGTTCGAACACCCATTGGTTCGAACCCTGAACCAATGACACCAACAAGCCAACCTGAGTCTGTTATTATACGTCTCTTATACTGTTAAGAGTCAGTGTGTTCACTGTGTAGCAGATTCTCACAGTATCTGAAGCTGAAACTGTGGGTAAACTGCAGCAGGTTTTAACTCACTGTAATTACAGTGCAGGAGTTGCTGTAACATTCGACTGCCTGTCAGCTCTCAGAGTGGCTTGTAATCAGCCAGACAAAAACACAGTGAAGAAAACCTCGAATCTCAATCCCTCAAACAGTTCACTTTCTTAACCAGCGTAATTATTGTTTAGAAACGAGCCTTGATTCAATTAAAACAGGGACACTTCACCTTCTGTTGGATGATTTAACTAATTAAGATGCAGCTATATGAGATAACTTAATCCTTGTGACACATCTCTAATATACATCCTCCTCATATATGTTTTAGGGACGTGCTTTGGCAAAATTAACCATGGCTTTCCTTTAGTAAACACACTTAAATTATATATAATACATTTCCTCACATTAAAGAATTCTAAAATTCATTGCAAAATGTCAACTAAAGCCATGAGACAAAACATGGGACAAAACTGAAAGTGAAACCAACAATGAGTCATTGTTCAAGATGTTTTACAAACAAATCCATCTTGACTTTAAAATGGTTAAATGGTTTGTAATTGTTCAAATGTATTTATTTATCAATAATTTATTAATTTGTCATTTTTTTTACAATTTTGCCTTTTTACAAAGCAACTTTGCAAATAACTGCAATTTCTTTAACTGGATGAAATCAACACAAATACTTTTTATGGCTAATTATTTAGAGTCAACTGAAAGTAAAAAGTGCATTGTATGTATCAGCAATACTGAGGTTAGAGACAGATGAGACATTTTATAAGCACATTTAACGCAAACGTAATCTTTGCTGAGCATAGAATACATTTTAAACGCACATGCATTGATTTAACTTTTTTAGTTTTGCTTTGCAAATTTTGTTTTGTTTTGCATATGTTGTGGGTAGACTTTTCAAGAAAGAGAAAGGACCCAAAACATCTTCAAACCAACCATGCCTTCAAAAAACGTTTTAACAAACTTCCACATAATTCTGAGCAGATATGCTATTTCTAGTTCTTTAGCAATAAGTCTTTTGTTAATTGGACTGGAGAAGCTGATTTAACAAAATTTTACATGCCCATGCTATGCTGATTGGAACATGAAGCTCACATTTTTCTTCTTCATTGGACCTTCTCTTCTTACGTTTGCTCTGATGTTTATTCTCTTAGGAACCCTCAGATATGGATGCTGTTCTGCAGGACCAAATGAGGCAGATGGAGATCACCTGAATTGTCCCTGAAGCTTTTCTATACTGTCTGATTCCTCCTGTTATGTGGATCATCATCTTGTTACTTGATGGTGATTATCTGGCTTGTAGCTTAACAGGGTGGAACAGAAAATATGTTTTTAATGAAGAAATAAACAAAATGTGGTGTCAGTTTTTAGCTTACAGGAAATAGGATTTATGTACGTGTGCACCAGTCATTAATCCACTAATCTCAGGTAAGTATTATATATGGTAAGAACTTTACTTGTCTTCAAACAATATTTATATAAACATGAAAGGTTATATGCATTGTTCTTCATTCATATGTTTATATTGATTTTTATTTATTATGTCTCATAAAAAAGAAAGAAATGCTGTCTTCCTGTCTGTCTGATGTATTTTTCCAGACTTTAGGCTATGGAGTGATTGCTCTATTGAGTGTTGTAATCATTACCATATTGGGTGTGTATGACTGCTGCTGCTGTATAAGAAGATATTCAAAGATCCAGAGGTTGCAGCTGGGACAGAGAAGAGGACAGGAACAAAACCTGCTCCTCAACACCTCCACCAGTCCAGGAGAGAGTGAACGAAAAGAAAAAACTCCTAAAATGAATGTTTTGCTAAAATGGTGCTGGAATAAATAAGATTTATAATTACTAATAAAACAAATAAAATATGTTACCTGTGAGTAATAAAAACACAACTAGACTGTATACATTTCTGTAATTAAAATACTACTTAAAATCTAATGTGACCTCATTTTTAAAAGCATTTACTATAGGTAGACTTTATCTGATATACTTGGATATTAGATTATGCATCAAACTTTTTTAAATTAACTAGGAGCCTCCAAGTTTTGCTAAAAATGTGGCATGATCCCGCAGGCACAAATATGACTACAGGTGCACAAACATCCTGCTTCAGAGTCTTCACAGCAATGCGTGATTTCAAATGTAATTTGCCCCAATGATGCCTGAATGATCTTAAAAGATCTCAAATGCATCTTAAAGCAGGGTAGGTGATTTTTTTCCAAAAACATTTTTTGTTATGCTGGTTAAGAGCCTCTTCACATATAGCTTCTGTGAAAGGCGCAGGACCACAAACTATCCAATCATTGCATTCGGTCCCAATGCAATGATAGGGTGTCCTATTACATATTTACATTTTATTCTTTTAGCAGATGCTTCACTCCAGAGCAAGTTACAAAAGAGAGTGCATTTAACATTTTGCCATAAGAGCCAAGAAATGTAGTCTACAAAGTTACATTTACAAGTGGGAATACTTCTGTTGCTAGAGACAGGATGAACAGTAGAAGAGTCCTACAAATAAATCTTAATGCTAAAGCTTGAAAGGATTGTAAAATTTTAACAAGATTGTTTGGGTCACTCTGTAAGATCTAGCTCTTGTGGTCAATACAAAAGGAATTTTTCTGATTCTCTGTATTGCTGAGGAAGAGATACAACACCAGTCTCTGGGAAAATTTCCACAAAACGTTTTAAACAGGGATGTTGGTTGGGACTGTCACGTGAAGCTTCTTGATTTCCAGAAACAAAATGATTACTCTGCTAAATGTGCTTGGTCAGCGTAAGTGATGTGTGGTCTACCACACTGTACCAGCAAATGCTTATAAACATTATAAACATTTAAAAACTTTATAAACGTATAAACATTCGACAAGATGCTATTTGTCCATATGTAAAGGATCAGGGAATTAAGTGTAACTAAGTTTAAGGAAAAAATGTGGGTTTATAACCAATATTAGCTATGCATATTTTGAAGAATTGATGTGAATTGACCTGATGTTGTGAAAAATAATGGTATTATTCAGAGCATTTACGTTCTACACAATATTTTTAGAGTAAATGGAACACACCAGAGAAAAAAAAGTCGACTAATACTCAAAACAGCCTGACATTGGAATATAGTTTTGTTGTTATATGAGAAATGTTCATATAAAGATCTCTGAGACATTTTTCCTGTGGGAGGGTTTTTATATTTTTCTTTCTTTAACTGTTTAATGTTGAAATAAATATGCAGGTTAAATTGCGTCAGTCAGAAAGGATCTTGTTTACTTTGGTTTGTACCACAAGAGAGAAACTACTAAAACCTCTTCCTGACTCGTGCGCTGCACTGTTCTTTAAATGCCGTTGCAGGGGGAGGAATCAATTATATTCTATTATCAATTATATACCACGACAGAAAGAGTAGCATCAGGTGAGTCTAATGTGAGTTAAAAATTCATTTAAATAGTTAGAGATGATGTTTAATAAAAAGCTTAAAAGAAATGTTTTTATGGATCAGTGCAAATTAATGTGTAGATTAGAATAAGTACAAGATGGTCTGGTCATCTTATATTTAACCCGCATAGCTTGAGTAACAGGTTGAGCGAATCAATCTTAATGAATAGATAATTAACCACTTATATTAAAGAATAATAATTAAATCATGTTACCTCTGATCATGTTCCTACCTTTTATATACTGTTATAATCTTTATCACTGGCAAATTCTCTGTGATTTGTGAGAGATTATGATTATTAAAGCTTTTAAACTGAAGACATCAACTGCAGTCTGCTAAAATTATGTCCCAGAAAGGTGTCTCAAACTCCTGCTTTTGTTAACTTTCACTCCTATGTAGCATATGTTTCATTTGTAATAGGTTACTTGTGAAGCATATTTTTTCAGCCTGCTAATATGAGCAGCTCCAACTATTTAAACCTTTTCTAAAGGTTTTTGACTACATTAAGAACTTTGTACCAGATTATGACACACATTTTATAATCCACACGAATGAGAATAATCTGGTCAGAAGTTCTTTCGAAAGTTTTGTATTTAAAGGCAGCAGGGGGCACGAACACTCCTGTCAGACTAAACTCCAGTCAGTGTGAAGAAACTCAAAACACAAGAGCTTAGAAACACAAATTATTCACCAAAGATCCTTAAAACCTCTGATATACAGAGACCTTTCTGTTGGCATGTGATAAGTGCATCAATTAGCGATTCAATAAAAAAAATACAGTTTCATGCTTTTGATTTTTACTGCATCTGTTACTATGGAAACTGTTTCTTTATCTTGTAAACACGGTAAAGAGTAAAGAGGAGATAATTGTCATCACCTGAGCCAAAATATCATGAGACCAATCACTCCAGAGTCACAGGAAAATAACATCAAGACAACACTGACTTAATGAAGAGAAAGACTTTTGCCTCTCAGTGTTGTCGTTCTGACACCCACCAGCAACCTGGTTTGAACACCCATTGGTTCGAACCCTGAACCAATGACACCAACAAGCCAACCTGAGTCTGTTATTATACGTCTCTTATACTGTTAAGAGTCAGTGTGTTCACCGTGTAGCAGATTCTCACAGTATCTGAAGCTGAAACTGTGGGTAAACTGCAGCAGGTTTTAACTCACTGTAATTACAGTGCAGGAGTTGCTGTAACATTCGACTGCCTGTCAGCTCTCAGAGTGGCTTGTAATCAGCCAGACAAAAACACAGTGAAGAAAACCTCGAATCTCAATCCCTCAAACAGTTCACTTTCTTAACCAGCGTAATTACTGTTTAGAAACGATCCTTGATTCAATTAAAACAGGGACACTTCACCTTCTGTTGGAGGATTTAACTAATTAAGATGCAGCTATATGAGATAACTGGCAATGTTTTATGTAGGATCCTAACTATATACTTAAATAGACCAAACAAAAATAAAATGTTTTTTACAAAAATGACCTTTATGTAACATATACGAATAAAACATTATATAATCATAATTCTATATTCAACATATAATTGTTATATAGTGTACGTTCAATTATATATCATATAAATCATTATTATATATAAGTACATGGCAAAGTTTTTTCACATTGCTTCATATCAACAGATTCAAATGAATGAGTTACTGACGTTTTGTTTTTATTTGTGAGTCTGTCTGAGCAATAAATAAAATCACGATGATAAACAAGATAAATAAAAATCATTATATAAAAATGTACACGTACACTGATATAAAGGAGAGTTTGTGTGTAAATGAACATTAATGGCCACAAACAAATAATCACAAGAGAAAAACTCTCACACTGTAATTATACTGAAATTATATTGAACAAATTATATTGAACAAATAATTATATTGTCTTTTAACAAACTATCGATCAGACAGATACGTCACTGATCAATCGCTCATCCGGGTACTGCGAGTCTCATCGACCGGATCTACTTCCGCGTTTAGTGTATCACTCCGCCGCCGACGTACAAACTTACAAACCGCGAACTGGCGCCAAAATGTTTCACATCGACTATTTATTCACTTACGTGGTGAGTAAACGTGTAAAAAGCGCGATTATGTGCATAAAGCCTCTTTATATATTATCCTTTATGAATGTCATTCACGAAAATGTGCCATTGTGGTACTTTGGCTCCTTAAATTTGTTGTCATAATGGCGCTCTTTTCTTAGCCGTGCGCCATGCTAATTCATTTAGCTGAAGAAATTGTTTCTGTCAACAAGTTCATCCAAACTTTTGTGTGCAGTGTCATGTAAATACTACAGTACAAGAATATAGTCATCATATATTACTTTACACTACACAGCCTGTCTATTACATCCTTAGCCTTAATATTATTTTTACATCTGTCTGTCTTTTTGCACTCTTCCTATACAGTGTATTTCTATATATATGTAATTATGTCAAGTAGTTAATTACCTGTTTCACTAATGTGTATAAGTTTATATATGTAGCCTAACATTTCTTTCCTTTCCACGTACAGACACATATTGACTGAAACTATATTTAAACATACTAGTTACGTCTGATATCAAAAAATTGTACTAATTTTTTAAGTCACATAAGCACTATTTAACATGTACTGTTTGCACATTCGTATACCTAATATGACTAATTAATGCCAACGCATGTAAATAGATAAAACGGCTCCAGCACAGATCTGTAATGATGTTTAATTAATAATATTACACATATGGTGGACACTAGTGTGCGAGAACTCCTGCGGTTTACAGTAACGAATGTCCTGCTGCTCGCTCTGAATGACGCGGGCCAGTAAAACCCAATTTATACCCTCATTATAGCATTTCACAAACACATCTGAGACGCTGGACGTCAGAGGTTTTTAGTGTGTGCTTCTGCAGAACCACCATCTCAGACGCTTTCTGTGTTATTTGTCCAGCCGATTATTTTCCTGGGGCCGTTTACAGATGGTGCTGCTTTGCGCGGCATTGAAAAGGGCCCTGAAAGCGTTTTCATAACAATTGCGAGTATGTTTCAGGCTCTCCTATGCTAGTTGAAGGACGTTAGCAAAATAAAGAAATACTTATTTAAGTTATAAACCTTCGTAAAAGACTCACAAAACCCACAAGCTTGTTAGACGTCGATAGACAGCCAGCAGGGAGGAAAGAATTCTTCTGTCGTGTGTTGTAGTTCGTATTTTCTCATCGTAAACAGCTCGAGTGACATCTGGAACAGGTTTGGAGCCCACAGTCTGTGATTCTCTGACACAGTGCTGAGATCAAAGCATCAGGACCATGTTTTCTGCCTTGTGAAGTTGCTTTGAGCGGTCAGGGGAGAGTGTGATCTATCAGGAAGGCTTGATAATGCTGCCATTGCGGTTTTACCGTGAAGAAAGCCTGAAAATATTTACAGTCATAGCTTACAGGGCTTTTTAGCGGCCGGTCGTGAATTGTTTCCTTGTATACGGCACTGTTTGGAGAAAAGGTGTTAAAATTCTATTCTTTGTGAGTGGGCATCGTGCATTTTGCATAAATATTTTTGTTGGAGATATTATGCAGCCATGCAAACTTAAAAGGCTTCAACCCTAAAACGTGTTACACATATATATACATATATATACTTAGCACAGTAAGTTTGTATTATATTTTGACAGTTTAAGAATTACCACATATTACTACATATGCTTTTGATGCCCCCTAATGTGTATGGACCTGGTCTGCTTTGGACCTTATGTGGTAAATGTAATTTCTTCTTTGTTCAACTGCAAATTTTTCTGGAGTACTTTGGCATTAAAATAACACTTGTCGTGCAAATTGCCTACATCTAAATTAGGAAAATAATTTTTTAATTTTTCTCTCTCCATGAACCAAAATAAGCCACTGCGCTTTTCTCTAAACACAAATCATAACTTGGTCGACCTTCCGCTGGGAAACGTTCAGAAATAACGATGAATGCATTAACTCAGCAGGAGCTTAAGTGAATATTTCTCTCTGTTGTGTAGAAATTCTCACTTTTTAGTGCATGTTGATTTATACAAGACTCCTTGATGGCTTTTGGTCTGAATGCGCACGCGTTAACGTTTCATAAATCACCAAATATTCCCTTACTGCTGCATCGCGGTGTGAGATGGAGAGTCGAGACAGGTTTGCTTGTTACCTGCTGATTAGACACTCAGCCCCCTGTGAAGTTTGTTTATCAGCACTACAGCAAAGAAAACAAGACCGCTTGTTGTCAGCACAACATACCAACAAAAGCCAGATTCAGAACTCGTCTGAGGCAGCAAGACAATCTGATCCAACAGCTCAACATGAAAGATGTTGATAAGTGTAGTCATCTTCTAAAAATAGCTGAGGAGTGTTAAATAGACCTCTATAACTTTCCTTTTTATTTCAAAATGAGACCTGAGATTAAATTGACAACGTCTTACAGAAATTGGTCCAGCTACACACTGAAGACATGATTAATTGTGTGTCAACGGGATGTAGGTAAATATCGTTACCGCTTGTAGAGAAATATCGTGCTGGGCTGGTGTGAGATTAAAGATGCTAATGTTTTGATGAGATGTTTTGGAATTTTATTTCTAGATCGTGGAGCGCCTTCAAATCGACATTTTTTTTAAACGCCACCTTAATGCGACAGCTTGACCTTTTAAAAATGTAAAAAAAATACTGAATTACCATCTTAAGATGGTTGCGCTTCATTTAAGAGAAGAACTTTGTAGTGTTTGAGGGGATGTGAAGTGTTTGTGAAGAGATTTATCAAATTGTCCTTTGGACCTGTGTCCAACACTGATAAAGGGTTTTGAAAAAGGGTTCGAGTGGCACACAGTTGCTATGGTTGCCTTCTCAAGCAAGTGTGAGGTTTCCAGAAAAGACAGAAAAACACATTTTGGAATGAGGATGCGACAGTGAACTGTGCTGGCAGGCAAAAGGCATCAAAACTACTGCTGTAGCAAATGAAGAGGGGAAAAGTTCAGAACCAATACAGACTGACACCTGCGTTTATCGATTATTGAAGTCTTCATTTCTGCACAAAAAGAAGAACTCAGGCTGATCTTTTGTTCTCCAAACCATCTGTCAACAATGAAATAAGCAAAAGGTTCAGTTAGCGGTCATTTTTGCAAAGCATCCCTTGATGAGGTGATGAGGGGTTACTCTGAAGGGTCTTGTTTTTCCACTTGCTGCAGAGTTAATTATCATTTAAATACAAAAATCATTTTTCATTTTCAAAAATCATTTGTCAAGACATTATTCATTTGTATTTAGTTTTATATGTGAGAAAATAACTGCAAAATGGTACAAGACACATGAAGACATGAGACCACAGTGAAGTATAAAATACTGTACAGAAATACACATGAACACAGAATGCCATTGTGAACAAATCAGAAAAAAGTACATAAGAAAACTGTGCAATAACATGTCATTTGTGTATCATGAAAACACTCCATTTAAAAAGCTTTTTTCCAAATGCTAGTTCCTCATTTCCTTGTTGACTTTTTATAGAAAAAAAAATAGGAAGATATGTAGTTACATCCACAGTTATGACTGTGAGAATATGGAACTTTTCCACCTTTTTCTCTGGTAAGTGATCTTATAAAACAACAAAAAATGTGACTGTTTCTGAGGAAATCTTGGGTCCCCTCTGGTCCGCTGGATCTCTGAAGATTTCTCTCAACTATAAAGTCTCGAAGCTTTTGACATTCCAGGCAGATGATCAGGAAAAAGTTTTACATTTCTGTTGTGTTGGTCAAAGACAGAATTTCAGAACATGGCACTGGTCCTTGATCGGATCTTCTACAAACCCTCTATTGAAATCTGTAGCTTAAAGAAAAATCCTTTCTCAACGATGCGCATCAGTTCTCGGGCGGTATGGAGATTTTTTCGGTCCGGTCCAAGGGCTCCGCCCCCCCCACGGCACGAAGTTTGAACTGAAATCCAACAGCTTGAGAAGGAAGGAGACCCAAAGACCTTCACTAAAGCCAGTTCATGACAGAGACCACAGCTGCAGATTGTGCCCAGGCTGCAGGCATTACAGAGGATAGAACAGCTCACATTTCAGCCTTAGACAGCACAGCCCTCTCACCATCTTCCAGGTGGCATCCATATCGCCCCGTGCCAAGAGATTGCGAGGGTTATCCCTGTTTGGCCTGCCAAGGATATGGTTTGAGAAAAGCCCAGAGAGGCAAGGCCTTACCGTGTGCTTCGGGACAGCAGAAGGGCTGAGGCACAAAACTTTCAGGAAGGGTGCCAGATATTTTCAGAAAACAACTGATCAATAAATTGATTTTAGTTGACAAATTTTACAGTGCATTCAAGGCGTTTTCCCTTTAAGATCCCTAAGATGTGTTTTAGGGATAAAGGAAAATAATACTCGGCATGAGGATAAATGATATACAGAACAAGATCATTATGTTGGGCGATCTTTTACAAGTTTGTTCTGTTTTGTGAGTTAAGGACTTTTATTGTGAAGGTTGTATCTTTTGTTTGTGTGGTTCCTGTCTTAATTGGGGATCATGTGAACTGTTCACGTTGCTACAGTATTAATAGGCTTGTGTTTGCGATTGTTTTTGTCAGATGATGTTTTTTACTGGTTGTTTGCTGTGTATTTCTTGAGTTTTGGTGATCCTTTGGTCACTTATGTCAGCTTACATTTGTTTTGTGTATCACCGGTGACGTGGCACCATCCATTTATCTTGTGAAGATAAGAAAAAGAAGTGTGTAATATCAATAATCAAATGCATTATTCATATTGGATGAACAACATGGAAAACAGCTAACGTGGTTAGGAAAATCAACAATTTTGTAAATGCATAACAAGAAGTGCCATTTACAAGGCCTGGGTGTATTTTAAAATGGTAATAATATTACTAAAAGATGGATTTGGGAAACGTACTGACGCAACAACATGAAAAGCGCATTTCTCCAAATTGTTTCTCGTATTATTATTATTATTATTCTTTGCATTTAACGTCGTTTTTAACCTTGAGGATTTATGTTTTTTATTAGCAAGTTCTTCTACTGTAAACCTTCTCGTAATTGTAAGATCTATTTGAAGAGTGCGAAGCCTTATGCAAAAGGTGCCCCATGGAAAAGCAATTTCACCTCATTTCACCTCATCTTTTCTCCATTATAGTTTCATCCATTTACCTTCTCGCTCGTTGTGAGCTTCACATTCAGGTTGGTGATTTTGTTTCCGCGTTCAGAGGCTCTTTAAAGCGTCCACCTCCTCTCCGGTTAATTGAGGGTCTTTTGTGCCCCTTCTCAGTTCCCGGTACACATACGAGGGGAAAACTCATCTCACATCTTTAGGACAATATGTTGTGCGCCAGTAAACTTCCTTAGTGTCGTGAGGAATGGCAACAGGGCGCTAAATAACCCGCAGACCTTTTGCTTTGTATCCAAACTGTCCGAAGGTTTCAGATGGGAGTCCCGTTGCTGTGAGGTTTAAAGATGGATCTTGTGTTGTTAAAGTCGTGCATCTGTGTGTGGTGCGCCTGTTTACTGCCCGTGAAGTTATTTGCGCAACTGGGTAAGTGGAAAACTTTTCCTAAGTTTTGCGCATCAACTTTTGCGCTCGTATAAAGCGCGCAATAGTGCGCGGCGGGGTCACACTATAACCATTTGGAGAGTCACTTTGAAGGCGGATAAACAGAGCAACATAAAGCTGAAGTTTCAAAGCCCTGATGCAAAAGAAAATGGCATATCAAGTCGTCATATAGCTGTAGGTAATGTTGCGTGAGCTTTTCGAATAAGCTCGACAGCAAGAAAGAAACGAGAAACGACGCAGATGTCGAAGCATTGCATTGCATGCGATGCAGGAAACGGGAGATGTTGTCTGCGTGGTTTCTGTCGACTTTAAAAGTCCTCGTTTTTCATTTGAAATGATGAAAATGTTGGAAAACAATGCGTATGTTGAATGTCTCCAAAATGCGCCAGTTGAAAAACAAGGTCAAATAAGTGCGTAAAGAAGAAAAAAGAGAAAGATATTCATCCTAGATTCAGAGACGGACAGAAAAACAACGAGACGCAAATGTGAAATAATGAAAGGTAGTGCGAAATTATATTACATGTTGAGTCTTATTTTGGTCATTTTGTTTTTGTTTACTAACCTTAAATAGCGCCTGTTAGTGAAACGCTTGTTTTTAAGGGTTGCGTTTAGAAAGCGCAAGATTTGTGTGTCTGGGTTGAGATGGACGTGTTTCACATGTACAGGACGCAGGTTTCATTACTGCTCACCGTCCTGTAGCGCCTAAACAGCTGCTCGAGGTCTGCGCGCAACGTCCCCTTGCGCACCAAATGGAGAGATTATGCGCGCTGTCTCTGTGTCTGTCTCTCTCTCTCTGTCTGTCTGTCTCTCTCTCTCTCTGTCTCTCTCTGTCTGTCTGTCTGTCTCTCTCTGTCTGTCTCTCTCACTCTCTGTCTGTCTCTCTCACTCTCTCTGTCTCTCTCTCTCTCTCTCTGTCTCTCTCTGTCTGTCTCTCTCACTCTGTCTGTCTGTCTCTTCATCTTCTTCTGTCTGTCTGTCTCTTCACTATGTCTTCTTTTCTGTCTTTATATGTCTGTCTGTCTGTCTCTCTGTCTGTCTGTCTCTCACTCTCTCTGTCTGTCTCTTCTCTCTCTTCTTTGTCTGTCTCTCACTCTTTGTCTGTCTCTCACTCTCTTTCTGTCTCTCTCTCTCTCTTTCTGTCTGTCTATCTCTCTCTCTCTCTCTCTCTCTCTTCTGTCTGTCTGTCTCTCACTCTCTCTGTCTGTCTCTCTCACTCTCTCTGTCTGTCTGTCTCACTCTCTTTCTGTATGTCTGTCTCTCTCTGTCTCTCTTTCTCTCTCTGTCTGTCTGTCTCTGTCTGTCTCTCTCTCTCTCTCTCTCTGTCTGTCTCTCTCTTTCTCTCTCTCTGTCTCACTCTCTGTCTCTCTCTGTGTCTCTCTGTCTCAGTCATTAGACTGGGTGAGTATATCACCCCGGGGGTCACAGTAATTATCGTTTTGGGAGTGTCAGTGTCGTGGTATCTCCACCGTCCTTCTCATCAGTTCATGCCATTACACGCTAGAGGTCTGTGTAAACGGCGTAAAACATTACATTTAACGCTTGGCCTGCATTATCTCAGTAATTTATGTTGGTAACGAATTACTGTAAGTTTCATGAACAACAGCGTTTAATAATAATAATAATAATTAAAGTTAGATTTGTGCATTTTCATATATAGAAGAGATGGGGCTGGTTGTCACACAGGTAGCTTGTAAAAGCCATAATTGTAGTTGCATTTGTAATGTTTTATAATTACGATTTCTGTATATTAAAAAGGCTGTAAGGTTTTCAGCCAGGACAAATTTTAGCAACAAATGCTGTTATGATGGCAAATCATGTTAGGGTGGAATGTTTCTTTTGAGGACTTAGAAAGCTGTAGGTAAGATGGTTGGAGAAATGTTTCATATTGTCTGTTGAGTTTTGTGCTGTTCTCTCAGCTATATTCTTAGTGAATCATCTGTCGATTTCTCAGTGTTTATTAAATGTCCGACAGCTGTGTGTTTGGATCATATGATGTTGTGTCGTAAGTGACACAAGGGAGAGAGGATAAAGACATTAGCAGATCTTCGGGGTTTTGGATGAAGCTGTGGCTGACTGACAAGAGGAAATGGATGACTCTGATAGTGTGAAGCTTGTATTTCACTTTTTATTTCATTAATGCAATAGACGCAGACCCAAGAAAACCACTGTTTTTGATTTTCTCTCTCTGTCTCTCTCTCTCTCTCTCTCTGCTCTCTCTTTCTCTCTCTCTCTCTCAAAGTGTGACTATCTCTGGTGGTTCCTCCCCTGCTGTGTAATCAGCTCCTGACCCAGCTGAGAGGGAGTCTGTCACAACAGATAACTCAGAGAATTTACCAGCCCTAACCCCTTCCTCCCCTGGCCAGCCCTCTTCACACACACACTCACACACAGATTGAATGAACGTGTCGAACACACAACTTTCAGGAAAGTTCTGAAACGTCTCGATAAGTTAAAAAACAAAAAACAATTCCGCGTTTTGTTCTGTTCTCACCAGTTAGACACATTTGATTCCGGATGATCAGAGCAACCGGCGTTCAAAGATTGTGATCGTATATAACAAAGCAACAGATTTCTTAACACCATACAGGTTTGAAATCAGTTTTGAATCATTTGGTGTGGTGTGAAAAGATCAAATGTTGGAAGTGGACTAACTTCCACATAACAAATTCTTTGGAATTCCTCAGGGTGAAAATGTCTGAAATCTATCCTAAGTCAACAAATTAGCTGGGCAATCTTTCTTGTTTATCCAGCCGTCCTGTCCTAACATCTCTCTGAGGGCCGAGAACACAAGTGTTTGTGGAACCTCTGACCTAATGCGTTTTCACCCCTGTGATCACAGGCAGAGATCAAACACAACATGCTGTCTTCCAGGTAAAATACGACCCTTTGGCATAACTCTGTTAAGATTTACTTACCAGGCACAGAACTTCTGTTCTAGTCCCACAAAATTTCGTTCTGTTCTCACAAACCTGGGATTCCAGCCATTTTTGGAAATTATAGTATTACAAAGATTTAGAGTTGGCCCTTTTGACACCCTAGCAACTGTGTTAAAAACCCTTTAAACCACAGAGCAAGGCCCTGTTGACCTAACATTGTGGTGGTTGCAAACATTTTTCTTCACAGGCGGTAGATACTGATGTCTTGTTGAATCTGTACACTGTGTGTGTGTTTGCATTAAACTTTAATCTTATCTTTATTGCAGGCCACCTTGAAACATCATTACCTCCCCTAAAGAAGTCCCCTGGAATTAGCCCTATATCTCCCCACCAAGCTACTATTAAGAATTTATTAAATGATCACTTAAACGTCTTTATCTTCATCTCGCCCCATTACGCCCTAAAAGTAATACACTGCAACCATAATTGCAAAGTAATGATCCTCGAATCTGGCGGGAAAGAGCAAAGCATTATAGGTTCTAAACCAGTCGAGACATGATCTCATCAGAGCGCCAGTGGGGCGGAAAGCCCTGCGCGTCCACCCTTGTCATCCTTCTATTAAGCAGACAGGATTAAAGAGATTTTCGTCTCTGTCCCGGGCCAGTCAAAGGTCACCCCCCTTCACTTTGGTTATGGCAACTTTCAAAACATGATTTTGATTACTCAAAACACTCTTTTGAAGAAAGTCCACAAATTTTTCTGAGATCCTTCTGAGAGGAGATCTTAGGAGAGGTGGATTGAACTAGATTTTTGGATTTTCAGAAGGAAATGTGAGTGGTGCTTAATCAAGCAAGATTGTTTTAGGTTTTGTCCATAAATCCAAGCCCCAAAAATGATGTTCTGATACTCTTAGCTCACGTCTCTTCTTCAGTGTAAATGAACAGTTTCATTCACCTGTTTTATCACTTGACAGGTTAAAATGACACCATTGGCTCATGTTCTGTAAAACTTCTCTCAAAGTTATTACAAATGTTCTTACAGTAACATTAGTAGAACATTTCTTTATCTAGATTTCTTTCTATATTTCTTTGTCTTTATCTATATATCATATACAGTATGTCAAAAATGGTATTCTTAATTTGTTAATAGAACATTTTAAAAAGTTACAGAATTAAAAAAGTTTGAATAACGTTCTTATAACCAAGAACTTTAAACTGAAAGTTTTTAACACTCCTAGAACTTTCAAAATAACATTTTTATTACTTAATGGAAACATTAGGGAAACGTTCTTACAACGTGAAATTAACTGGCTTGTCATTTTTTTCATTCATTTTTTCAGTTTTGCTTTGTTTTGCCTGCACAAAGTGAAATTCCTTTTCTTAGTAGCTTCTAAAGCTTAAATACTCCAGGACCACACTGGCCAAAATACTTTTGTAGCCACCTGAAATGCATTAGGCTATTACAAACGATTTTGTCTTGTTTTGTCTACACTATCTCTTGTCTGCCCTGCCTCAACTTCTCATAAGCACTGATAGAGAAGACATGACATCCATCCAAAATCTTCTGTTAGCATCTTCAGGGAGAGAATTAGAGGATCACCAGCATACTGTCAGCCTCAGGCATATCTCTACAAATGGTGAGACGAGTTTTTTGCTCTCTTCCCCTTGTAATTAGCCATGAGTGTGACATCCGACCCACTTCGGCTTGGAGACGCAGGACATGGAAGTGTAAGAGGTTGCAGATGTTCTGTCTGAAGAAACGTCAGGGGATTTTTAAGGTTTTACCCTCAAAGTCACCCACGTCTATTTTTGTTCCTCCGTTTGAGACCCTGGCGTTGTCGGACACGCCTCGCCGATATTTCCAACCCTTGCTGCGTAAAGTTTGGAGGCAAGAAAGGGGGTCGGATGAAGGTGTGGTATTTTTATCGGTTAAATGTCCGCCGTGGTGTAGGTCATACACCTGAGTGATGTATTCAAGCCACAGTAGTGACACACTTTTTGACCTTTTTGTCCCTTTTCTGTTGCCGTCCTCTCAAGGCTGACCTTTGCATTTGCCGGAAGGTTGTGTTAAATTCTTGATGAATATGAAAACGTAACACCTTTGTTTGACAATGTCCTTGGTTTCTCACAGCCCCAGAGTGTTACCCGGGCGGTCACAGGATCTTGAGGAACGCGTATCGGAGTGTCGACTTTGACTCCACTGAAATTCAGAACACAGCCATACAGGATCTGATTTGTGACCACAACCTCCCAACAGGATGGTACCGCTTCACCATCAACGGTAAACCAGCGGAAATGCCGACCCGCTGTGTTGAGGTGAGGAGGAGGAAGGCGACAGGAACCACAGGTCTTAAATTAGGGTTTGTTTATACAGCAGTTGGAGAACCAAACTGACGCCATTTCAGGAGGTGGTATTTATGTGTTTCAATGTAAAAGTGAATCATTTGCAGGAGAAATATAGTTTATAATAACTTATACCCAGCTAACAGGGAACGTCCCCGGAATGTTCTCTCTCAACGTTCTCTCTCAACGTTCTCTCTCAACGTTCTCTCGAATGATCAAAAACATTCTTGCAGTAACATTAGGAGCGTTCTAACAAACAAAGCAATAATGTTATTAAAACATCTAAACAACTCTACATTGTTAACAGTCCTAGAACCTTCAAAATAACAATTTTAAAGTTTTAATTACTTACAGGAAATATTAGGTGAACTTTCTTACAGCCTAAAATTGTTAGCTGGGAATACATTCTAATCTAATTTTCAATTTGTTTTGATTGTAATTCCTATTTATTATATATTATTATAATTATCATCAAGAAAGGAGCGTTTATATTATAAAGAGCATAACATAGTGCAAAGGTTTCAGAAAGCTCTTCGGGTTAAGTGTGATGGGTCACATTGTCTCTGTGTTTGCAGATGAATCGCTGCGGTACACAGGCTCCAGTGTGGCTGTCTCTTAAAGACGACTCTCTCCCCAGCCCTGGCGAGGTGAAGAAATTTTCAGCCTGTGCCACGTGGCAGTTCTTCCATGGAAGCACTAAAGACTGCTGCCTGTTCCGGATACCGATCTCAGTCCGAAACTGTGAGGAGTTCCTGCTGTATCACCTGCAGCCCACACAAGGTTGCATGGGTTACTGCGCAGAAGGTGTGATTACACGTCTCGTGCTGGTTTAAGTTCTTGTTGCTTTACAAACACAGGATGCGTTCCAAAGCTAAAATCTGAAACTATTTCTGCTCCAGTGCTTTTTGCTTTTGGGCAAATCTGGTAAAAATGTGCATATTCTGTTTTCCTTTTTTTGGAGAAGTTTTCACATTATTCCCAATGGTGATTTGAAATATTTTCTGTTTATTGTAATATAATAATGTACTGTGTAACAGTAAAATACTGAAATACAACTTTTTTTCATTTATATAAGTGTAAATCTATTATTCATTTAAATCTATTAGAGTGATGCTTTTAAATGAAAACTACAGGCAAACCTAATTAATATTAAAATAGTCGAAATGCAAACAAATCTTAAAACAGAAAAACATCTTAGCAGTGTTTTCTCACAGCCTCTCCAGTGCAGTTTATTCTGAAAGGTTTCAGTGAGATTCACTAATATAGAAAACAAATAGAGGGTGAAACATTTGGTCTATTAATAACAAATCTGTAGATATTTCCTGCTCAGCAGCCCAATGAACTGAAACCCACTGCTATCTCATTTATAGTGGGGACTCAAAAGTGCTCTCTGGTCAGTATTTTACTTTCTCCGCCCATGTTTTCTTTCTCCATCTTACAGACCTGTCCTCCAACGTGTTAATGACTGTATCATCAGTCGTGTTCAAAAGTATTCGAGTCATTTTTAGTCTGGGGTCGATATTTGGTGACTGAAGACCTGCAGGCGGAGCAAATCAGATTACTGGATTCATCTCACAATGCTTCACAGATTTATGACATTTCCACAGCAGCTAAAGGAAGAGTTTCTGGCAGGAGATGAAACTCAGGGCTTGGTTCCACAGTGCTGTGTATTGTTTAAACTCATATATTAACCTCCTGCAAACCTCATGAGTTCTGCAGTGGTTTCATAACATGTCAAGTAATAAATAAGAACTTGTCTTCAAGTTACAGCATCGTTGGAAGAATCGTGTGGCAAAAACATTAAGGTTTAGAAGAAACAAATATGGAACTTCATTACTGTTCTAACAGTATTGTAAGTGTGACTACACAAGAAGTGACTAAACAAAACATTTCGTTTTTATTCTCATTTCTTGCTTGTTTGTATTTTTGGTTTTGTGTTTTAGTTGTCTCACAGTACATGGCTAAACCCTGCCCGCCTGGTGAAACCAGAGTTAATGGTGTATGTAAGGGTAAGACATTTAAAAGTACATTTGTTTCACATTAAATTTATTCATATTACTGTTTGTATTTCATCATTGTCCTTGTTTTGAACGTCTATGAAGCAAACCTTCCCTCACTACCTTCAAAACCCACGGTGACCGCGGAACTGGTGGGCAGTAGCGTCCACCTGAGATGTTCGTACATCGGGGTGACGTCCAGCCATCCGGTGGGGTACCTTGTGGTCTGGGCAAGGTACTCCTCCAACACCATGAAGGTGGAGATCAGACGTGACACAACGACCCGCCTGTACTCAATGGTTGAGATGGATGGAGTCCATTTCAGGCTTGGAGAAACGGTAAAGAAATGTTTGGAGAATTTCATAAAGGTTATACTTATAATGTAAAATTTTTCTTCTGCATTTAACCGGAGTGATAAATAGTTTACAACGTTCAGGTAATTGTTGGTTAATTTTAGTAGTAAAATGACATTTTCAAGTGTTTATGATAATTACAAGGTTACAATTAAAATGTTAGCCAGTTAAATTGTTCCCCAATTCTGCCTAAAATTTGTGTTTTAACAGAAGGTTCAGATTTCTTTTTGTCACATTTGTCGTTTTTGTCACATTTCATACATTCTGCTTTTAATGGTAACAGCAAAATGACTTGATGCTGAGACCTGTCAGGGTTTTAATGTTGTAAAATTAGAACTGAAATCAAATGCAAATTTGCATGCTTTTTGTTTGTTTTTTCACAGCAGCTTTGATTTACAGCTATTTCTCTGTTTCTATCAGCAGTGATAAAAATACGTCAGATTATAAAATATTCTAAATACGCAACTTCTCTGGGAAACTTTGTTGAAAATCCTAAAACGCTTAGATTATTTCCATCTTTGAGGTAATATACTCCAGACACCCTTTAAGTGCTTATGTGGAAAGGAGGCGTATTCGACAGGGTTGCTCTTTGACCTTTTGCATGAGTCCCAAATGTGTTTGAGAGGAAATTAGCCGGGGTCAGGGCAGAGGAAAGGTCATATTGAGGCCATGATCTTAAATGCATCCTAAACAACACGTTCTCTCTAAAGAGACGCGCACTGAAAAGATGAGTTGTTTGTTCGACACTCAGTTGATGTCTTCCTGTCTGTTTTGATCGTGCTTTGAAAGCTGAAAGCTTTGAAAGCTCACCAAGGCCCCAGATTTAAGGAGAAACACCATAGGTCTGGTTTGGGTTGTGTGTAGTTTTTTTAAAATGTGACACAGCTGGGCTTAGTCAAATACACACACACTCTGTAGCCCCAATATACATTCAAAGAAGAAGAACAGACCTAACAGTCTATACAAACACATACCTTTTGCTCAGCAGAACCCCTGTAGAGAAAATCTGTACATACACCAGACATGGGTCGTTTGATGCCATATATGGTATTATGCTGTATGCCATACAGCACATTGCATATGCAATATATATAAGGGTTATATATTCTAACATACAGTATATTTCATATTCTGATATATACTTCATATTCAATATGTTGTTCTGCATATAGTTTTACACTTTTACAGTTTTATACGTTTTTAATTGTTTTTTACCTGTAGGGTTTTTTCAACATCCTAATATCACAGTTAGCAGTTCTGTGCAGTGAAGTGTGTGTCATTAATTTTTTGAGTCTGTAGATCTGTTTGTAACCCTTGTGTGCTTTGATTGCTCTGCTCTGACTGACGGACAGTGCGCTCTGCTCTGACTGACGGACAGTGCGCTCTGCTCTGACTGACGGACAGTGTGCTCTGCTCTGACTGACGGACAGTGCGCTCTGCTCTGACTGACGGACAGTGCGCTCTGCTCTGACTGACGGACAGTGCGCTCTGCTCTGACTGACGGACAGTGCGCTCTGCTCTGACTGACGGACAGTGCGCTCTGCTCTGACTGACGGACAGTGCGCTCTGCTCTGACTGACGGACAGTGCGCTCTGATTGATGGACAGTGTGCTCTGATTGACAGTTTTCCTGCAGTGTTTCTACATTCCTCTTAAACTCCTCCAGCTCTCAGTCGCCTCCCAAAGAGAGTGCCGGGTTTTTCACTGGACTCAAGGTAAATCTGATTACATCAAATTATTCATAATCATGATGGATACACAGTGCTGTAAGGTCTGGAAATGCCCACTGCAAACATTGTAAACAGATCTGCATAACGGTGCTACATGATTAATTATATTTGATGATCATCAGGGCCGACCAATCGTCACTTTCCCAGCTAACTAAAAAGTTCTTGCAGTAACAGGACATTTTTTTCTATATATTATCTATATCAAAAAAGGTATTCTTAACATGTTTGAAAACATGACTATAACATTTTATAACCAAGCAATAACGTTAACACGTCTAAAGGAACAGTATGCTTTGAACAACCTTAGAACATTCAACATAACATTTTTAATGTTTTAGTTCCTCAATGGAAACGTTAGGGAAATGTTTCTAAAACGATGGGTTGTCTGCAGTTTGTTCCAGACGTTCTGCACATCCGTGAGGACGTCCAGAAGCACGTGGTGGTCGTACACAGCACAGTCCCCATCCCCTGCCACGGGTTGGAGCACAGTCGCCGGTGCAGACTGGCTCTGGCTCTGAGCGTGTATGACTCAGGTTTGTGTGAGCGATTCACTGGTGTAAGTCTCGTCTCGATCAGATTCAGACACTTCTTGATGTTGTGCTTTATTAGAGAAACAGTCAGTTACTCAAATATTTATTTTAACTGCTAAATAAAAACATATTTCATTCTTTTGTGCATTGTTTCCTTTTTATATAATAACTTATAACTTTTTATGACGTATCATGTATCAACAGCGTGACTTAAGTTGTTAGTGGAATGTTTTAAAAATGTTACAAAATTTTACATGATTGAATAACAATAATACAACGTCTAAAAAACTGGTTTCAAAACTGTTTCTAAACGAAATTCTTTAAATGCAAGAATACTTTAAATAGTTTTTTAATTATGTTTATGTTTTTAGGTCTAAAGGCTTTAAATTTGGCAGAAACTGGTCACTTGTCTTTACCACAGTGACATTTGCATTGACATTTACATTTGACGTGATAATCTGAATAATCTGACATGTGATAATCTGAATAATCTGAGTTTGTTTCTTTCACATCTCAGACAGTGTAGCCGTAGACGTCTCAAATGTGGCTCTGTCGTCCTGTCGAGTGGAGCTTCTCTCCCAGGCCTGCAAAAACGGTGTCTGTGCTCAGGGAACCGTGACTGTCACCGGCATCACAGATTTCACCCAGGACGGGAATCGGGTCAGCCTCCTTTCCGCCCAGCCCGCCCCAGGCAGTCCTCGTCTTTGGAGAAGTTACAACCCTTCTGCACTGAAGGTTAGACAAACTGCCCAGTCAACTTCAGCATCCATCTGGAAATATGATATTAGTCGCCTGAGCGGTTTTTTATTTGATGAAGAAAACTAATTTCTTGAGTTTAAGCGTGCAAAGGCACCTTTAAAATGACTTCCAGGCATTATGTATGTATGTATGTATGTATGTATATATATAATATATATATGTGTGTGTGTGTATAGGTTTAGGGCTAAATGTCCTCACTAACTTAGGAAAATATGACAACCAACTTGTGAGACTTTTACTGGCTCTTACTAAATTAAAAGACTACATCTATTTTTTCTTTAAATCTAATGTCGTGCACATGTTTGTGTGAGGGTTAGGTTTAGGGATGGGCCTCACTAATATAGTCAAACAAAAGTGTGGCAAACTTGTGTATATTTTTGAATTGCATTGCATTCTATACATTTTCTTTACTCCCATGACACCAGCACCGTAGCAATGTGCTGAGTGAACTCCACTCATAGTTTGATTATTTTATAACCTTCCCAGTATTTGAAATACACTGTGACTCGACCTTGTAGCTTTTGTAATTGCCCCCTGCCGAAAGCAACAGCAGCCTCTAATAATCCAGACACTGCCTGAACAGACACACAGGAATGCAGCGGGAAGAAAAGAACGTAAACACGCTATAGACTGACGGTTGTCTTAAATAATGTGTCGTTCTGGGCCTCAGACCGCCATCTGTGTTGTCTGTAAACATAACAGGCCCTCAGTGCCCTTCAATAATGCTAAAACCTGTACCTGGCTGCTTTATAATTAGCCTGTAGCTGTCACAGCTACACTAAACAACGTTTATCTACGTCAGTGGCGTGTGATTTGTGATCGTTTTGAGAGCATAGCGGCGCTGTGTTAATTTCCTGTGCCGGTTTAAGTTAAGATTAGGTGATATTTATTGCTACTACCTATAAGAATGATATTTTCCACATTGACAACTTCATGTATATTCACATCCATGTTTTTTGACAGATGTTTCACTGTGTCACACTGTATGTTTTTGGTTAACAAGTGTTTTGCTGTCAGATCACAGTTCAGGATGTTCCCACGGCAATCTGTTACTCCCTGACCGACCCTCACATCATTACATTTGATGGCAGGTAAAATATTTACAAAACTCTGTCGTTTCTTTCTTCTTTTTTTCTGTTTCTCTTCCTCTTTCATGACATTTACATGGGACAGATCTGAACGTTTCCAAATCGCCTGATTATTTCTACACGAATCGTGTGAATTTTACACAACGGTCACTCAAACGATACATTTGAGGTAATGAGGCAGGAGTTTAAAGGTCGCTCCGGATTTCAGGAGCGCGCCGCACACGCATCAGTCGGAGGAGTTTGTACTCTTTGAATTTGGCTCGGATGGAAGGATCTTTATGGAAGCATACGGAAACTGTCCTCATTAGCAGAAATGTCCTTGACAGACGCGGGCTCTGTGCCACACTTTCTTCAGTAGAGAAACACACTGCCCACATGGACCGTGGATGTAAACATTCACTGAGCTGAGAGATTTATGTTTAGATATTGAGCTATTTGCGTTTACCACCACACTACATCATACAGAGCAGTAAGGGTCGCAGTCTCCATCAAAGTAAACGATAGAAGGACATTGTACTGTGAAATGACTGTGTCTCTTTCTGTCCCTCGTTTTCTTGCTCCTTTTGTCTCCACATTCATATTAAATAGACTCTTTTTTAGACTCTTTGCTCCACTCTGTTATTAAGTTCAAGCACTCCTTTGAGATGTTGCTTTCAGCTTCTGTCTTTTCTTTAAAGGTCATCTTTAAAGAGCACACTCTGAAGTTTCTGCATTTCATCTGTTTTAATCACCAGGGCTTTTTAAACACAGCAAACAGAACGCAGAAAAACCCTGCTGTGCAATTAAAACTGTTTAAACCAGCCCTCAGCTGGCTTTCTAGTCTGAGCTGGTTTTTGCTGGTCTCCCAGTCTGGCCAGGCTGGTTTTCCTGCTGCTGACAATATCTGAATTGAGCCCAAACTGGTTTGCTGGTCCACAGCAGTCTGTTGGGTGGTTTTTGAAAGGTTTTGAGAAGTTTTTAGCCAGTCAGACTGAAAGACTGGCCTGCTGACTTGCTACATCAGCTTAAACACCAGCTTAGAGGTGCTGGGAAACAAGCTAAGACCAGCAAACCATCTTAGTCTGTTTAGATGTTATTATCACCAAGGAAACCAAGAGTACGAAATTTTGAAGCTTTGAAAAATGTTGAGTAAAACTCATTTGGGCTGCCTATCCACCATGGCAAACAAGCTAGGATTAAAAACACAAAATGCAAAACACACAAAAAACACCTCTTTTACATTCTAGACATTACGAGAACCAGCAGACAGGCACGTTTGTGCTTTATAAGAGCACAAACCGTGCGTTCGAGGTCCACGCCAGGCAGTGGGATTGTGGCAGTCGACACTACGCGGTGGCGTGTACCTGCGGAGTGGTTGCTCGGGAGGGCAACGAAGTCGTGACCTTTGACATGTGCAACGGACAGCTGCGGGAAACGAAACCACACCTGACTCTAAAAACCTTGAGACCGTCCACCACCAGTCGAATTAAGATCCACGAGGCCCACCAGGGGAAAAAGATCACGGTACTGCTGCACTCCAAATTAATCAGATGCCTCAGTGAAATACAGCATGTTGGGAAACCACTGCTAACTGCAAACTGTATACTGCTCATATGTAGGACAGGCAGATTTTCAGTTTCTTTGTGAAGTGTAAACACAGATCTCATCTATTTGGAAAAGAAGATTTTATCCTGCCAAGAGTGTGCACGTCTTTGGTCTCTCTAGACTTCAGTTCTGTCAGTGTAGCAGATGTTTCCATTGTTGCATGGTGACACGTTTTGAATAAGCAAATGTTTTGTGATAACTGAATCTATTGAGATGTTTACTTGACTTGAATACTTGACTCTGGATAAGGCTGGAAATGTAATATTTTAGCATTCATTGTTCTGTTCATAATCAAAGATTTGTAATCTGCACAATATAGATCAGGGATGTATAATCCTCATTTTGTTTAACTACATGTGAAACATACATTATCAGACTGAATTTTCATGCAGATTTAAATGTTTAGCATTGCACTAAGATGCATATATACTATGGATATGTATGTAATCCAGCCAACATCAAATGTTCTAAGAACGTTGGCTAGCGTTATCTAAATGCTCTCTCAAAAGTTCTTGCCGTAATGTTAGTAGAACTTTAACTCTTTAACATTTTATATATATATATATATATATGTTATTTTAAAGTTTTAAAAAACTATAAGTTTGAATAAACATTCAAAATAATGGACACGTTAGGAAAACGTTCTCACAACCTAAAATTGTTAGCTGGGTATGAACTGAAGCTGAGTTCATTGACCTGTGCAGATCATGTTTGCCTCGGGGGCGCTTGTGCGAGCAGACGTCAGCGATTGGGGCATGAGTCTGTCCGTCAGGGCTCCGAGTCAAGATTTTAACGCCACTCGAGGACTGTGTGGGTTATTTGACCGAAACAGTCACAATGACCTCCATCACCCCGGAAGCACAAGTTACCATGACAACGACCTGCTGGAATTTATTCAGAGCTGGAGGTGAGAGTGATATTGTAATACGTACTTTCTTTTCGAAACAAACACGTAATTTAGTTTTTTCTTCACTAGAAGCACTAGAAGTAATTCACTGATCTGTTTTTAAGTTTAAAACAGAGTATAAATCTAGTCACAGCACAGGGACCCGTTGATGGGTCCAATTTCCTGTAGGGAATACTTTGTTCATTGGACACGAGGAGGGGAGACCAAACAATCAAAATGTTTTCCTGGGCCCTGTAAATGTAAGTGAAGGCCCTGGAAAGAATTACAGAAGTATAACGCTGTTTATAACCATAAAAGATTAACAGGGTGCCTGTATACACAGATATATGTTAGCATTTTGGAATTAGTTTCTATGCTTGAAACTTGCAAAAGAAGTTTGAGGCGTCTTCAGGAGAGTTTCAGATTAGAGTTTGTTTCACCGTTTAACCTTGATTTGCTCGTTTTAATGTCAAATGATAATTAAAAGGGAGGAAAGTCTCTGATCTAATGGGCTAACCTTTCTCGCTCTCTAAATCCTCCCCAGACGCAACGCTTGAGGGTTTAATTCAAAGGCTGATTCGAGGCACTCATATTTTTGTTTTATTTCTCCGTGTCAGGATCGCGCCCGGGGAGAGTCTGTTTGACAGCATGCCACCTGCCGAGGATGAGGAGATAAAGTGGAATTTCTGCACTTGTCGAAAGGGATATAGCCCGTCCCTCCATTCAATGCATGAGTCAGATGGCGGAATAAACCCGCCTCCTGATTTCAGCTGCCAATCCCATGAGGACACGGATTATGCGTCCCTGTTCGCCTTCAAAGATGCCACCAGCGAGTACGCTGCAAAACACGTTTTCAACCGCCACATCCAAAAGCGAGGGGCGTCGGATAAAGTGCCAAAGTTGACCAAGATGCAGAACAACGCCAAGCCCCACGGTCTGGCTAAAAACATCTTGCTCAGTGTAGAGGAGCTAGAAGTGGATTCATTATTTACCGCTTCCACTCCTCGCTTGGATGAATCTAAGGTGCCCTTACCAAGCTCAGGTGGTCGACATAAGAGGCAGACCCTTGACTTTCTGCCCGTTTACCCCTTCCGGGCCATAAGCCAGAGCGACCTGGAAAGTCTGGCCTACTTCTTTCCAGATGATCACCGCTTTTCTGGTCGTCCAGCTGCCCACCCGTCCTGGCCGACGCCCAGCGGTCTTACTTCTGCCAAAGCTTTGGAGGTCTGCCAGTTGGCTCTGTCGAACTCCACGGTGGGCACCGCTTGTAGGGGCCTGCTGGGCCGACGCCTGGAAGAGGCTGTGAGCTTCTGCGTCCTGGATCTTCAGCTGAAGGATGATTTGGCCTGGGAAGATGCCCTCGTGCCCTTCCTGGAGAATGAATGCGAGCGGAAATGGCTGGAGAACAGGAATCAACGTTCTCAAGAAGGTTCCGTAACTTTAGAAGATGTCGCAAGGGCTCTAAGATGTCCAAACTTCTGCAGCGGAAATGGACGGTGTGTTGATTGGGGGTGTCAGTGTTACCCGGGCTACAGCTCTCATGACTGCAGCCTCACCGTTAGTAAGTGTTGATTTTATCATCAATCTGTTGTTTCACACTGCCTGCATGCGTACAAAAGTTCACAGCTGAGGGGGTTAAAATGTTCCTGTAGCTAAGTTGGTTGAGCATTGCATTAGCAACACAAAGGTCATGGATTCAATTCCAAGGGAACACAATCCATAGCCTGAATGCACTGTACGATACTTTGAATAAAAGTGTCTGCAAAATGCATAAATGCAACAAATTTAAGGTCTCTTTTTCTCAGATTGCCTGTGGAAAGTCTGTGTTATCCAAGAAACAAGTTTCTTCATTGAGTTTTGACTTGGTCTTGGATGTTCGTGTACATTTTGTGATATTGTTAAGACTTGTAGAGTCTAATCATCTCTGTTTAATCTGGATTTAATCTCATTGCTCTGTGGGAGAAACGATTGAGATATTAATGAGATATCTCTCTCTGTTTTTTTTCCAGTGATATTTATCAGTTTGTCAGAAGCAGGGTTTCAGATCATCTCCAGTTGATGGTACAGAAGGCTGATATTTCCATATTAATGTTAAGATTTGTCACTGGTTGTTTTTTCAGCACTGTAGATCATAAACTGTTTTTTGAATAATGGCATTTAATTGTAGCGTAAAAAATCAAGAATTTTGCTGCATTTATAATGTAGGCCTTGTGTTCTGTTTTGAGTTGTCATGTATGTCTGTATCATTAGATCAGGTCTTTTCCAGCGTTTGCTCCTTCCATCACATTTTCCTTATTATCTCGTTTGTTGCACACTTACAGTCCTTGTTAATAGTGTTTTTCTTCAAACATTGTCGCTTTGTCGTAAATACGTTCCCTGCCCTATAAACTCTACGAAGAATGTTTTACTTACTTTCTCAGGCGTATCTTCAAAGCAAAACAGGTGGCTTGTTTTTGAGCGAGCATGTTTTGTTATTGATTATGTAAAATATTTTAATCGTGTTATAAAAAGACAAAGTTGTTGAGCGTTATCGACTGATTGTTTCCGGCGATGGTGGCGAGGCTCAGATACGCCATTAGCTTCCCAGCTAACCTTCACATCAATGAGATATTGTTATGGAGGTATGCTAACAGCTGGCCCAGCGCCAGGCAGCCATGCTAGCTCGTTGATTAGCATTGGAATCTGGTCTTAGCCTCTGGTCTATCTCACTCGAGGTTCTTTAGATGCTCCCCTGGGCTGCTTTGGTGACGAAATGGGAGCTTTAACACAAATTAGCAGGCAGATTAGGAGAGCTGGAAAGGGTTGTTTATCACTGGGTGATGCTTTTCAACCTCTCCGCGAGCGAGGGGTCTGATTTATGGTAACCGCGTTGGGACCAACGTGCAAGGTAGCGCGGGCAAGACGGCTAGATAAATCTACTTAATTGCCCAACTGATCATCGGTTGATGCCTCTTCTCCATCTGGGAGCGTCATCCATTTGTTTTTTTCTTATTCTTTTTTGAAGCCCATCCATCTGTGCATGCCTGAGGGGTTTCAGCTTGCTGTTTGTGGTTCATCTAGTCAGATGTGGATTTTGCAAGGCCTTACTTGGCCTGTTTGTTCCAACACCTCACTGAAACTTGATTATTGGTGTTCTTTATTTGTGACATCTGTACTTGCCTCCTTAAATAAATCAGCCTTAAATTATTGTAAGAATAGGGCATCTGGGGTAACTGACAGATTTCTAGGCTGTACATTTATTATATTTACCTCAAAAAATATAGTATTTCTGCAAATTTTACTGTATCACTCAGTCCCAACATGAAGGTTGTCAAGAATGAAGCTGCAGGAAATGAAAAGCAAAGCAAAAATCAAGTCTGTAGAGAATCAAGGCAATCAGATCGGATTCAATACCTGTACATATCCGTGTTTTATTAAATAATGGAACAATGTGTAAAAAACTCACTACTCGGCTGTGAATCAGGGGTCATGTTCTTTTCTCAGATTCAACGCTAACTCGTTTTTTCTAGCAGGTTCAGAGAGTCCAATCGCTCCTCATTTATCACTTCTCTTCAAACATAAAGCACGAACGTTCGCCCTTGTGGCGGAGATGAAAAACCTCTGAATATCTCTCACGCTCCCTTCCTAGCCGGTCAGGGACGGTGTGTATGTGTGTGCGCTCTGTGTTAGCGCTTCAGGCTTGTCTAGTTGCAATCTGCATTTCAGGAGCTCTGAGAAGAGAGCATCATGGGAAATTCACCTCGCCCTGCTGAGCTGAAAATTTCTGATCTCTGAGGTGATTAGAAAAGCGGCGAAGCTGCTTTTTGTGGCCACAAAATAGAATTTAAAAATTAACTTTACAGCACCTGAATCGAAGGTAGTACCTTTACTAAACGGTGTTACGCCGCAGTTTATTTTAATTGTATTTTTATAAAAAGACCATCCAGAGAAATTTCTTGAGGAGGTTCAAATGTTTTAGGACTCTCTCCCAGGCCAAGTTCTCTACAGATGTCCCAGATGTCACTCAACATTCTCAGAAGTTTGGCTAACATTTTCTAAAAGTTCTCCCAATGTTCTTGCAATACTGTTAGTAGAACTTTTTTAACGTTACATATATATTGTTAGCTTGGTTAGTTCATATATTTTTGTTTTGCGTCTAAGGTATGTGATTTGGGCTTTCATTCTGCAGAGATCCAGACACAAGGTTAAGCTTTGAAGCGAGTGAAGACGGAGGCAATAATATATAATATATGGCAATAATCATGCATGATGCTTCCATGGTACAGTTCCTCCTGCCTGTCACTGAAGCCGTATTACATGTTGTGTTTCAGGAGGCCTCAGAGGCACCCAAACAAGCTCATATTTACATCCTTGCATTATTCAAGAACTAGTTATTAAGAATGTGAAAATGTAATGACAAATGGTCGGGCAAGGTCAGAATCCACCACTCTGAATATTTAGGGGTGTTTTTTTTAAATCCGGGATGTCATCTGTCAGAAGCCGTGTTTTGAAATCACCGGTGCGTTCTCACGGTCAGCTTCTTCTGTTGCTTTTCCATTTGAAGCGCAAACTTTATTCGCAGGTGGTTTTAGCAAAAGATGCAAAACAGTCGACTGTATATTATTACTGCGTTTGTGTAAATTTACAGTGCAGTCTGTCGGTCTAACAAGGCCCCTCTTTTCCGCTGTGCTTTGAATTACTGATGACAAGGCTGCAGATATGTTCTTTTTCAATCACAAACTCAACTTAAGCTTGATCTCGTGAACCTGTGCCTGCTGCTTTTATTAACTCCAGCACCGGACACAACAGAGCAATGCGCCGTCAGTACTCGTGTGTGGACTCGTGCGTCTGTCTTTGTGGAAAGCCAGTTTAAAACCCTATTAAAGGGCTGCTTGAGGGTTAAGGCTTGGTTTAAGGTTAGGTCAGGGTAAGGCTTAGGTGTCGTCACATATAGGACAGATTATAGTAAGTGTTAAAATCTAGGTTTTGCTAAATTGTGAGTTGTGCTGAAGCTGTTGGCCATCAGTGGAGTGTGTGTGTGTTTTCAAATGTATCTGTGCTACTTGTGTAAATTTCTCGCTCTGGTTTTCTCAGGTCAGTCAGTAGAGCTCACAGACCTGGAGAACGGCGGCTTGTGTGATGTTCGCAAGCTTGACTGTGAAAGTGTGAGAGTTTCTGGACTGGGCTTCATCGACTCCACCGACCTCACATGCCTTTTGGTTAAATTAAAGGTGAGACACCTCAAGAAAAACATTAACCTTTCTATCATCTTTCTTTCATTCTTTCTCTTTATTTCTTTTGTCTGCCCGTCTGTCTGTCTGTGTCTTTCTCTTCAAACTTTTGTTTGTTTGTTTGTTTCTCTCTTCTAAGCCCGTCTTCTTCAATATTTCATCAAACAGGCTTTATGAATCTTAGCATGGCTGTTTTTAATACCTGCCTGCCATCTGTTTGGTTATTTAATTAAAAGAACAAGCAAAAGACGTAGGGGACATCTGATGAGATAAGAAAAGCAATAAAAACAGTTATTAGTCAACAGCACAGAAAACCATCAGTAAACACATGCAAACACACACATAATGTGTCGCAATTACCCGAGGAACTTTTATCAGATGTGCTCTGAGGAAAACATCTTGAAATTTGGTGACTTATTAAATGCTGTTTTGTTGCTTCAGAATCGCTCAAACTGTGCTGACAGTCTTCATTTAATAACCGTAAATCACCACATTATAAGGGCAACTTTTTAAAGCAGACCTGAGGGAATATTTGTGTCTGCCTGATGATTTTTTCTTCCCCTGAGGTGCCTCAATAACCAGTGAGCTCTGACACAAAAAATCAATTGTATGTCCAATAGTTGAGCTAAACGGAAAATTATTCATTTAAAACTGTACAAAATGTTTTTTTTTTCTTTATTTCTTTATTTATTTTATTGTCTGGTTAAACTGGATTTTGGGTGATCAGTGTGAATAAGTAGTTGCTTCTGGTGCTGAAATAAATAAAATAACTCATTCTTACTGTATCTTAGCTAATACAGCATTGTACTCAGAAAGCAAAAGTTATGGGTTCAAATCCCAGAGAACAGGTCATGGTTTTATTTTTTTTATTTTTTACCTTTATTGTTATTTTTCCTTTAAGTGTATTCTACAGTACAACAGCTGTTGTTTTAATTGTGCTGTGTGTTGTTTTTGAGTCAGTATTATTGTATGTGATAATCAACAGCACATTCCTTAAAAATTCCTTATATAAAAAAGTTATATAAGTTTCTGAGCTTCCCACTAAGTACATTTCAGTTATGTTCTCTTATGTTATTATGTTCTCTGCATTATTTCGCAGCTCAGATATTTCTTGCCTGTCTTTTCCCAGGAGACATGTTGCCTACAGTGTGCAGTCATCCAATTTGGGCAAATTAGTTTGACATTTATTATTCCATCTCTCTCTCTCACTCTCTTTTTCTGTCTCTTTCTCTCTGTCTCTCTCTCACTAAACTTGAAGGCCCGGGGCTAAAGATTGCTCTAATGTATAGTTTTATATCATGTAATCACATGCAGCTGTATTACATATGTCCATCTCAGTTCATCTTTTAACAAATGTGGGTTAAAATTTAAGGAACAATTTCTTCATGTTTGGATAAACTTTTTTAAAAATAACAATTTTCTTCTTTTTTATTTTAGCAAAAGAATGGAGTTTGGATCCCTGAGGAGGAAAAGAGAACCAGAGCGACCTTCCTGAGCTCCAGTGCGGTGGACTGCACCATCCCACCGCTTAACAACATGGCTGCCGACAGCGCGAACTTCATGGCCGACGATCAGCCTTATGCGAGATGGGAAATTAAGGTACATTTCCATTTATCTCAGAGACAGGATCTGTCCAACTTCCTGTGATTGATTATTCCACTATCGTTTTGGATAATAGTGCAAGATGTGTGGGCGTCTTTTGGTCTGAAACCCAACTGGACAAAAAAGGAAAAAACAATGAACCATAGAGTTAGCTAAGCTCTCCGAAGTGCATCTCCAAGGTATCAAATCGAGAACGTCGGCAAAATGTAATCACGCAACCCATGCGGGAAGTCTCCTTCACAGTTGTGGGTTTTAACGGCGCTAGCTGCGCGAAAATCCGACGGAATTTATGTCGCTCACACGCACTGTTAGAGGCGAAGCCAAATGATGCGTGTGAAGATGCTTTAAACATTATATCACAGCAAACTCACTGAGCCGTAAGATGGAGGAGAGGTTTTCTGTTCTGAATGACGGCCATAAAGGCAACACAATCATTTTAATCATTTTTACGACTTATGACGACACAGTCAACGCGTGGAGATCGGCAAGACGGGTTGTCCATATCTTTATGTATAACATAAACATTCTAACATAAACATTCAAAAGCTAATAAACCCCCTTTAGCTTTTACCTCAGCTTGTAGAGATGTCCTGACCTTGACCTCAGTTTGTATCGTATGCAGAGTACCGCATGGTAACCCATCCCGGAGCGGGCCTTGATCTACACGCATGTGCGGTAATGAGCATTTCGGTGTTTACCGAAGTATAAAAAATGGCTGCTAAGGATCGGCCAAGATGAAGAGAATCATTAACATAAATTGAAATGCTGAGGGAACCACAGGGTGTCTCTGAAGGTCAGATCAAAGACGTATCTGTGAGGTAATATATCCACCTCAGCTCACATTAATCTGAAGGCTTTTGGGATTAACAGTCACTGAAGGGTTGAAAAATGAAGCTCACTTTTGGATTTACGCAAACGATCATGGCTAAAGAAGCTTTAAAATGTTACAGTAGAAGTCTTGATCTCTCTCTCTTCCTCTTCTCTCAGATAACTAATGACGGTCGTCTGTACAGCGAGGGGAAGATCTTGACCCTTTATGATGGTATTTGCCAGCTGTGTGTGAGTCCCTCTGGGTTCTGCAAGTTGAAGGTAATCATATTCAAACACTTAGAGGTAATACACTCATAAATCCACTTTCACACCTCGGAGCTGTGGCGCGGTTAGCACGCTCTCTTATGAGGCATAAAGAACCGTGCTCACGGGTTTGAATCCAAACTGCGCAGAGTCTCCGTTCCTGCTTTACTGTAAATCTCGACTGTTCTGGCCTGTAAAGTTTGTTAGCATGGCTTGAAAATACATCCGTGATTGTTTCTACGCATCTTACATGCGGACCTCTAGCATTTCCAACATTATCTGGAATTTTCCGATGCAGAGGATGCACAAGTTTATAGACTCGAAAAGTTAATCTGTCATATCGGTTTTGTCTCAGCTGTCGCCAGCACAACTGTTGGGTACAGTTAACTCGGCTTGCAGGGAGTGGGCTGGAAAACTCATAGTACGTATGCAAAAAACAGACGCAAACAGAATATTATTCACAACATTGAAACTGATGCTGTTAGCGATCCCACGAGCACCTGTTCTCCGGAACGAAACCTGATGTCCTTTCCTAATCTTTCTTTCCTTCTCCCACTCCGTTTTTCTTCTGTAGATTTTCAACCGACACACACACCATGTAATCTCAACATGAGAGATGAGTTATCGCGGCGTATCCGTTCGGTGTCTGTTTATCTCTGCTTTACTCTGTGTGGATGTCCTCTGGGCACTGCGACTTACATGTCCCTCTGGATATTAGAAACTTGAAATATAGAGATTTTATCAGCTTCAGGCTTTATGCTTTGGTGATTTATAGCAAAGACAGCCGGGGTTTATCTCAAAGGTTTGACAGAGGAAGTTGGGCCGAGCCACTGTGAAACTGTGAGCTGTAGCAAAACATCGGCAGAGTCTCCACTGGTGCAGTCAACTGGAGAATTTATAGAACAATCAATGTGTCGTTCTTTCCATCCTGTAGATCAGTTGGTAGGGTGTGATGCTTGCAACACAAGGTCACAGGTTCAATTCCCAGAGCATGCACAAACTAATCAAGTGTACTGTATACATGAAAGCAATGTTGGTGACTTTGTTTGTAAACGTGTGTCAGATGAATACGAGTTTGTTTGATTGTCTCTCTCTGTGTCTCTGCCTCTCTCTCTCTTTTAGGAGAAGACATGTAATATAGATGGTATGTGTTTCGCTGACGGAGACTCCAGCTCTTCTAGTCCATGTCTGCTGTGTAACTCGACGGTCTCCAAATACACCTGGTCTATTAATCAAGGTAAATCAAATGTGCATTAATACAAACTGTTGCATTTATTATCTGTAATTTGTCATTGTATTCCTTTTTATTTGATTTTTGCATAAAGCCATGGCCTAACAGATGCACTGAGTCTTGATGCTTATGTGGAAGATATGAGTTCAGATTTGGCTGCTAATGACGGTTCCCCCTTTGTCATCAGTTAAATAATTGTCCAAAAAAGCTTAATATAAACGTTTTGACAAAGTAGATACATACGTTTTTTCAGTAGAAAATGTCTGATGTTCTTGCCTCGTTCATTCATTATCACTTTTGGGAAGGAGGTAGAAGTGAAGAGACGCGCACCGGCGAGCCATGAGTTTGAGCGTGTTTGATGTTAAAAGCTTTTATCATGCTAGATCTGCCTTTATTACCGCTGCTAAATAGAGACGTTATGAGGAGAGGCGGCTAGAATTTGCTCGCTGTGAATTTTAATTAACTGATGTTACATTTTCAAGCTTTCCCCTCAAAAAAATGGCTTTTGCTTACAGTAACTTCAATGTAACATTTTATTACTCTCCTATAGCAGCGATTTCCTCTCATGAAACATGGCGTTTGAGACATTAGAGGACTGTAAGACAGCACAGTCCTCCACAGACTTCCATTGCTCTGATAGTATCGTAATTGAAAGACAAAGATGTGGGTTACAATGTTTCTGTATGTTAGAAGAGTTTCTAAAGCTCAATGGTTAAAGCACGGTGCCTGCAACACCAAAGTCACAGGTTTGATTCCCGGCAACACACTGATACAACTGACAGACGTGTGCATGTTAGCAAGTTTTCGACGTCTAAGCTCATTAGACACACACAGCTCATCGAATCTGTTTTAATGCCAATTAATATAAACATCTTCTGGCATTTTTATGTTATTAAACATTATTTCAAGTCATTTTCAAGAAGAGCACTTTCAGAAGTCGTCTCTCTCAAGTGCACATGCCAATTAGCAGCTACACACACTCTTGGAAACCCAATTTGGAGCAGCAGGTTGTATTTTAGCACAAACTCCACCACCTTTGCTACACACATAACCACACACTCGTGTGTACAGAGATTTCTGAGAGGAAACATTGTGTTTGTCTGAGCCGCAAATGAGGGCTCGGCCGACGCCGTCTCTCTCCAGCCCCCCTTCCCAGTTCTTTCCCCAGTTTTTTTTTGGCCTGTTGTTTTTCTTTCTCACTGTTCTGAGGCGAAACAAAGTATGTTCGTTCACTCACGCAGACAAATTAAATTTAGATGCATGAGTTGATTGTCAGAATAAAACACGGGGCGTTAAATGCTAGATTAGCATTTGGGCTGCGGGGAAATTGTTGCGTAACTGTATGAAATCTGCAAAAACAGACGTCAGAAGAGCATTTTGAAACAAATAGTTTGCATACGTACGAGTCGTTCCAAGGACTTACTGTGATGATGTGCACCAAACAGAGAAATCTATTCCAAACTACCTTTAAATAATTACATTTAAATTAAATTAGGTTTGTTTATCCGTGTCAACTGTTGCTTTAAATGACATCACAGGGAGGAAGTGACATCAGAGTTTTTAGGAGCCAAATTGAAAAGTTGTAAAGTTTGACATTGTAAAGTTTAACAAAGTTTGATGTTTCTTCATGATGTTTCGTCATGTAAAAGGTTCGTCATTTAAAAACATGTCACACAAAATACACTTAATTTTCCACACCAAATTCAGAACATACAAACATTTTCGAAATTGCTATTGTAGCTTGAGGTGGCACAATGTAATTTCATAGCACAGTTGGTTGTTAAAAAAAACTTTCATAAACTGGCTCAAAAATCAGTTTTGTATGCACCAGTTTTGTGGAATACCTCTTTTTGTTTTTATTTATTGTTTGTATGCATGAGAAGAGATGCTATATGTTTAGCTAAAGCTTATCGCTTTCTTTTGCGTTACATTTGTGTATGTTCTTCTTTTTTGTAAAAGACTTTGTTTTAATTCAAATGAAACAGTTGTGTTCATAGCTGATAGAAGATTTATGAATTCATTTGATTGTTATTCCACGTTTCGCCACCCGACACAGGCAGGCCTGCGTACATCACGCTGTTTTTGAATGAGATTTTGAATGTGAGTGACATATTTTGCAAAAAGCATTTGTGTTCTCAGACGAGGGTTGGTTTAGTCGTGTAGGTTTTTGTTGTGGATAATTGCATGTCACTTAAGATGGATTTGAGCAGCATGTTGCTGTTTTCTTTGTCAAATTTTAGGAGAAATAGGGAAGAAATAACTGTCACATGCAAAAGCACGTAATCCCTTAAATCACATTTTATCCCATAAGTGTCGTGTTCCAGATATTAGAAAAACAGATATTCTTTTCATTTTGTCTGTTCCAAGTGATACTCCTTTTGCTTTCTGAAATAACATGTCCAAAATGATATCAAGATTGAGCGAGACTTTGTTAAAAGGATAGCGCATCCAAAAATAAATATTCTGTCAAGAAAAACTTAATATTTGGTCTTTAGAGATTTTAATATGAATATAAAGAACTGTCGCTTTGTCTCTTTAAGAATATGTATGATCAAAAAACAGTTCCCTCTTATTTCCGCAGCTAATCACCCCCCGACCTTCCACGCGCCACAGGCTGGACTGCAGACCTTCGTGGGGGAGAATTTTATATATCAATTTACAGCCACGGACCCCGAGGGCTCCGCCCTCCTCTTCCAGCTGGAGACGGGGCCTCTAGGGGCCTCCGTGTCCCCCGCCGGGCTCCTCATCTGGAAGGTGCAGGCGGAGAAAACGCAGAGTTTTCAATTCACAGTGTCTGATGAGTGTGACGCACAGAGCAGATTTACTGTGCAGGTGAGAGACAGAGTTACTGATTTATATGTTTAAAACAAAAAACTAATTTCTGTCACACATGAAGAAACTTTAGCAGGAGTTGTTTTTCGGTTATTTATACCTATTTTTGCGTATTTGTTAATTGGGTACAAAAAAATCAGTTAAAGAAAGATAAGAACACAGTTTTAGTTTATTAGTTTATTATTAGGAATTTTATTTTGTGATCTTAAAATGACATGCTTTTTCCTCGATTTCTGGTGTGTGCCAATGTAATACCATGTTTGCTTAGACATGACCATCAAAATACTTTGATGGTCAAAGTACCTTAGAGTACCATGTAAACAGTGTATGTGAATATATATGTTTATATACAGTTTCAGTACCACAGTAATACCATCTTCTACCAGCTCTGTATAATGGTAAACAACCATTAGACGTTTTTTAGACGTTTACATAGTTTCCGGTATGACGACAGGTTTCGATATAAACGCACGTTTATAATCTCTGCATGCGAACGACATTCCTCAGCTAGACAGATTCTCTTGAGTCTTGTGACAGAGCAGAAAAAGACAAACGCTCTCTCCATCTCCTCTGTGGACTCTAGACGGCTAACAAGCATCTGTTTCCTGCCTCCCAGCGCTTATTACAGACTGTCTGTGTGAGAGAGAGTTGTCTGAGGACGGCAGAGGAGGCCTGCAAATTAACCAGGCTGTCTCGAAAGCTGCCTGCATTCATAGATTAAGATTTGAGTCCCTTCTGCTGATTTAATACAGAGAAACGGGGTTGGAAGAATAAGAAAAGAGTTTTAAAATAATTAAAACCTTCGCTTTATTGATCTTTTACATGTTATATACAGTGCCCCCCTCAAAAAAAATGGACAATTTGGACAGTCCCAAGCCCAAGCACATGGGAATATAAATAGAATATCAAACCAAATGAGATTTGTTTTCACCAAAAGAAGTTTGATGGGTTTTAATGATATTTAACTAGTCAGTCAGAACATCTGTGATTTTCCTGTAGTTTTCACTTTTTGTTCTCAATGTAGTTTTTTTTTTAATAGCCACTAATTTTATTCCATTACCTTACATTTCTGTCTGCGTTTCCATGGTAACAGGTAGACGTCAGGCCGTGCCGGTGTGCGAACGGAGGAATGTGTGTGACCGACATCACATATCCGGCGGGCAGCGGCGAGTACCTGTGTGTATGCCTGCCGGGTTTCCATGGCAACCTGTGCCAGGAAGAGCTGAACGAATGTGCTTCCGACCCATGTGGGGCAGGGGTGTGTGTAGACCAGGTGGATGGGTTCAAATGCCAGTGCCCACCCGGGCTCAAAGGTTTGTAGTCCTAAAGATTACTTCAGTGCAAAAATCATGGGACATCAATGTTACAATTGTATTAACTCGGGCAAAACGCATAGTTCTGTATGTCACATATTAATTAATTTTGTATTGGCCATTAAAGCTAATTTGACCGAAACCAGTACATCTGATCTTTTACAAATGCGAATGGGTCTCACCTGTTGGATCAAGCGTTTCCAAATCCAACATCACACATCACACAGGATGTACAACATCCTAATCGCTGACATCCTTCTTTGCGTTGTGTCAAAACTAGAGCGTCTTCATAAATAAGCAATGCTCTGAAATCTCGGAACGACAGCTGAATGTGACAAGATAATCATTATAACCTCGTCCTCGGCAGACGAACTGTCAGAAACTCACGCAGGCATGACTCTGTGTTGGTTTTTTTTTACACTCAAACTATTTTATGCCCTTCTTTTCTTTCATTAGAACAGTATTATTATGACAATCTTTGGTTCAGTAACCTGACTTGATTAGTTTTGGTTTGGCTGTTAGCCCCTGCTCGTAGATAACTACACTGTTTAAGGTTATAGCCGATATCCAACTGTAGTTAAAACCAGGAATGTTTAACTTTTCCTTACAGCATGTTTCCTTAAAAAGTCGACAAATATACATGTGGTTGAAAACAACCAAATAAAAGTCTTACAAATTAGGCTTTTTGGCAGGAAAGTTCAGACAAACGTTAAGTAGCTGTTATTCAGAATATAATAATAAATCAAATTCTTCATGTCAGGTGAAACTTTTGATGAAATATAGACGTAAGTCTTTTTGTGTTTTTAATATCTAATGGCACACTATGCTAATTGAACAACGTTTGGAAGTGCTCGCAAATTTCTCGCAGGCTACGTGTGACTCGGGTGAACCGAGACTTCTGATTGGCTGAAAGTTCGCATTCTACTGCAACTCGTAACACTATAGGCCACCGCAGATGGTTAAGACATGAAGATGATTAAAGATGATTAAAGATCTGTTTCAAAACACTTCAAAGAAATGCCGCAAACAACACAAGTAAAACTAAACAAGAGATGAACTGCCAGCAGGTAGTGTTGAACCCAAACAGAGAAAAACAGTTGGTATGCGACTGTATTCTTTGTGTAATCGTGCCGAATTGCATTTACGAATCAGAGATGTTTTATGGTTATTGAAAATATGCCTACTTGATATTTTGAGAGTAAATTATGATTCTTTCAAAACAATGCTTTCATACCTTTCGAATTTCAAATGCGCGTCCATTTGCGTGCTTGGCATGGGAAATTCGGCAGATGTGAAAAGCTGTAATTTCACATGAAAGGCTTAACTGAATAACAGTTATCAGACAAAAACGAACAAGTAGTTTTGTTGGTCAGGTTCACGAGTGCCGCAAATTGAGTGTTTGTAGCCTCTTACAGATTATCATTTAGCACATGATGACACACACACACACACGCATCCCTGTACTTATATACATTAAAATATATCACACACCTTTGTGAATTTCTTTGCCTGTTATGTTGTTTAAATGTTTCTCCGTGTTCTCCTCCACAGGTGTGATGTGTCAGGAGGACATGAACGAATGCGAGAGATCTCCATGTTTTCCCGATGTCACATGTGTGAACACCGTCGGCTCTTTCCGGTGTGGCCCCTGCCCCCAAGGCCTGGAAGGAAATGGGATCTCCTGCAAAGGTGAGAATGTTCCCTCTGAAGGCTAAATTTCCTTTCCAGGCACGTTTACATCTGGACATAAAAAAGAATCTTTTGCCAAGAGCCAACTCAAAAATCAGTTGCAAACAAAATTTGACCTCCGCTTTGTTGCTCAGGCACAAAAAGGGAACAAAGCTGGGTTTTTCTTTCGTTTTTGCGTTCACACACGGAGGCCAAAGTGACACAATTCATCCAGGGTCTGCTTCAGGAAACACAGGCTTTGTTATTGTATACACATCAAGGACTCAGTTTGAGAGCTAGCCTGTGAAATATGCTTGCAGAGTTGCCAAATAAAAATGAAAATGGTGGACATTTCAAAAGAATAGCAGCTACAATGTATTTTGATTTCTCAGAAACGTGTAACGCAGATAATGCATTATGAATGATTAAGAAAGCATTTTAAAGGCTTGTATTATGTACTGCATTTAATCTTTCTTCTGAGGTGCACTTACCAAAAACAGTCGTAGTTAAGTTTTTTACAATCATTTTCTCTTTGACTTGTGGTTTTTCTTTGACTACATTGAACAATTGGCGACCAGAACCGTTTTTTCCAGTTCTAAAAGATATGTCATGTTTTTCTCCGCACTTCTGCTCTTGTGGGGCTTAAGACCGATGTATTTTCCATCCTTCTCTGTTGCACCTTGGAAATGTTTGCAAATGTCTTTTGATGGCAATCTGCAAGCTATAAACCTTTTCTTAACATCAGGAAGCCCCATGTTCACAATTTCCAGGGATTTGATGGCTTCTTCATCCAGGTCTGGTCTGGATGGGCTATTACAAACACAATCTGTCTGATTGCAATGTGTAGAACCACAACAGAGCAACTGAAGTTGGATTCACTGCCGGGCTTTGATTACGACCGACAGAACCGTGGGGGGGAGACAATAAAATCCAGATGGCAGAAGATGTTCTCCACCTTTCTCCAGCGTGTGCACACACAGACTATATGAGACACTTCTCCAGAGATAACTGGTAAAACACAGCAAACAACTGAAGTGGTTTCCTTGCTTTGAGAGCAAGAGAAGTTTTATCAGGTAGAAGAAGACAGCCTCAATGTTCAAACCTGACTTTGAAGAGCCTCTGAGAGTAGAAAATGTGATCGGATAAGATGAGGTTATTGTTTGCAGCTGAATATGGTGGATTGCAGAAGATGTTGAACCAGCTGAAGTTAGCAACCTTAAAAATGGAGGGGGAAGATGCTAAAGCTAACTTCCTGCCTGCTGTCATTCTGTTCCTAATTCTTAAAGATTCTCGGTTTTCTAGGAGAAATTGAATTTAAATCTACCTGACTGTGAAAATCAGCTACTGTTTTATTCAGAAAGGATTGTAATTTGTCATTTATACCATAAATACCATATGTAAGACTGAACATGTAGTTTAACTGGTAGAGCATTGACTCAGCACAAAGTTTGTGGGTTTGACTCCTAGGTAACACACGTACTGATAAAATGTGTAGCTTAAATGCACTGTATGTTGTTTTGGATAAAAGTGTCTGCCAAATGCATTAGTAAAAAACACAAATAAATGTTTATTTTCAAGATATCAATTGATCGATCACCAAAGTATGTTAAATAAAAACACAAATTCATAACAAATCAATCTGTTGCTTTCTATATCTCTTTCAGCACAAGCAAAATTGGTCACATCTACCAACAGCTCCCACGTTGTCTCTATTTCCCCGCTGCTCACCACACGGCCCATCAGCAAAACGGCCACCCGTCTTTTTAAAACGACCTCTACCCACCTCTCACCAGAGTCCAACGAAGCTCCGGGCAAGACCCTGGTCAACAAAGCCGGCACCACTCTGAGTCAAAAAACTGGCAAGTATCTGCATCCATTGTTCTGTCTCTCCACGCTCACAGATGGCCAGGAAACAAGACCGTGAGGTTTTCGTTTAGAGCCAAAAACGCCCACTGCTGGTGTCGTGACATTGCGGAAAGCGCTTCTTTGTCTTTGCCGTACGCAGCGTGATGTCTCTTCAGTCCCCCAGAGTCATTTCCTGAATCGGGTTTTTTTTGTGTGTGATGTTCCCAGTAAATGACTTTCCTCCAGCTGCTAAGCACAAAGTAAGAAGGGGCCTGCTGCCGTATCTTTATGCTAGCACCTCTTAGCCTCTTATCTTGGTGTAAAGCCTGAAATTAGTGATGCTAATTAGCTCTCTCTGTGTCTCTTTCTCTCTCTCTCTCTCTCTGAGACTCAAGGTTGAATAAAAGACAAATCTTGATTTGGTACAGGATTAAACCACATATTAGATTATTACATGTACAATCTCATGTAAAGAAAATGGCATTTCTTTAATGTCCCACTTGTTTCTCACAGAAATCAGTGAGATTAAGTGGAGATTTTTGCTTTTGTGTTCCTCTAGCCGAACTGGTAGAGCATTGCATTAGCAGCACAAAGGTCATGGGTTCGAGGACCACTGATAAAATGTATATTTTGAATTTTTGCAAAATGCATAAATAAAAATGCTTCTTGGTTTTAACTCCTTAGAAAAAGCCCCTAGAAATCTGCTGTAGGGTTTTATCTCAACATCTCATACCAAGAATGTCTCAGACTGCTCAGATAGGCCAAGTTACCAAAGTCTACCAAACATTGTACGTCAAAGTCCTGTAAGACCAAATGATCTGAAATGAGTTTCACAACAGCATTACATTGAGAAAATCCATCAGTAAAGTTCTCAGTTGTTTCAATTAAGTCTCCTGAGCTATAACAGAGCAACATCTGAGCCATAATCCTTCTCCCTCGTGATGCTCAATTACCGTCTGTTCTGTGAAGAGCACAACTGCTGTATTAACAAATACTGCAGCGTCCAGTGGGTCTGCTTCTCTGTTTGCCGGTACTGTCACAATAGACCTCAGGAGAACTTCAGGTTGTGGGATGTAAATTGTTTTCCTGTCTCCCTCCTCTTTCTCTCTCGCTGTTTGTACCTTAACCACTGCAGCTTTTGGCATTTCAGCAAAAAGAACATGTGGCTTTATTGTCACAATGTCATCTTTTATTATTTCTCCTAATCCTACCTTAAAGCTTTCCGGCTGCTTTTAAACACAATTCAGCAACAGAAGGCGAATAACAGCCACATTTAGACGCTAGAGAGAACGTAACACGACTTTGCTTTGTTAGATATAATTTTTCACACTAGTATGTTGAACAACCAGGTGAAGTCATATGTTTAAGATGACAGATTTTAGGAATTTATTTATTGCAATGCATTATGGGATACACATTATCTGTGAAGAATACCTGCGATGCTGGCCAAAACTACATAACTAAAAGCATAAAGTTTCCACCTACTGTTTTAAACAGACTTTATATTGGCAACCCTTGATACCATAAAATTCTGTCTCGGCAGGCAGCTCACTAGGTTTTGGAAAAGAGATATTGTCTCGTAGTTAACTCATGACAGCACAATGTTTCTCTCACAGACGTTTAATTTTACAATTAAGAAGGTCACTGTAGACTGTGAACCTCCTGTAATTGTTTTGAATTACTGACTGAATTTTAAAGGTTATTACCAATGCAGGGGGTCGGAGGTTCGCTAGGCGCTACGAAACATAAGGTTAAATGAAATCTTGCTGTTCATTGGTACCCTTGTTGTCCTTTTGTAAATACTAATTGAAAATGAAATTAAAAAGCACTGTCAACCATCGCACGGCCTCAGGCGGCACTCAAAGCGATTCAAAGTTGAGGTGACACAATATATCCCCCCGTTCTTTGTCGTATCCTTGTTTCCACTTACAGTTTCATCTGTCGGCTGTCATTATTGAGGCACAGGAAGGAGAGAATTGACACTAAGCATGGGGGATTTGTAAAGTCCACTGAGATTTACTGTCCCATGAGTCACCTCTTCTGAATAGTACACGAGGCCCGAGTTTGCTGGACAAATAGCACGCTCTGAAAACCTCTATCATTCTCAAATGCACCTCATCTCTTGCTAATACAACCAGCTTGTGAATTGCCTGCCGTCACACTCATGTGTGGAGATGAGATGGAAAACAGAGGGAACGCATACTGTCGCCCCCCTCAGCCGATAAATCCAGCTGTTGTCTGAGGGATTTGCGCTGACCTTGTGAAAGTAGGACAAAAAGCTCGGGCAATAACCCCTGATATGTGCAATCACAAAGCCTGTAAATCTATTTTTAATGGAAGACAGCTGCTAACTGTTTCATCTTTCTCTGCTCTGATGACAGAAGGTGAGATTCTTGTTTCATTTGACACCATACACGCATTGACGGAGCAGCTGTGTACGTCCGTGTGCGAGATGTGGGCGTACATATTTAAAAAAAAATGGGTGATGTGACCCCATAGACTGCTGCATAAATCCTTTCCTGTGCATATGTATGTTGTATTTTGTTGCTGCTACAGGGTAGAGTAAAATGATATCAGTTTGTACAGTCATGTAATTGGTTCAAGATAACAGGGTCACTGTTGAGGTAAGCTTTTCAGGGTGTGGCCTCACACTGAGACTGTGGAATTGTGGGTAAGGGCTGCAGTAAAGGTGATGTCAGAGATACAGCAGTGAATCTGCTCTCTGAAGCCTCAGTCCGGAGAGGTTCTGACTTCAAACTCGCATCAGTCACCCGCAGAGACACTAATGAATGCAGGTTAAATGCTGACAAGCACAAAATGTTAATGCAAGGACAAAAACTAACATTTTATTTGAGCAAATTTGGTTTCTGTTCTTAATTTATACATTGTTAACAATTTTAACTGTACCTTTTGTGTATGCAACCAAATATAGGTTTAAAAATATAGTATTTGATGTATTCTTTTTTTTAACTCTTTTTAATTATGGGATAATTGTGAAAGACTGCTGCTTTTTAGAGCATCATTTTCTAGAGTGTAATCTTATCTGTTCTAATTAAGAAACCTGTTTTGATTTTATGTATCGCCACAATTCAGGTTATCCCAGTGCACTGAATATGACAGCCAAGTGCACAAGCAGGCCTTGTTTTCGGGGTGTTCAGTGCATTGACCTCCGGCCACCCTACACTGGGTACGTCTGCGGGCGATGTCCTCCAGGTTACCATGGCAACGGCCGTACCTGCACCAAACAATCAAAACATCCTAGTAAGTGTTTCTCAATCAAACAGTTAGCTCACATTGCTCAGCCGGATTTAAATCTTTTGAACAGACGGAGTTTTATTTAATTTTTACGTCCTCTACACCTCAAACTTTGCACCGGCTCCTAAATTAAACAATTAAAATTTTTTCACAGATGTTGCATCATCGCGACAACTTAATTTTCATCTCAGCTCAGTCTGAAAGTTCGTCTGTCAATGTTTTCCTCCCGAATCCCTCCTTAATCCTTTTTGTTTTATCTCCCGAAAGCACAGAGCTCTGGTAATTAGAGAAAAACATAACGAACAGGAAACGAAGCTGTCGTAATCCTCGGAACGAGACAGGTGCTTTGATACGCTTGATAACTGAGACCTGGAAACGTCTGTAACTCTGTGAGGCAGAGTTTGAGCTATGACTCCTGACCCTCAGTGTGTGTTTGGCTAACAGGAAGTGAGAAAGGAACGAGACGAGTGAGACAGTAAGGAATTAGTAAAGGAATGTGTAAACTCATTTAAAGAAGGAGAGCTAACATACTTTAACAAAAATTACCAGACTGGATCTTATCCCTTATTATCCCCAAGCTACAGCATGTTACATTTTTCTCTATGGAAATTCGTGTTGTTTGACTTCTTAATCTGTTGCTTCGCTCGAGAAATCCTCCCAATTCATTTCTCGAGGATGTGGTATCACAGCACACCGGTAAAAGCCTGCAGGGTGGGGTAATGACTTTTAATGCATTTTTCCCGTGAATGGGCCACTGTTGGGATCGTTCCTAATGGTGCCGTTATCAGAAGCGAATCCGTGAGCAGCCGCAGTGGGAACTAGAAAAGAAACGGCTTCATTTTGCAAGCTAATTCCCTCATTGTTCCTACAGGCCCCAGATTTGCACACACTCAAAAACAATGGTGCATTTTGTTAGATTTGTTTGTTGTATTGCCTATTAGTTCCTAGAGTAAATCCCGCTGGACAGCTGTTTTATCACAATTCTTTGGCACTATCAGTTGTTTAAGAATAAACAGCATCGCATTAAATAGCTTAGCATTGTTGCATCATATATGGACGTCTGGACGTCTCATTTTGTAAAATCTTCAAAGGTGTGTTAAACATCTCCAGTGAATTTTCAGAATACACTGTCAATTAACTCTTTTGATTTGTCTTTATTGATCATTATTTCAGAAGGTGGAATTGTTAGATTGAAGGTATTTGCTGTTTAAAGCTGCAATCTGGGACTTCTGTCTTTCTGTCACCATCTTTATTTGAAACATGCTATTGCAGCTTACTTTACATACTTTTCATTACATGTTAAAGTCAAAGGAAGCCAAACTGATATTTCCCAAAAAATCGAACCCAACCACTCTAATGATACATTTTTATTATAAACTTTCAAGTTGTGAATCAAGGTAAGGAGACAGTTTTGAGCCCTGATCTGTTATGTGCTTGCTCTGTTATGTATTTATGTGTTTATTTTTAACCACAAGAAAACTTTATGGATTGTAGCTTTAAATGTGAATTCCATGTCTTCATGAGTTTCTTCTCTCATCTAGCAGTCCACTACCAGTCACCACAGCTGACCCAAACCAAAAACAACCTGCCCCTTGCCTCCCACAGTGCTTCCCATCTACACCTCCCCATACTTCCTGTCAGGCAGTCTCAGAGGCGCCTGTCCTCACTGGCGAGGACCCCACATCAGCAGGCCACCGCTCACATCCCCCTCCTGCCAACCTTTCCACCTGTCATGGCGAAGGGGGGGTCACCACTGACGGTGGGACGCATACCTGCGTTAACCAACGGCAGAAGACGACCCCTCTCTCATTCTCATGATCAACCGAATGTTCTTCTGAGTCCCCAGGAGCAAGATGTTTCATTTAAAGTCTTGGCAGGTGGATTTGCAGGCATCATGGCTGGAGTGACACCTAAAGTCACTTTACCTCACACTTCAAGGCACGCCGAGACACAGAGGCAGTCTTCACAACAACCAAGTGAAGTCACAATATCCCAGTCTCGACCTTGGACTCCTCCAGATTCCCAGCGACCTCTAACAGCAGCTTTGACCTCCCTTTCTTTCTCGTTCTCGGAGTCAGAGTTCTCAGCAGACGGAAGTCTAGGAACTGGAATCAAAGACCCATTCGAGACCCAGCCGGTGTCCCAGGAAAGCTTCACCTACCTTGGTGAACAAAGCCACACCCAGTCCCTGTATTCCCAACCAACTTTCCAGAATGGTGAACTCCAAAGCAAGAGTGGAAGTGTAGCAGTGTTAGAGGAGAGAAAACTCACCTGTGCAGATGTTCCTTGTTTCCCAGGAGTCCACTGTGAACTGTCAGAGGACGGAAAACTTGGATGCGGTCGGTGCCCTCTGGGGTACACTGGAGATGGGCGAACATGCAGAGGTAATTCTAGTGCATAAAACTTTAGAGAAGAGTAACTTTCGTATTGACTTTTGACCAATGGTATGAAGTCTGGTCCACATTACACTTTATAATGGATAATAACCACCTTCTTAGACAGGAAGGGGGTTTTTGATGACCAATCACAGTTTTTGTTTTGTTTTAACATGATCTTCTGCTCTAAAAAACGTATGTTGGGAAACGGAACATTTTCATTAAACAGGAAGTTGATGTGTTGTTACGGCTTTTCGACTTTTCAGGCCTTTACTTATCAGAATGCTTGAAAGATCTTAGGGACAATCTTCAAACGCTTGAATGGTAAAATTAACTACAAATATAACGCTAACCTGTCTTAAGCTTCTACAACCAGTCACATGCATTTAAATGGGTGGTACATGTTTAAAATAGGTTTATATAGCATTTGTTTTTCGGTCACGTCTTGTGCCGCAGGCTCCACAGAAAGTATGTGTACATGTCTGTGTTGTTATTGTCTGTCTGCTGTTTGTGTTTTCAGCTGTATGCAGACACGCATGTGGCAGACACATGGAGTGTTCGGCCCCCGAAACGTGTCGCTGCAAGAAGGGATACAGTGGCCCCAATTGCGAGACAGGTCACACACACATACAGAAAACTTCATGAATACTTGAGAAACACTCATCACTCACGTATTTCTTTCTATATGTATTTAAGGTTTGTTGTGGTCATAGGTTTGAACAAATATATATTCTATAACACAATTTAAATCTGGATTTTCACAGCTATCTGCAGTCCAGCGTGTATGAACGGAGGGAAATGTGTCGCTCCAGACATATGCGAGTGTGTGACAGGTTACCATGGAGAAACCTGCGAAAGCGGTAAGTGTGTGCGTTTACTTTGCTCTGTTTTGTCCCCAGCAGTTTTGTCCCCTTTGTGGATGTTTAGGTTAAAATCTTACTTTGATTCTACTTTAAATGTAGTTTTCTTTCAGGTGTAGGTTAGGATGTAGGTTAATCAGTAGTATCTATAAATAGCTTGTATAGAAAACCAACTGTTTGACTTAAAACCTCATTTAGGATTGAAGTTTAAACCTTCTGTTGGCTTACATTTATGTTCAGCGTTTAAAATCGAACATAATATTTGCATACTGAGTTCATCTGAGTTCATCCATTTGTAAACTTTAACACAGTTCTTTTGCTGCTATGTAAGCTCTCTTCTTACCTTCAGGATATGTGAAACTACTATTCATATTTCATATTAAATTGTATTTCAAGCCGATTGTGTTACACAGCCGAGCTAAATAATCTATATGGCCTTCATGAGGTGTGATATATGACTGCATTTTGTGTGCGTTTGGTCGTATGAATTTTCCCGCAGCTCTCTGCAGTTTGCCCTGCCTGCATGGAGGCACCTGCGTGGGTCGAGACACCTGCTCATGTCCCTATGGCTTCGTAGGGCCCAGATGTGAAACCAGTGAGTCTTAATAAATCACCTCTCATGGGTTTTATGCACATGTGAAAATTAAAATGTAAGCTCTTGCTCCCCCTGTGGTCACATGAGGTATTGCATGTGTTTTAATTCGATTTATGCAGTGGTGTGCAACCGTCACTGTCAGAATGGGGGGAAGTGCACGTCACCGGATGAGTGCCAGTGTCTGGTGGGGTGGACAGGACCATCGTGCGAGACAGGTTGGTGTGTGTGTGATGGAGTGTGTGTGTAGTTGGCTCCCAGTGGGACCAATCCCATCTTACTAAATCCATTGTGTGTGTGTGAGCTGTTTCCTGGTGGCATTCAGCTGATATAGAAACTCTGTCGGTTCATTTTTCATTCCATCCTGGCAGCTCATAAAAAACACCGACCATTATTCCAAGCTCATGACAGATTTCTTCTTATGCACCTGTGAGGATCGTTTCTGATCGTTTGAATGGTTTTAAAACCTGAAGAGACAAATCAGAGAATAGTTTAATTGGTGAAATTCTGTCATTTCTTTTGCTCACCATTATGTGTGTCCAACCGGTACAGTGTTGTTTTTTCGTGGAAGACAAAAGGGTAATTTCAAAGTGTTTTCACTTGCTGTAATTTGACAGTTCATGGATAACAGAAGTTAATAATGAACCTGTTTTTGAAAACAATCTGTTTTGCTTCCATAAAGTTTCAAAGAATAGAAAAAAATTATTAAATGAGATGAAGAACCATTCATTTGTAAAGCATTTGTCACGACATTATCCAAAAATAGACATTAACACATGGTTATTAAAAAACCATTTATCATTGAATTTACAAAAGAAATAACTATGGTGTAATATACTGCAAACTTATACATTTCTTCATGTGATATACATATTATACACAAAGACACACACACACACGTGCTATTTTTTCTAACTTCAAGTATGTTTAAATCCACTATGGTAATGAAGTTTCTCACTGCAGTAAAACACAGATCGTGACCTCACTCCGGTCACAAGCTCCTGCCCCACTGCAGCTGTGCGATTTGATCCCCAAACATTTTGGCTGACTGCTTTTGACCGCTTGATCGTGAGTCATGTTCTTACGATTGTGTTCGTATTTTGATCTATGTTTCTCCAGCTTTGTGTGACCCCATGTGTCTGAATGGTGGAATCTGCATTCGCCCGAACTCCTGCGTCTGCCAGCACGGCTTCTACGGGTCTCAGTGTCAAAACGGTAATGGCATTTCTTTTCGAATCGACTGCGCTGATGCGCGACCTTACGATTTCTTAAGAGCTCCATCTCGGTTTCTTAAGAGCTTAAGGCCAGTCGTGTCTGTAACAGTTGCCGACACGGTTGTGCTTTAAAATAAATTTGAAAAACATTTACAAAACTTCTGCTGTCTGTTGATGCTTTTCAAACGTGCTATAGCCCCAGAGCCAGGAGCCAAGGGCATTTCATGTTTATATATTGATTTCTCTGTGCAGTGAGGTGACGGTTTTTGTAATGGTGTAAAAGAGTCGCCTAGTAAATGTTTGGGAGTGATAGGGAATGGCTCTAATGTTTTGGTTGTTTCAAGGTTGTGTAAAACGTGCAGTGCTTTAAGAGTGTTTTCACATTCGTGTCAAATTTGCCCTTGTTTATTTCGCCTCAGGACTGTTGGATGTATCAGTTCAGAAGACCTCACGCTGATCTTCACTTCAGATGTATTACCTCATATCTCTTTCTTCCCCAGCTGTCTGCAGCCCACCCTGCAAAAACAACGGCCGGTGTGTACGCAACAACATCTGCTCGTGTGTGGACGGATATTCAGGCCCGCGTTGCGAGAAAAGTGAGTACCAAATGCGTCATGTCTCCTCAACAATCTCCTCAACTTCCTGTATCATTTTCAGCATCGCACGTGTGGCATAAGAACACATTTTAGTTACCTGCACACGTTTCTGTTTGGTGACAGTAGATGTATACTTCTGTAGCGCCGCCTCATGGGAGCACATGACATGATGGAGGAAGAAAGAGTGGGTTTGTTGAAGGTTACGCTGGAGAAATGAAGCTCTCTGGGCTTATGTTGTGAATCAGCAGAGATATATGGCCTCTCAGAAAGAGACTGCTCTGAGATCAGTCAGTTATTTTTCTGTGATATATATATATGCATACTATATACACTGGGGAAATATATAAATATATTTGTATATAGTGTCTATGTATGTATATAAGTTAAAAACAGCATTATAAATTATGAACTGTTTAATTGTACAATATATATTCCAGATAGATTGAATTGAAAGTCTCAGCTCTCTATCATTTCCTCACAGGTGTGTGTGAGCCATTGTGTATGAACGAAGGAAGATGTGTTGGACCTGACGTCTGTGACTGCGCATCCGGCTGGAGGGGAAAGAGATGCGATAAACGTAAATATCAGCCACATTCGGTCCATATAATCACAACGTAAACCCTCAGTTACTCCTGTAAAGTGTTGTTTGATTAATACCAAAAGTCCCACAGCTCTGACTTGCCTCATATCCTTGGTGTTCCTATATTAAAATAAATAAAAATGAAAATGCATGCATTTACAATGTACAATCTTCTTTCTTCAATTATTTGCATAATACTTGAAACTTTCCATGTCACATGTATTTCTGTGTGCATGCTGCAGCTGTGTGTCTGCAGAAGTGTTTAAATGGTGGAGAATGTGTCGGGCCCAGCACCTGCCTCTGCAGCCCCGGCTGGAGAGGAACTCTCTGCCAAATTCGTAAGTGACTCCGCCCAATCCCACAACCCCTCCATCAGCGGAAATGTAATGCTTTCACCACAACCACAGTGCGGCTAACCCCAAACCTCAGAGGAACTCTGGCTCGCTCTTTCTCTCAGTAACAGAATCTAAATTGCATCTCTCTGTTGGTTGTTGCTGATAAGCTTTGGTAATAAACAGCAGAGATTTTCCATGTTCGTCAGGGGAGCATGAATTCAACTTTACTGCATGAAAAGTAAAGTAAACTGGCTAGTTTGGGATCGGTCTGAAATGGCTTTTCCTGCAGCTTGGCTTCTGTTTTCAAAAGAAGTGTACCCAAAAATGAACCTTTCAACCAAATGTAATACAAATTCAATTATGATATTTAGGCTAATCGTACCAGCATCATGCCAAAATACGTTAGCATTATACTAAATCATGCTAGCATCATGCTACAACATGCTAGCATCATGATCGTTACTGACACTGTAATATTCTGGCCTGAGTTTTGCCACAGCAAGCAGAAAATGTACAGATCTAGTTGGTTATTTTTCTGCACCCACACAGCTTTTGGTTTCAGTAAGTCATTTTAGAAAATTACGAGAAATGTCATCTTTTTTGCAAAAAGATGAAAGACAGCAAACATTTCTTTAGAACTGCATGCACTGATGAATTGGATGAATGCATGCTACTGTGTGTCGTTTTGGCCAGTATGTTTTGTTTAATAATGCATCATGTTTCTCAGCTATCTGTGAACAGAGGTGTCTATACGGAAGTCGATGTGTCCGACCCAACGTGTGTGCGTGCAGAGCAGGGTACGAGGGCTCCAGGTGCTCTACAAAGGTACCAAAAACAGACAGCTAGATATTTTTTGAACTTTACTGCACACATTTTTGAATACATCGATCATAACACAAACTCTTGCAAATGATTCAGCAGTGCCCTTATAAAATTCACATACAGACGCTAGAGCATATGAAATATAAATAGAGCCGCATTACATCTGCACATCAAAATTCAGATCAGCTTTCAGAGTTCGGCGTGAATATACTGAGAAAGCAGCCCTTCGAAGAACTGTGGACAGACAGATATCCATCTGTGAGGTTTCTGGCTCTGTAAACAGTCTGTTGTAGATGAGCGTTGCTAAAACAGCCTCATCGCTCAACCGGTACAGCCCAGAAATAAATCAGACGTGGTACTTTCTACATTTTGTTACAGCTTCCTGTCCAGTCGGGATGAAGAGCTGACGTGATGTCTTCATTTCTGCACTGAGGACACTGGGCCTGTATTTTACTACTTACAAAAAAAAGTTTCAGTATCTGTGGAACCATTTGTAAATATCATATATAAAGACGTTAATTTATGTATAAGGAATAATATAATGTTTTGTACTTTCAAAAACATTGTTATCTGTGTGAAAACGATTCAGGTCAAAATAAACTGTATTTTATGTGTAATGTGTTTATGTGTTTTATGAAACCCCACATTTTTTCTTGCTATCATACGATTAAAATCACTTGTGATAGCAATGTATTATAAAAAAACGACAGACACGATTTCTCTTGTTCTTCAACCCAATGTGCAGACATTTGGCATCCGGCTGCACAGTGTGAGATGCGTTGCGCTTTATTTCCCCTTTCAATGCGACCTGAATGTGAAACCCGACAGCAAAATATAAAGATGAACACCAACACTAATGAACGGACGTTTGATTGGGGACATTAACTGCGTTGCAGTTTTGTGTACCGTGTTTTACATTTTTATTTGGATAGCCACTGATCCAGGATGGACTTCATAGGCCTGTATAGGTATATACATAGCTATACAAACATGAGTATAAATATAGAGTATGTATACTTTATATATGTGTAGGTATATATGTAAACATACATAAGTATAAATATAGAATACATATTTAATGTATGCATATTAACTCAGTACATGTATTATAATAGTGCACAGTACGATTCAGACCGTGTGCTTTGGTTAGCTGTTGAAAATGCATAAGTAGATCTAGTTTTGGAAAATCCTGTAGTTCAGAATACGACCCTTCTACCTATCCACCCAGCCGGGATTTTCAGAGATCTCTTATTAAAGTCACAGACGTCAAAAATCTCTTCCCTTCTCGATAACGCAACAAGTTCACAACTTCAAGCAACTTACAAACGCATCCGTCCGTGAGAACGTGTTTCCTGTCTCATACTTCCCGTTGAGACGGTATGGCAAAGGGTTTCATCATCTCTCTGTCAGACTCGGTATGTATCTTACACCACAGGTGGTGTGAAACCGCAGTGAGGATCCCAAACACGGGGATTATGGGAAACAAGGAAACCTGGATTTAATCTTAATACTTGAGACGCCCTCATGACATTAGAGCCACTGCAGTTCTTACATGCACGCAGCTGAAGTGTGAGACAGTGTGAAATGTAGGGGTGTAGACTGTAAGTTTGCTGTGGTTTCAAAGAATTTTTGGACTGATCTGGAAACGGTTCACCAGGGCTTGATAAAGGTTGTTTAAGGTCTGTTCTTTAAATCTTGTATACAGAACTAATTAAAATATGACCCTGAGTACACAATGTACTGAATTCTCTCTTGGATGCGCATCTAATTTGTGAACAATCCTCTGTATGCATCAAATCACACACATCATTATGAAGTTCATTATAATCTTAATGCATATATTTTAACACCATTAAATATGTTCTGATACTGACATTACGTGTATGTATTAAACTAAAAGTTTCTGCTTTACCTTCTGATTGGCTTAAAGTCATTAAAATCGTTAAATTTGTTGTATATATAAATATAACTATATTTTTTTAAATATTGGTGTTTTATATTGTGGTTGCACAAAGTAATATAGCCATTCGAGGCTGCGGGTGTGAGGCACTGTCATTTTACATTAATGAGGTTTTAGGCAATTCGCTTCACTTCCTGTAACGCATTGCGTCATGTGACTTAATCCGAATAAGCAATAATCAGAATTACTAATCAGAAATATCTCACGGCCTTATTTAGCACTTGCAGCCAGAAGATCAAGTTTCTTCATCAGTGTTGTTATTTAATGCGTGTTCAGATGTGTTAAGTATGGTGAGGAGATTCATGACAGCTTTCTAACACCTTTATGTCAAGCTGTGATTAACACCTCGCGTGTTATAATTAGACCTGCTGGGGATTGTCCAGTTAAAGATTAAAACTTCATTTAAAATAAATGCTTGACTTGAGACAGATTTGTCTTTAGTTTCAGCATCCCATAAGCAAAAATGGGAACTATACTACACAGTATAGTGAAGTACAGTTTTCTACACAAGACCAGCCTTTAATAATTCATTTAGCAGGTGCTAACTTAACAAAAAGACGACTCATTAGTGAACATACTAAATTAGTGTAATACCATCTTGTAGGAAAAAGTCTGAGGCAACAGTTTAGCATCAAACAGGAAAGATCTAATTATGTTATAATGTATGACGTTAGAAAACTGCAGTCATGAGTTTCAGAAATGCTCTTAACGTTTTGCAAAGTATTTTCATGTTCTACAGAACAAAAGTCATATGAGTTTGGATCAATGAAAAGTAGATGAGTTTTTGTTTTGGTAAACTTTTCCTTTTTGAATTATGGCATTAAGATTAGAAATTTTATATATATATACTAACTGATATTAAAATGCATAAATCAAAGATTACTAATGAAATAGCTTCTAATTTTGTGTGTGTGTGTGTGTGTGTGTGTTGTGTGTGTGTGTGTGTGTGTGTGTGTGTGTGTGTGTGTGTGTGTGTGTGTGTGTGTGTGTGTGTGTGTACAAATCTGCCAGTACAATAGCAATTCGACAGTCTGTGCAGTCTCTGAAGGCCAGTACACAGGAGAATCAAGACAGGAGAGCGGTTTTCTAGTCATAGATCAGATCCTTGAAGCGTGATGACTCCGAATAAACCATATCTCCCAGATACCCCAGTTATTTCCTGTTTCTTTCCCCCTCCATCCCTGAGGTCGAAATCATGAAGGTACATGAAGGAGAGTGGTCCAAAACTGCAGTGTATTTACTTCTTTTTTCTTTCCTCGTGGAAATCCACTCCAAAACTTTTTCTGGAGAGGTCTGTGTCCCCTCAGTGCTGCCGGTCTCTGGGCTCCAATTAGATGTCTTTAATGGCTACTGAGGGCACTTGGAAGTGCTCTCACAAAAGTTCTGCAACTGAGTTCGTAAAAGGGAAAGAAAGGTGAGCGTGTCTTGTCTGGGCCTCGTCTCTTTACCTGTGGCTTCTTAGAGCTGCAGTCTCCGAAAATTTTCCCCGCAAAAGTAAAAAAAATATCTAGAAGCATTTTACAATAAGATTCCATTGGTTAACTTAGTTCATGCTTACATGCTAACATGACCTAACAATAAACTACATATTTGACAGCATTTATTTATGTTAGTTAATGCACATACAATTGTTTTGTTATATTTTCAAGTGAGTGCATTGTGCAATACCTTAATATTAACAGATACAACATTGAAATGTGTTCGTAAATGCTGAAATGAATATTAGCTAAACAGATGCTGTTTTGTTATTGCAATTATTAATCTTGTTGTTAATTGTTGATCTGTAGGTGGACAACCCATATTTTCAATCAACCCATAATCCGACAGCAAAAACTCCACCCCGTACCTTTCATTTGGAGTTCTGGGTAAGGTATGATTTTGGAAAACTAATCGCTCTTTCCAACAGTGTTTGAAAACAGGTGCTTAAAAGGTGGGTGTGCACAGAGCTTCATAATCCTACTCTACAGGAAATTGGGCCTTTAAAATGCTAATTTGCTCTCATCTTCCTTCAGCCGGAACCGTAAGCTGTATCATATTGTCTGTGTAAACTCAGAGCCGCAGAGGCGTTCAATGAAAATCTGAAGCAGTGAATCGTTGCATGCCTCCAAAAAGATAGTTATCCAGGAAACACCTGCTACAATTCAGTGCCGTATGACTTTCACATCTTTTACCTGCAAAGTTAAAAGCAAAACAACTGCTCTCGAAGGACTACAATGACGAATCTTTGTTTTGTTTCTCAGCAGGCTCCTTAGCTAACAATTTTGAGTTCCTAGAACGTTCTGGTAATTTTACGGTTGCAAAAAAACCTAAAAAAAATAACAATCTGGTAACATTATTATTTGGTTCCCCAAAAATTCAGAAAGGCTAAACAAAGGCCATCCGGGTGACATGTTTGGGCCACGGGCGACTCTTGAGAATTCAGATGGTGTAGATTTCACGCTTGAGGATGGTGACGATTTTTTATTTTAATTTAGCAGTTTAATTTTTTAATTTACACGCGAGCAAGAACTGTGAAATCCTAAATGAGTAAACAATTAAATGAGCAATGGGTAATGTGTAGTGAGTTGTGTGAATGAATAAAGATTCAATGGTTAATCGTTTACTAATTCTGGACAAACTTGCGGAAGCCAAAAATGTGTAAGCAAACATTAAACAACAACCGGATATCAACCAACCGAACTGATCCAGCATGGTTTAATTTAGTTTTGTGGGGCGAGTTATTTGGAGGAAACGCTGAAAATGTTTGAGTATTGTTTTATGTTGCGTTATACAGTCAAATGTGACTGTAAGAAACTTTAATATGACAATTGTGCATTACACTCCTTTAATATCTAACATGAATACAGTCAAATGCATTAAATGTGAAGGCACACTGTACGAGCTTTTATGTTTTTATGCATGCAGCCACTGGTCTCATACTGCCACCTAGTGCTACATGCAGAAAACTACAAGCCTCTATTAAAATATGAATCTCATTTTAATGCATAAATGAGTTTCAAACGGGCCTCATCACGGTCACTATCGAGGTCATCATGACCGGGTTCAGGGTTACACTGTCCCCCTCCGCGCACCCATGTGATATAAATGAGTTTTAAAGGCAACACCAGCCGCGTCTGCCGGTGAACTAAATTTAGCATGGGGCCGAACCTTTAACAAACGTTCTCCAAACGTTCCCTCAACGTTATGCAACCCTAAGCGTTCGTGCATTAACGTTAGCATAACGTTTCATATCATGTGCATCAAAAACGTCATGCTTAGATTGTCAGTGCACCCATAACGTTGCTTAAACCCTTAAGCCACAACGTCAATGCAACCTTTGCAGAACATTACACGCACACGTTTCTACTGAATGCAAACGTTCAGGAAACGTTTGGTCTCTCCGCAGAGATGTCCCCGAAACGCACAACCAGCGGCACATCTCGTGTACGTGCGTCGTTTATTTCTGGGTCTGTTAAGGTGCTTCTTGAGGACACGACAGGTGGCTCCTCGGCTCCACAACCGCACGGTGGCGGACAAATCCAGATAGGGAGCAAGTCATGCAAAACATGGCATGCTGAAGTGCCACGGGGCCACGGAGGACCTCCGGACACCGGATCAGATGCAGCTGCCCCCCGGCTGCTATTTTCACTCCGTTTAAAGCGCCATGGGCAGCCAGCATCTGCGCCATGGGCTCCCCACCGCATCCAGTCTGCCTCTGCACACCATGAAGCCCGACGCGCGGAGTCCGCCCTCCGAGCCCGACGAGCTGGACAGCTGCAGCGACAGCTCGGACAAATCCACCGGAGCCGGGAGTCCCCCGGGGCACCGGGAGGGTGCGAGGCGCCGCGGGGGCCGCAGACTCCCGGGCGTGAGCAAGCAGCGGCAGGCGGCCAACGCCCGGGAGCGAGACCGGACGCACAGCGTCAACACCGCCTTCACGGCGCTGCGCACCCTCATCCCCACGGAACCGGCCGACAGGAAGCTCTCCAAAATCGAGACCCTGCGCCTGGCGTCCAGCTACATTTCGCACCTGGCCAACGTGCTCCTGCTCGGGGAAGACTGTGGAGATGGCCAGCCGTGCCTGAGATATCACAATATCTTACAAAGCAGCACCAACCTCAAGAAACCGCCGGTTCGACCCATCTGCACCTTCTGCCTGAGCAACCAAAGGAAAATGGTGAGTCCTTTAAAGTGTTAAAGTGTAGATGCATTGGGTAACTTTGTGTCTCCATCTCCATCTGAAACTTTAAACTGAAGTTACTTTGTTGCTTTACATACTCTGCATGCATCCGTCATTATTATAAGTTATAAAGATAAGGATATGTCTTTGGGGTTAAGGATAACCCCAAAAGTCAAAGATTGAGACTTTTTAACCCCAGAATACTTTTTAACCCCAAAAGTCAAAGATTGCACCTTTAAACTAGTTTGTTGCCCGCAATCCTGAATTCTCAGTTGTGTTATGTAATGTTACTGTAATGTTATCCATTCTCTATAATGTGATGATTTAAAACAGTGAACAAACATGTCAAATGTGTGTGAAATGCCTGTCTGACCGCCGTGTCCACTTTTGCAGTTAAGAGATGGGGACAAGCACGCCACAGCGTGATGGACGGTTACCACGTGTGAGCCTCCAACATCTGAATGTTTACATGTAAAGAGACGCCATTCACCTTGCACAGAGACAAGATATTCTGCTGGTTTTTTTCTTATAATGTATGAGGACAAGATTGGCAACAAGCAAAGAGACAAATCTACGAATGCTGCACTTTTTCCTGCGTTTACTATCTGCATGTTGCGTGTGTGTCCCCCCTTATCAACTGTTTTGGTTCATGAAACTGGAGCACATGCGTAAAGTTGCACCTGGTGGAAGGCTATTTCAGTATCAGATATAGTAAGCTACACCATCCCCTGCCTTAAAAAAACAGCCTTGTGTCGGCTTGTGCGCGTCACATGATGGTAATCAGAACCCTGTGGCTGTGTCAGTACGACTGCGGGCAAGATCTCATCCCCTCCCTGTGTCCCAGACAGATCCACGAGCCCAACACGGCCCTCAAGAGACGGTAAACAAGATTCTGACCTCTCAATTTAGTCGAGCAAAGCACGCCAAAGATTTTGTAAGAATTTCAAATGGCACATGACGCGGTAATCTTTAGAGTGGCTTGGAAACGGGTGTGTCAAGGACGGCGGACAACCCTGGTGTGACCCTGACCCCAATATGATGACCCTGCCCCCAATGCCACGCAGCTTCTGAGTACACCATGTTGATAAAGCCACATTTACTGTTGGAAAGTAATTGCACCAGGGCAGTCGTAGGGAAACAGGGTACGTCGTGACCCTTCTATATCATGAAACAACACCGTAGGGACCGGATGTTCTGAACAAGCATGCCTTCTGGGACACGGCCTGCATCTTGGAAAACGGAAACGTTGCATTGCACACAGATTCAATTTTCTTACATTTATTTTTTGTCGCATCAGTGTCATGGTGTACACTTTATGCAACCAATCACAGACTAGTTGCGAAAATTGCAAGGTCTTTTTCTGCACTACTGCAGCTACAATAATGCAAACACAAAACAGTAACATAGCAGGTTGTCTGCAAACAACATGAAAGGGTTTGTGTATGCACTTATTTGCACTATACAGAAGAGTAAAAAATTGGCAAAAATTCCACAATGGGATCTGGATGTAGCAAACCAATTTTATTTTTGCATTTAGTCGAGAAACATATAGCACATTAGACAACAGGAAATATAAACTTATATGAATACATTGTTACTCTTGTGCCCAGAAACGAATCAACCATTTTTTCAAATATTCAGATGCACTTGGAAATGTCAGTACAGAACAACTGGTCGTGAATGCAGCGTCATTAAATTGTGTATTTCTTGTTTAGAGTAAGAAAACCTTTAGTTAATAGAAATTTTGACAAACATAACCTACTTTTTGTCCTGAATGTTTACTGCATGTGTTGCACAAATGTTGTCAAAATGGCAGCTTTTGAACATTTTCTCCAGTTTCATTTGTCAACCACTTTTACCCCATATAGCATTAAATTTAAAAATCAAATCTTGTGACATTTATCAGGTCATTTGTATTTATATTTTGTACCCCAACATTTAAAACTGTAAAAGTATTTTGCCAGTGAAGTGGCCTACCTCTCTATCACACTCAAATCTTTCATTTTAATACTTGAAAACTACCTTCTAAAAGTGATCTTTGCACACACCAAACTTCAAACAAGCTGCTATTTAATAAAGTATTTTTGTTAGAGACTCCTGTATTCTGCGATTTTTTTATGTTTGAAAAGTGCTTTTCAAACATGTAGTTTATCCTTGGACACAAGGGATGAAATATATTGCACAAACTTATAAAACGACAGGATGAAACAACTACTTGCTTCTATCCTCTCACAACAGCCTGTGGAAAACAAGAACGAAACAGAAAGCATATACTTCTAAGTCTTTATTTCTTAAAAAAAGTCAATTAGTTCCTCAGATTAAAGAAATTGGTGACAGGAGACACATCAGAAGAGGTCTGGAGTCATTTAAGGGTCTTTACAGGGTCATTTGATTTGAGGGCTGTACAGTTTCTCAGGCAGGGAACAGAACGCTGATCACGCAAGACTAAAACCTTTGGCAAGAACATCACAATGAGAAACGTATTTGTTTCCTCCCTTTTGTGGACACTGATCATGACGGAGCATGAAGGCATCGAGACCATATAGAAAAGGGTGTTTTAAAAGCAAACAAGGCAGCCTGATCTAATTGAATGGAATGTCAATTTTTAAAGGAATCATAATTTAAGATGCCCCAACACTTAAAAGTTCCTTGAGCAAGTAAATCATTACAAAGTTTGACCACAACTTTTGTGCTATTTAAGTGTAAACCTTAATGTTAGAAAAATCTGTTAAAATTAACCATTTGTTATAAAGCCCTTAAATGACATCTAAATGTTATGGTTTGAAAAACAGGAGGTAGAATTGGAAAAAATAAAAAAAGGGGAAAAATGTGAAAGACAAGCACTTCTGTAACAAAAACATTCTGCTAACACGTTTTTTTAGTCTCCTTCCTCTTCCTCAGACTCGGACTCTGAAATACAAACATTAACACATTAGTTACTGGAACCAGAATTAGCGCTCACACTACAAATGTGATCTGATTTACAAACTGGATCACAAAACCTCAGACTAAACAAGCAGCTCACCCTCCTCAGCATTCTTCAGCCATTCCACAAACTTCTTCATCTGCTCCAGGAAGACGCTCTTTCCTTTGGCCATGTGAGCTTCTGTGTACCACTTCAAAATCACCTCCTCACTCAAAACATCAGCTGCAGGTCAACGAGAGAAGCAAAACAACCATTAAACTCAAACACCAGACAAATAACTATGTAGCTTCGAAACCACATAGTACCAGCCATGTAACTTTTGTAGAAAATTTACATTTTACATTTAAATTTGGGGGTTTAGGTCTCAAGTGCACAGTTTTAAAGTAAAAAACACCTTTGTAAAGCAGCACCACAATCTTCTGGAAGGCCTTCATGAAGTGGATGTTGTCATAGCAGTACTCCTGGATCTTCAGCAGGAGCGTGAGCTCAGACAGGCCCTGGGAAGTGAAGGCCTTCAGCAGAGGGCTGTATTGCTGCAAACAATCACAACAGAAACATCACAACCAGAAATGGAACAAAGAGCTGATGGTCCTTCAGATGTTTTGATGTTGTACCTTCAAATGTTTGATGGCTTGCTCTGTGACGAGCTCCTCCTTTTTATTCCACTCCACGGAGCTCATGACGCTGGTCCACACGATGCCGATCATCGTCTGCTCTGAGATGTTGGTTTTCTTCATCTCCTCACGAACGTAAGCAATGATCTGAAGAACAGACAAAAGAACACGTCACAAAGGCTAAAATAATGGATCATAACATCCCCAAAGCACACCAAGACATTTTTACATTAAAATTATTTTTTATTTAATTGCCCTAATTTCTCTCACGCAAAAAAGAAATGGTGTTACTGTTATCAGAAGATACAGAAGAAACTGAGCTCACTCACGTCTTTGAGGGTCTCGCCACGGGACATCTGCTCCTGAAGTTCTTTCTGAAGCTCTTTACGGGCTCCGATGGACTGCTGGTTACGAGCAAAGTCCGAGAGCTCCTTCAGCCCGGCATCGGTGAAGTACTTCGAGAAGTGTTCGCAGCTGCGCTTGTTGGCGGGAAACAGCTCCTGTTGAGGACAGAAAAACCAAAAATTGTTTAAACAGTTCATTTCAATTTATGGATTCAAATTCAACACTTCCATCAAAAAAAATCTTGCAATTTTACAACTTTCAGGCCAATACTGCCGTTCCTGCTACTACATATTACACTTACTGAAAGTTAAGTATTTTGTTTATATATAAAAAAAAGAATACACACACACATGTACAGGCTATTTACCATCAGTCTGTTGTCCATGCCAACTTTACGCAGGCTAGCAGCAACTGAGTTGATGTCTTTCTCGTTGATCCAAGATTTGAACAGCTTAACAGCGAAGGCAGCAGACACGCCTGAAACGAGACATTCGTGAGACATTCAACGCGCTCTTCTGTAACAGTGAAGCTTTGACATCACTCTAAACCAGTCAAGGTGTTTCTCATTACCTTCCTTGACCAAGTTCTCATTGTAGAGGCTGCTGAGGATGGAGGCAGATATATTGCCGTTGGCCAGCAGGATTCCGGTGAGCATGGCCAGTTTGTTCCTCTCCGACTCAGTGAACCCTTTTAAAAACAGCAGCAGCTGTGATGGAAGAGGCAAGAAGTGTCAATTAAAAATAATAAGCAAATATGCTAGCTGACTATTTGACTTACAACATGCTGGAATTCACCATTCAAGCCAAGTCAGTGTCATTTACCTTCTTAATCTCTTCTTCGAAACCTTTCTCCAGGTACTTGTAACGCCTGATCAGCTTGTTAAAAACCTACAGGAACACAAGAGAGAAAAACTAGTTAAAACATGCCAGGGCAAACAGTTAGCGGGATGTGTTTTTTTTTTGAGAACTGGCAGGATTCAAGTCACGACAACATCAATTTGAAAACAAGCTCAGAAATGCAAGACTCTAAATATATGGGGCAGAGTCAGGCAGCGGGAGATGAGGGAATACCTGAGCGTAAGCCTGCATGGTCTCCAGATCTTCACTTGCCGTGAAGAGGCAGTACTCTGTACGAGTCATGTCATCAGATAAGGTTCCTCCCGGGGCTGAGAGTAATTTGAAAGAACATCAGTATTACGTTTGTGCCTTCAAAACAAACACACGCTGCAAGCACATGTAACAGAGGGGACGCTAGCTACAAATGTACACAATTGTTATTCTTTCTTTTAAAAGAAAGTAATTTGGCCTGGAGCTCACATTACAGTATTTTAATACTTCCATGCGTTTCATAAGAGCAGGAACTATGAACCGTGTGTCCCTCAGCAACCGCTTACCCAGCATTCCTCCAGCCACCAGGATGTCAAAGAGCGTCTCGGCATACCGGCGGTAGTCAAGTTTGGCACCAGAGGCATCGAGGAACTTCGCAACCGCTTCCAAATCAGTGCCAGTTTGATTCAAGCCGTGAACGATACTTTCTTGAAACTGAGAAGGGTCAAATCTCTCCTTTTCATCTGCAGGGGAAGAACAAGAAACTTTGACACACACTTTATTACGAGACACCCAATGGCTGTTCACACAGGCCACATACCTCTTTTCCGAGTTTTAAAACGCTGGCCGGTAAGCGTTGGCTTTTGCTGCTTTTGATTATTCATAAAAGACACCTGCGGAAAAAAAAAAAAAACAATGACAGTCAATGCATAGAAATAAAGGCAACAATGAGCCACATTTGAGGCAGGCCATTTACAGAAGCACAAAAGCATCTGACTGCATTTCAAACAGGGGACACGTAATGTTAAACAATTAAGCCTTACATCTGACCTAAAACATTTCCCAATAAACAACTGGCCAGTTTAAGTCACAGATCCAGTTAAACCCGATACTAGTTAACCCAACAATGATAAATCACACCGAGGCCCAAGCACAACGCACATTTATTATGGTCCATATGAACACCGCCTAACACAAGCATAAATCTACTGCTTACATTTAACATCATTTATTGATGCATGAAAAAAGAAAACTTTTTAATTTTTATGATCTGCGTCGCGCCGCATGCGCCGGTCGCGCGCCACGGCTAAGCTAACCGGCTAACCGAGGCCTAGCCGCGCAAGTTCCCGTTACGACAGCGGCACAAACGACAATTTCTGTTTATTTCGTGCTAAATGAACTCGAAAACCAACATTAAACGTATAAAATGCACAAAAGCGAAACGAATAGCGGGTTTACGTCCGTGTATTTCGTGACGAGCAGGTCGCCGTGACTTTAAACAGCTGATCGTCGACGTGAGCCAAAACGCCGGACATCCGCTAAAATCGCGTCTTAAAACACCCACAATCAATAAATACGGTATAAGAAACGCGAACGTAGAGCTTACCGAAATGAATTCAGATATAAAACGGCGTTTTAAACCCAAGAACAAAGCGAGACAATGGCAGAACCGATCCCAACACACCAAACCCGGAGACTGGCGCTACTGCGCATGCGCGGGAGAACAGCCGATAAAACGCGATGGATCGGTCCATTTGAGGGGAGTGCGGGGGGGAAAGTTGCGCCTGTAACCAAAACAAACACATTTGACGTTTCTGAAACATGTTACTTCAACATAATATTTAATTCAATATTATAACAAGGTGATTTAATCAAGATTATTCCAGTGTTACTGTATAGGTGCAGTTGTATAAAATAAAAGCACCCCTTCGGACTGGTTTGGATCCAGATGTGGTCATGCCATCTTTAAGAGGGTTGTGTGAACCTAAAAATAACCTAAAAATAACCATAAAAACCATTCAGTTCAATGGAGGCACCGGTGTAATGTAATCCCTTTACTGTAATCCCTTTAGATTTGATTTGTTTTAGAAATATTTTACCTTTTTTATTCTTTTATACCTTAAAATGAAAACATGCACATGATTTCTCATCACAGTTGAATTGGTAACACAAGCACATTTTTAATACAGGTTATGAATGCTGATCTACACATCTTTGCTGAAGATTAAATGTCATAAACATCACTCATGTGTGTATTTCTTCCTCATATTGACATATCAATAGTGAGTTGATATAGAAATACATCATGGCTGCAGTATGCAATAAAATCATTTCCATAAATGATTAATTTTAAGCTCTTGTTTCATTTCATTTTTGTGTAATGAAAAATGTAATTGACCAACGTCCCAGGTAACCTGTTTCCTGCATCGCTGTGCTAGTTTTATTACTCTTGTATCGCTCCAGTCTCTTCTCATATAATATTACAATTTCATGTCAATGATTTATATGATATTTATTATTTAGGTGATTTGGTAAGTATAATGTACACTCAAAACAAACAGTACACCACTGTTTTGAAGCACTTACAATCCAAGAACAACAGAGTGTCTATTTCAGTGGTTAGGTAAACAATCTTAAGATACGTGACCTCTCAGTCTCCAAGATTTGGGGATAACAGGTGAGGTCTGACCACCCATTAGATACACAGATTAGAAGCTGAACCCACCCATGTATGTGAATATAAAGTCCAGGTCTGAGAGCTCACAGACACCAAACCTCAGCTGAGGAACATCCTGAAGATCTCTACACACTGACACAACATGGACCCAAGAGCCTCCATCTCCATTCTGCTGTTGCTGGTTGGAATCTCCCAGGCTTCTCTTCTCATCGTAAGATCCTCTTCAGTCTTGCAATGATGTTCTTTGTCTTTTATTTTCTTTGGATTTCTGATTTTTTGATTGTTTGGGGGAAAATAAAGTTAATCAACAAGATGTACAATGAAATATAGTTTTTATTTCTAGCGTAAACATATTGCTCCATGAACTGACAAAAACGAGAGTTTAGCTCCAACCCTCATCAAACCAGTAAAAAATCTAAACATTCCTAAAACAACATACATTTACTTAAGAAAAAGTCTAACAACTCTGACTAAATATAGTCAGATGTGATATTACATCATTAAATAGTTCATGTTTAAGAAGGGTTGAAATGGGGAAAAAAAGTTAATAACAAGATGTACAATGAAATATTTTTGGTAAAATATTGCTCCAGAGAAAGTTAGCTCCAACCCTCATAAACCAGTAAAAAGAAAATTCCTAAAAAAAAAAAAAATTTTATAAAAAAAAGTTAAAATCATTTATGTACAGTAAATGTATCTTGCTTATAAGTAACAAGACACAATACATCAATTAACATATCTTCACTATCTGGGTCCCCACACCAGCTTTCACTGTGATAAAAGTCAGGGGCCGGCTTACTGTTACTTTCTCTTTGGGACCTGCAGCTTAGAGGTGAAGATCAACTGTCTGACAGGAGATCATAATGTGCTCATATACTTTTAATAATCTATATTCATACAGCTATACTAATTTAATTTGTCTGTGGAACATGTGGAAATATTAAGTCTTATATCAGTAAAGATTTACAGGCACTTACTGCTGTGTTAAGAGATTCAGAAAAACGATGGCTGATTCTGATTTATTGCTTATACAATATCAAGTTTTATTGACTGTGAAATTATATTTTACAGAACATTAGAAACGACACTGTGATGGATGTGAGTATTAACCCTGCATTGGATGTCGGACAGGTACAGAATCTTTGTGAATATTGAAGAATATTTTGTGATAAAACACTAAAACTGCTCAGAGAAAAGATATTATATCTAATTTTGAGAAACAGTCAACATTCATTTGATGCCCTAACAATACACAAGGTCATGGGTTCAATTAACAGATGTATAACGTGAAGGCACTTTATTGTATGTGGCTTTGGATAAAAGCACAATTTCATAATAAAAGGAACTTGGGCTTTAAACTACAGAACAGCTGCATTTTATATACGTTTATATTATATATATCACAATCATTATTCTCATGTTGTTAGTGTATTGTTTCTACAGAAGAGAAGTTAATATTATTTCAGAGATCCTGTGCATTTCCTCTGGCGAGTGTGTTTATCAATGTAGTGATTTTTTCAATTTAAATAAATCTTTTAGAAATATAATCCAGTAAAATTTCAGTTATAATCATAGTAGAATTTAACTCATGAACAAGTTAAAATAAAATCTTAAATGTTAAGAGCAAAATAAAGCTGTTGACCATGTAATAATAATGTGCATGTAAATGATAATGATTTATAGTTAATAACAGCAGATGTAAAATCACAATTTTTTTGATAAGAGCAACATAAAAGCTTATGTTTTCAAGATGAAAGTGTTTAAGAATGACAGTGGTGATGTTTTGACAATTATATGTCCAAAGCCCACGGCTGAGATGATCCAGAGTTTACTCTGTAAAACCTTAAAAAAAATAAAAAAATCTCATTATCATAATCTTACTCTAGAGCTGTGCTTCTGAAATTGTCATACCATCTTTGTGAAGGGCGTGGCACAGGCGAGACACACCCTCTCCGGGGTGGCAGGGCTGTTTAAAGCGAATGGTCCGATTAAACCAGCATCTTCACGGGCTGCAGTCACTGCGTCTTTAATAGCGAAGAACACAGAACTGCCGAGGAACAGAGTTGGTTCTCCGATGCCCTAAAATGACAGAGAACACTCAATACAAACCGAAAGAACCGAGAAAAACAAGCCGTTTGTGCTTTACTGTCACAAAAATGTGGATGCAGCTCTCATATCTGCACAATGGAAACAGAATCACCCTAAAAGTGAAGCAGAAATGACCAACACCACAAAAAGCAGAAGAATGAAAGAGTCAATCACCTTGGACGAGTAGATGGCGTGAGAGTTGGACGAGCCGCCTAACAGGTAGACGTTAAACTTCAGAGGAACGTCACAGAAAGCTGGGATCTTGTACTGGCCTGGTCCACGGGTGTACAGAACACCAGAGGGAGAGAACTTGAGTTCCTCCATGGTAAAGAGCCCCAAACCTTGCATGAATGCTCCTTCAATCTAATACAAACACATTTATATCTTTATCATGATGATAAACAGCATCTACAAAACTTTCTAATTCATATGCCCAGCTAACAATTTTAGGTTCTAAGAATGTTTTCCTAAAGTTTCCATTAAGTAAAAAAAATGTTAAAAATGTTATTTTAAAAGTTCTAAAAACATTAGTTCTAAGACCATTCTAAGAACGTTATTGCTCGGTTGTAAGAACGTCATTCAAACTCTGTAACATTTTTTAAAAACTTTGAAAGAACTTTTAGAGAACGTTAGCCAACATTCTGAGAACGTTCCCCGTTAGCTGGGTGGGCTTTTAAACAGCTGATACAGATGTACGTCTATCTTACCTGACCGATGTCAATGGATGGATTGATGCTTCTGCCAATATCGACCATGATATCTGTCCTCAAAGTCTACGAGGAAACAAAATACATACAGAGCTTTTACATATATACATAAACAAGCATATAGAACAAACCTTGAGGATCATGTATATATTTACCCTGAACTCTCCCGTCAAACAGTCCAGCTCTACCTCGCTGCAGCACACCCCGTATGTGAAGTAAGCGTACGGCCTTCCTTCCTGCTTCTCCCAGTCCATGTACAGGTCATGACCTCTGACAGCAGACAAAACAGTCACAAGCAGCCAACAAAAGCGCCATGTTTTGTCTATTTGAAACCTTTGTGTCTTATTTGATGATGCAGCCCAGAAAGATCAGGGCAACTGTTTTCAGTCGTTTCATTTCACGTGTCCAATTTTTCTTAATAAAATAAAATTAGACAATTTTTGACATAAAGCAGATGTGTAGGGGTTTAAAATGAATGTTAAAAGCAGAGCTCAGATCAGGTCTTGGAGGAATTTGATGGGAAATGTCTCGCGTTCATACTGATGTCTCTGCCTTTGGCATTTGAGCAAACCTGAGCACAGTTTGAGACATTGTTGAGATCTCACCTGAAGCTCTGGAGACACATGCGATTACTACAGTCCACATTTCAGGAGAAAAGCATCTGAAGCATCTGAAGGTCTTAAAGTGTTTTGGAGTTTAAAGGCAGAGGGAAACATTTACCTGTAGAATCCTGTGGCCGACAAACTGATCTTCTCCAAAAATGCCGTTATTATCTTTAGTGAAAAGATTTCAGAAATTAAACCCACAAAACATATTGTGTGATTTACAGAAACAACAGAAATATTTAAACATTAAACATTATAACATCAGCCTAACCAATGGCATGGGTTTGGGGCAAATGTTCCTAGATGTTCCTTGTTACTCTATGAATGAGTTAGGGAAACATTCTTACAACATAAAATTGTTAGCTGGGACTGTCTAATTTCAAGAAACCATTTTTATTATGGTTAATTATTTCATGTTTTACATCGAATGGAGAATTTTTAATAAATTTTCTGCTTTACCCAGTTCTGCCACGCCCCCTTGGGATTCTTCTTTCTGATTGGTTCTAGCCTTTTATACAGAATTTGACAGGCATCCTGCCAAATGAGAAACAATAACAACATTCAAAATGAATTTATTCTTATGATTTCCATTAGTATTTCTAGATAGGTTTTAAAAGGCCTGTGTTGCGTACCCGCACGGCCATTCCGTTGGCATCCGTACCGAAGGATGCTGCAGACGGGCAGGTGTTGGGAACGCGATCCGTGCTGGTCTCAGAGATGTGAATCAGGGAAGCTGGAATATTTAGCTCTCGACTCACCACCTGTCAAATTACAGACAGGAAGTTGTCATCAATCTGCAAACCTCTGGCCTCAAACGATCGCAAACAAGAACAGAAAGCTAGAGGAGATACCTGCTGGATTTTGGTGTGTATACCTTGACCCATTTCTATTCCACCATGGCTGACCAGTACAGAACCATCTTTATAAATATGCACGAGAGCGGCAGCCTTTTATACAAACACACAACAGATGAGTGAAAGTTTGATTAAAAACACAAGCTAGTAGAACATGTTTAAAATAACAGGAACCTGGTTGAGAAAGCCCTCTGAAAATCCAATGCCATATTTAATGGGCACAAGGGCAATTCCCTTCTTTTTGTACTGGTTCTGTTGGTTGAAGACGTCAATGGCCTGACGACGGCGCTGGATGTCGGATTTCTCTTTACACGCGTTCCAACAGCGTACAAGATTTTCTGGGTCAAACTCCATCTTGTAGTGAGTGAGCGAAACGTCCCTGTACATGTTTATTTCCCTGATCTGCCGTTCAAATCAACAACAGAAATATCAAGTGTTGTGAATATAGTTGTGATATGATTACGTGATGATTTTAGTGCTTGTTAATGGCCAAAAGCGAAAAACATTTTTCGACTGATTGACCTCTGACCTCTTCAGGCAGACAGCCGAGTTTAAGAGCAACGTCGCTGATCATATTCTCAACGACCATCATGCACTGGGGCACCCCGAATCCTCGGAACGCCGTATTGGACGGCAGGTTGGTCCTGCAGGCTGCTGATTGGCCGCGCAGGTTTGGAATGTTATAAGCGTTATCAAGATGTAATAAGATCTTCTCAACAACCTAGAAGAAGATATAAAAAATAACATAAAGGAAAATTACAATCCGTAATAAACCCACATGCATCTGTTTGATAGCGATCACACCAAATATAAGACCCTGAGCGGAAATATTACAAGATCATGTTACTAATCTTCTCTTGGGAAAACTTTTAGATGTCTTACCAGTACAGACTCGTCCGCTGTGTTTCCTGCATTGGCATAATACTGAAAATCAGCTGCTGTAATTTTCCCATGTTTCGTAAATCCCACCTTTAACACAGACATGCACAAAATAATTAAACTAAAAAAAAATTAAAGGCAGCAACGGTTTTTTACAGCATAAAAACATAAACTAACGTAAAAATTTCCTTATGTCCAGAAATAATAACAAAATGTTGTAAGGATTTGCCTTATATTTCCCCCACACTGGATTCCGCCCTCCTGTTATCAGCATGTCGTCGCCTCTTTCTAACACACATCGCACTGGCCGTCCGGTCCTATACAGGATGAGACAGTAATACTTACTAAAACTCAAATCAAAATGATTTTAAGTAAACAAATCATATACAGAAGCATTTGAATCACTGCGTCCAGATCGTTCAGACTCACTTCCAAGCAGCGACGGCAGTGATGGAGGCCAAGATGGAGGTTTTGGTGACCTTGCCCCCGAAGGCCCCGCCCACTCGTTTAACATGACAAGACACACGATTGGACGGGATTCCCAGCGTTTCGGCTACTGCCTCCTGCAGCGAAAAAATGAGCACAACCAAAGCAAAAAACATTTAAGATGACGCATGTAGCTTCTGGCCACCTATCCAATACAATACGTTTATGCTGGTGACCTGATCGGCTCAACCAATGGTCTGACTTTGGGGGCGGGATTAGATGATGTTCTGATTAATGTAATAATTTTAATTCAATCATTGTAGCAAATATAATTTGATTCATGTATATTCATTTTGTATGCAAAGCATACCTGTGTACATGCAGGATGCTGAGTGGACACATACACTTTCATTTCCTTTTCTTCCCCAACTGGAATGACCAGAAAACTCTGTGTTTCCAAGTAGAAATGCTCCTGCCCTCCAATCCGGATCTCTCCTGTGACACGTCATAAGCCATAATTATAAGGAGATGTACGTCTTTAAGACATCTTCAAGATCTTTCAGTTATATTTAAGTGTTTTAGGCTGCTGGTCAGTCAAAATGGAATGGAGATTGTGAATGATTATGGCACCACATTTGACCTTCATAGACTTGCTCTGCCTCTTCCAAAGCTTTTCCGACATCTCCCCTCTCGATTTTCCTCTTAGGTAAGTAGAATGACTGTTTCTCTATCGCCTCCTGCAAACAACATCCAAAATCAGCTCTACAAAAATTTTATATCCCTTTAGACAGGAAGAGTCCCAAGAAGGTAAATTATGTGAGGAAGTTTTCTGTGGGGGAGAAAAGCATTCGATCTCCACTCACCTCCAAAGTGAAGATGCGATCCTCCAGATCTTTGTAGGTGATCTTCACCAACGCTGCCCCCTGTTTGGCATGATCTCTGGAGTCTGCAACCACGGCGCAAACCATCTGACCTACACAGGTCACCTGACGACACATTGGACACGTGCAATGCTAACTTAATCGTACACACTTTATGATGTAGTTTTAACTTCATACTAGATTTGAAGTAACAGGTAAAAGGTTTCACACCTCGTTTTCAGCCAGCAGTTCTTCATCAAAGCCTGTGATGGTTCTGAACTTCTTGCCTGGTATGTCAGCAGCACTGATTACATCCACCACACCAGCCACCCTCAGAGTTTCACCCGAATCAATATGTCTGTATCAGAAGACAATACAGCCAGAGTAATGTGAAGTAAAACGTTAAGCAAAACAAAGTAAAATATACAGTAATGCAAAGTAAAGAAATAAAGCAAAATTTCAAAAAATGACATGTGTACATGTGCTAAGTGCATGAGTACACTTTATTAAAGTATTTTTGTTGTTCTGGAATTGTTCTTTGTTTTTGAAATACATGCATGTCTTACGTGATTTTGGCGTGCGCTCGGGTGCTTGTCACAATCGCCAGGAAAAGTTCGCCATCGATGCACGGCATATCATCACAGTACACCGCTTCTCCAGTCGCCTGACTGAGTGCCGTACGGTGAATCACGGGCCGACCCACTGGATCCTGCACCGACTGACCCTCTAAGACATTCTGTGCTTGTAAACACACCAATACTGTTTACTGTTTCCACCACCCTTTAACATAACCCACATAAACATGCTCTACATAACAGGGTTGAACCTGAAACTCCTGGTAACTGGGCTGAATGTGTTTCGGTAGAGGTTGGATTGCGCTCTGCATCTCTGTGGGTATTTCCTTCTGAGTCACATTCTGTTAAACAACAACAAATAAAAAGGCCTATTAACGCCTATCTGACGTTAACAGAACTCCAGAAATGGAAAGTGACCCTAACAGGTGAGGTCATATGTAGGGTACCTTCTCTTTTAAGTACTGGAGTACAAACAGGTTGAATTTAAAGAGCAAGCTCAGAGTCAGAGATCTCCGGAAGTCTACTTTCCCACCAGGAGCCGACGCCCCCAGAGTGACATCATCAATCAGCACCCGGTACGCATCGCTTAACGTCTCATCCTCCCAAGGTCTTAAAAAAAGACCAAATTAACGAAATATTAGGCAACTTTCTTAACAAAAATGTCTGGCATATTTAAGCACAAAACTCGAAACTTTAAAATACGTTAATCTGCACGTTACCTCCCGATGATTTGTTTGCACACGCCCTCGGCACTCAGAATCGTTGGTCCCACTCCTCCGTAGTAAACGCTGACGTCTTTTACCACGTTTGAGTTCTCATTGAACCAAACACGCATTGCGGCGTTGACCGTCGCCAGCGCATTCTCCTTGCGTGGCGCATGTCGGAATGCATGCACAACCTCATCCTGTCAAAATGTGACAAACAAATGTGACAAACAAACAAACAAACAACGTTCTCAAACATTTGTAATCATTTGCGACTATCAATAACTGTTGTTTTGTTTGTTATAATCACCATTCTAGAAGCTGGAATAAAGATGGACAGTACAATCTCATCTGGTTTTAGGGCCGTCTTTGCGAACCCCTGGAAGAAGTCTTTATCGATAGGTACTCTTCTCCGCCCATCTGTAATCGAATGCGAGTTAAGACTCGCCACTTTCACAGTTCAAAACCATACATGTTGAAACATCAAACAAACTCACCTTTGGACAGAGCCACAAGCGTGCATCTTCCAGCAGCCAGAACAGGGGTCAGATCCGAGTTTGGATATCCGCTTGCAATGTTACCTCCCAGTGTCTAAATACAAACACAATGCCAGCTTAAAATACAACATGCTTTGTATATATTGTAATTTTAGTTGGTTAAAGTGAAAAATCAAGAAATTTCTTGGTGTTTTTTATTTACTACTTGCACAGATATTTACTGTTCCATTTATTGAGTTAACATTAGTATTAGTTCTAAAAATTATTACATTTTAATATTATATTATAAATATATATAGTATTATAAAATGTATTGTAACATATCTAATGCCAAGGCTCTGCTCCAGGGTTATCAGAGTATTAATTTGTATCTTTTTTGGCTCTGTGGCAAGTACACTAAACTTTGACCTTATTTGATTTGTCAACATTTCGTTGTACAGTACATTTTAAGTGACGTACCGCCATGTTACGGATCTGTTGTCCACCCACGAGGTTTATCTGCTGCAGCAGAGCTCTAAACATGTGTGTGTTCTCTGCAGGAAAAGATCTCACGCTTTCCTCCAACACACACTTCAGAACGGACAAACTGCAGCCAGCGCCAACACACACACCTAAAGAACAAACCGTCTTTATCAAACGTCTTCTGACGTGTGTGTTTGTGGAAGAGCAAGAACAAAACGTTGTTAAATGAACAAAATGTTGTTAAATGAACAAAACATTGTTAAATGAACAAAACACTGTTAAATGTCATTTTGCTGAATGTTTCGAATGTCTGTCCTGCTCACACGCAAACAAACACAAACCAAACAAATTACCTTCTGCTTTCTGTGTAACCTTGAAAAGTTCTGGCACTCGAGTTGGTGATATGAGAACAGGGTGGAATATTCCCTTGAACTTAATGTCCAGACCTGGTGAATAAAACTCAGACATTTACAGTAAATATAAATAACATCAACTGTTTGTTAAACTATAATTGAGTGAAATGTTAAATTAGCAAAATAGTACAGTTTCATTTCATTTCAAAGTTTCATTAAGTTGGCTCATAATTTCCCCAAATACCCTGCTAACAATTTTAGGTTGTAAGAACGTTTCCATTAAGTAACAGAAACATTAAAATGTTATTGTGAATGTTCTAGGAACGTTCACAACAAGTTTTTTAGACGCTGTATTAACATTATAGCTTGGTTATAAGGACGTTATTCAAACTTTTGTTTTAATTCGGTTGCCTTTTGTTCCACTAACTAACTAAAATGTTCCACTAACTACTTAAGACTAATGTTTTTGATATATATATATATATATATATAAAAGTTTAAAACTAAAAAGTTGTTCTGATGTTACTGCAAAAACATTTTTGATAACTTTGAAATACATTGTGAGAATGTTCCCTGTTAGCTGGGTATAACCTATGTTGGTGTTGCCCATCACAACAGGGGCTTGTGGGTAATCGGCTTTCAGCTGGAGCAGATCATCCAGAGATCCAGGAGAGATCCAGGTCACTCTCTCTCCACAGAACTTCTGAGTGGTTCGGTCCTGTGTCTCTGCCAGTCTCTACACACGCACACACAGAACAACAAATACCATAAATATGCAAAAACTTTTGGTAACATTTGAACTTGTGGCAGATATATTATATTACCAAACCAGAAATCTAATGAACAAACTAGAGCCACAGTGTAACCTGCTTAAAACTGAAACACTAAATAATTTACACAACTAAATCTTTTTGATTATTAACCAGAAGCCGTCTGAATCAAACTCAAGTATGACTAAAACCTTTGTAGGTCCTAACTACTGTCACAGCAAGCTTTATCCCAAGTGATTACATAATAACCTACAGTATAAACCTACAGTATAATAAAACTGAGTTAACAAACAGTTAACAATCATTTAACACACCATGAGCTCGGGAGGAAAGATGAGATCTTGTGTGGGGTCCACAGGAAGAAGATCGTCTTTATTAAACAATTCGGGCTGCCCCTGATAAACATAAAAAAAAATATATGACTGTTTCACAATTCATCTCACAGGACATGCAGTGTTTTAAAGTACTCATGTCTGAAATAAAATGTTTTGGGCAACAAATAGTATAATTAATAAATGTATAAACATATGAGATCTAAAATAAAAACTTTATACCTGAATTGTATAGAAACACATTATCCTGAGGACACAGTTTAACTGAGTTGGTGTATATTCATTGTATGCTGCATGTTAAACAATGTGACAACCATTGTGTCTCTTATATATCAGCAGTGTGTTGGCATTAGACATTGAAAACTCCTATAGGTTGACCCCTGCGTGATGTACTGTACAGTATGTCATGTTTCTGGCAGTATTTTTAGTAACATCCAGTCAGTTTGTGGGCCAAATGAAACGATACGATCAAAGGTTTTGGCTACAGATTAATAAAGGCCCAGTTTTATTTCAGTCTGTTTACTGTAAGACAAAGTGCAAAGATCAACAGAACAAAAATACCCGCACAGAAACATACTCACGTTCACTACAGACTCCACATACCCATTTTCATTGGCCGTACAGCACGCAGAACCATTTACCTGGCAACAGTTCGCACTCTAAAAAACAATGACGGTAAACGTGTCCAACACGTTCATTAGAATGATTTTATTTGCATGTAAATAAAGAAATCAAATCACACACAACAGTTGTTTATCATCTCACATGACAGTTACTAAACAATTACATGTAAAAATTGTTCTGCTGGCTCAGAGTCACATAGTAACTGATTACAAACTTGATGTTTCCCAGAATGCATCAGTTACGCTGTCACGATGAGAACCACACATTCAAAATGACCAAAGAAAACTGTGAAGCTTAAATAACTCGAGCATGTTAAAAATGGTCACATATGAAAGGCGAAGCAGTTTTGGAACGAATCGAATCAGGAATGACGCACCAGGCGAGTGGCACATGATTCAGTAACTAAAACTAACAAACAGAGTGAATTAGAGGTTCTGTTTACCTCACAGAACGTTCTGTAGCCATCGACGATGGGTCGGTAACCCGTACACCTGCACAAATTACCTGTAACATGATAATAATTATTCAAGACGGGTCACAATATTTTCATATGTGAGATCATGGTTTCGTGTTTGTGGGCAGCTGTACCAGCGAGACCCTCCGTCACCTCCTCCAAGACGGGCTGAGGTTTGTTTCTCAATAATGTGTACATGGACATCACCATTCCAGGTGTACAGAACCCGCACTGAGACCCGTGAGCCTTTGCTATACGCTCCTGATGAGCAAAACAAATACATAACAACCGATTCGAAAATCAAAGTCATAATCTGGATTGGGAGGGGTTTATTCCAGATTACAATCTCTGACCTGGACTGGGTGTAATTTCGTTTTGGTGCTTCCGATGCCTTCGACAGTCGTCACCGCGGCCCCTTGAAGTTGGCACACGAGTAGCAAGCAGGCGTTGACAGAGAAATGACTGACCGGTGAAGAACAAATAGCTTCTCAATTTATTTTTACAACAAAATCTTAAGTTTGTCAAACTGGGGTGGATATATTCAGTTCATGAGGATATATGCTACCGTGCTTCCTACTGTAATCAATTGTGCATGACAGATATGATCAAATAAAAGTGAAAAGATACTTGATGCTCTTGTTTTGAGGGTCGTATCTGGACACCATCACCGTACAAGCGCCACAACCGCCTCCACCACAACCGTACTTAGTACCTGTTAACCTCACTACACACACACACACACACAGATACACACACAGACACACACACAGACACACACACAGACACACACACAGACACACACACACACACACAGACACACACACAGACAGACACACACACACACACACACACAGACAGACACACACACACAGACAGACACACACACAGAGACACAGACACACACACAGAGACACAGACACACACAGACAGACACAGACACACACACACACACACAAGACAGACACACAGACAGAGACACACAACACGACAGACACACAAGACACACACAAGACAGAGACACAAAGACACAAGACAGACACAAGACAGACAGACAGACAGACACAGAGAACAGACAGACACAAGACAGACAGACACACAGACACACACACACACACACACACACACACGCACAGACACACGCACACACACACGCACACACACACGGTTATAATGCATGACATTGATTTAAAGTTCACTTTTATTCAGAACAAACAGCTGTAAGATTTAGGCAGGCCAGACTGCTGTAAGCAATGCAAACATATTTACACCTACAAAACGTGTAATATTATCAGAAACGTGTTTCAAAAGTGAAGTTAAACTAAATTAAATCATAATAATAGTCAAGAACATGAGTACCTTATAATAAATTAAATAAAGTAACTATACAATTTAACATTACACTTCAAATATTTAACCATTTAAAGAAGTTTGTTATTAGATATTAAAGTGTTACCACATAAACACAAACACATGCAATTTTTTTTTAATAGTATCACGTTACAATACGCAGATATTAATGTAATATACACTCATATTGTGTAAAACACACAAATAAGTGTAAAGAAATACATTTCTGCCTGAGATACGACAGCAACGTTGTCTCCGGATCCGGATTCTTCTCCGTTATCTTTAAAGAACAAAAAACAATGTATTAATGTATTACTCTCACATGCACGGTATAATGCCCGTTTTAACGCAGTTTTTATATGCAGATTTCGCAGTTTTTATATGCAGATGTTTTTTTATATGCAGATTTCGCAGTTTTTATACGCAGATGTTTTTTTATATGCAGATTTCGCAGTTTTTATATGCAGATGTTTTTTTTAAATGCAGATTTCGCAGTTTTTATACGCAGATGTTATTCAACATTTCTTTGAACAGCTGACCGAGTCACTCGCATTAGTTTTGCAGCACTTGTCATTAAAAGTAAAAGATGCACCTTTTTCCCATTGACATAGAAAATCAAGCCGTCGTTGCGGGTTTGTTCGGACATTTTCTGAACGTTTCTGAAGGTTTCTGGTTTCTGTCCTGTGTGAACGCACAGAAAGCGCAGGCGCGGTTCTCCGGGACTTTCGGTAAGTTTTGAGTCTTCCGCAAAATGCGCAACTTTGAGACGGAGGCGCAGGCCGATGACGTCACGGAGGGGGCGGAGCCTTGCAGCTCAAAGCTCGTCCCCTATAAATAAACTTTATATTGTGAAGTACGAAAACAATTTTGTTTTGGTTAAATGAGACTCCAAGACAGACGGAATAATCGGATAACAGAGAAGAAACTAAAAATAAGTGAATGGCCTTTATTTACGACGCACAACTGTCAATAAAACACGTTTACGCAATAGCCAAATAGACGTTTTTGCTGTTTTTGTTAATAATTCGGGGTGCAAATGGTTGCACTACACAACAGACGTCACGGATGACTTAATAAACCAATTAAAAATTAATTTATCGAGATACATACTCAATTGCACATAATACAATTTAATTACTTTTAGTGAGAATGCGCATGCGGATTTCGGTTTGCGTGGCGGGCACCAAACCAGTAACTAAACTGAATTGAGCTCAAATGATGATTTTTACTCAACAAATGAACGACTGAACAAGAAACGTCCTGAAAACGTAACGCGAAAAACTATGACGTTCAGGTTTATGAGCCGTCGAGCGCCCCCTCGTGTATGAACTCTGAATAGCAATTGAAAGTTGTTTTTAATCCGTATGAACTCTTTAAAAAAGTGCAAAATGCAATGCATGTCAATTATATCATTATGAAATAAATTGTAAAGAATATGTTTGATTCAAGTCCCAGTAAGCAAAATTGTCTTTGGTGTATTTTCACACTTGACCACGAGATGGCGCCAATAACCTGCGTGTAATTGCCAACTCAAACCACCAGATGGAGCCAGAAGCACGAATGTAATTTCCAAATTCAGCTCTATATAAAGTCCAGTCTCACCAAATAAATCACCCATAGATACATCCATAACAAACCTGACCAATCTGTGTTTCCATGGAGACGCTACCAATGGCTCTGCCAAACCAAGGGGTCAGACGAGGTTTCGGACATTAGGTTAACCTGTAACTTTAAATAAATGCACAGAGCGGCCATTTTCACTAGTCTTTAAAATACACACAAAGCCGAGATTAAAGGGAGAAACCCTTTTTCCTGCTGTAGGTTTTATCAGGGCCATCCTGTCTGTCTGCTCCTGCCAGAGATGTAATTACAGCTGTAGGGGAGACAGCAGTCGAATAAGAGAGCTGCAGTGAAAAGAGAGGAAGACGGAAAACAAGTCAGAACTCTCTTTTCATTTCTCAGTGTAACATTCAATGTCATGACCTTTGACCTTAAAACTAAGGGTCAGGGGTCGCCCCATCATGTTTTGAGACCTCACAGAAATACATAAAATTTCTATTTTTAAAACATTTTCACAAACCCAGATCTACAGACACACACCCTGCTGTGACCCCCTGTGTGATCGGGGAACCCCTGCTACACAAAGTTAGTACCCTACATAGAAATCTCTCTCCACACACACACACACACACACACACACACACACACACAAAACACACACACACAGACAATCTAAGCTCTTACTGTGAAAACAGGCAAGCAAATCTGTAACTAAAGCTACATATTGGAGACACACACACACACACACACACATATAAATATATAAACCTTTCTACATTATATACCCATACATTCACTTAGTACAAACTAAAAGTATGTTAGCATTAATATGTTACACTTGTCTTTGTTAGACACATTCAGGCACACAGAACCCGGGATTGTTTACAAAAATAAGCAACTAATATCTTTCGACCGTTGTTAACAGTGTGAGCTCAAACGTGTCCTCGGGGAGTTAGCATTGGCCTTTGTAAGGTCCCGCAGAGACACGTTTCTTTTCAGTTAATGGACGAGAAGAGCAGCAGGACGACTGTTAGCCGTCATTACTTCCCTGAGAGAGCTTAACATTTAATAAACATCCTCATGTGGGCTTTCCAGGCACTGAACGCCACTCTTACCGAGAAGTGTAGAACAGTAACATGCCCTTTAGAAAAAGCAATTCATGAGTTTATGGTTTGTGAGGGGAAACCCATATGTAGTGTCTTAACAAGGTTTGTGGGTCACCTATTAAAAATTACCTTGTTTGGCAAGTGAATTATTAAACTTGACTTTTCTTTGCTGGTGTGTGGCAAACGTATACATCATATATCATACACAGCATACATCTCACGATCCAATCAAATGTCATGGCTATGATCAAGTATGATGAACCTTACCATGAAATCCTAGTGTGTTACTCAGTGTATGTACATACAGTAGCAGAGTTATTCTACAGTCTCTCTGCATGACTCAGAAACAGGTCAAAGCGAGGAGGTTTTCTAAGCGTTTGTGTGTGTGTTTCACCGGATAGCGTCGTATCTGCATTGCGTCTGTGCTTGTCATTATGAAAGATAAGAATCAGCTGTGCTGTTGTTTATCTCTTGGCTTTAGAATTGGACGGATAACTCATTTATCTGAACAGCTTTCTGTGAGCCAAGCTACAAGCTGAAGACGCTGTCCCACGCAGGGCTGTTGTGGGTGGTTGCCAGGGCATTGCTATGCAGTTGCTAGGGTTATGTGAGTGGTTGGTTACTGAGGGTGAGAAAGAGAAAGAGAGAGAGAGAGAGGGAGGTCCCTGATCTGTAGGAAATCATTTTATACTTCGTACATGGAAAATATACCAGCAGTCTGGTGCAGTGTGTGTGTGTGTGTGTGTGTGTGAGAGAGAGAGAGAGAGAGAGAGAGAGAGAGTGTGTGTGTATAAGAGACCAGACTGCTGTTAACTCAGCACTGTTTAAGATCAAAAGCTATTAGCAAACACACAGCATGATAATCTGTGATCAAAGCACAGCACTCCAGTCAACATCATAAACACACACACACACACACACACACACACACACACACACACACACACACACACACAAAAAGCACAAAAAACACAAAACACAGTCAACAAGCAAACAAAAACAACAACAAGCACACAACAAAACACAGCACACACACACACACACACACACACACACAGTCACACACACAGTCACACACACACACACACACACACACACACACACACACACAGTCACACACACACACACACACACACACTCACACAACACACACAACACACAGACACAACACACACACACACACACACACACACACACAGTCACACACACACACACACACACACACACACACACACACACACACACACACAGTCACACACACACACACACAGTCACAGACACACACACTCACACAGACACACACACACACACAGTCACACACACAGACAATATCTGAGACTGGTCTTATAATTCTACAGTTCTGACTCATGCTTACATCTTTACTGTACGTAGAGCAAAATATTTAATATTTTTTTATTATAAAACAAAAAAGTACACCAAGATTGAGATCGGCTCTCCTTAAACATTATAAATACTACATTAAATGCATGATTTTACAGTGTTTCATAAAAACATTGTTATAACTGAGCATTACTGTAACTCTATAATCTGTTGCTGTCCACTGAAATGTTTTGACAGGTATCAGAGTGACATCTGAACAAAAGATTAGCGATGAACTCTCTCATCCACTCAGATAAACATGCCCGGTTGCCATAAAAACTCAGAACACAAAACAACTGTATTTCATGCTTCAGACAGCATTGTAAATATTTAACCCGACAACCCACTAACCTTGGGTGTTACATAACCTGAGGCTAACCAGAGACCAGACCTTTGACCCTACACGAGGTAATCTAAAGCACAGGTATGATTTCTTAAGTTTAGCTTTTAATGCAAGTCTTTAAGTCAAGTCTTTAAGGTAAGTCTTTTAACGCAAAATAAAGAGCATTAAACGTTTTAGTTCCTCTTCTACCAGAACTCTTTGTTGGCCGTGTGATACATTTGTCCTTCATCAAACCAATTTTAGGGAATGTCCAAAACATCCAGTTTATTAGACTTGTATTAATGTTATTTCTTGGTTAAAAGAATGTTATTCAAACTTTTTAAATTCTGTAACGTTTTTAAAACATTCCACTAACAACGTAAGAAAAACGTTTTTGATATATATGATATATAACATTGAAGAACTTCTACTAATGTTAGTGCAAGAACTTTGAGAGACATTTTAGAGAAAGTTAGCCAACGTTTTGGGAACAATCCTTGTTTGCTGGGAAGCCGTTACCCTCTGGAGAAGCAGTCCACGCAGGGTTCTCACCCTGCAAAAGTGAGTAAGAGAGGAGCGCAAATGTTATTGAGCATTTTCAACAACCTGAAGTTCAAAATCACAATACCTAAATATAGATGTTATATTGGTTGATAAATAATGTGACATTTATTAACATTTTAAGTTGAAATAGGTATACCTCTGAATATATAAACCTCATGTTTAGGTCATAGGTTACTTTGGCTTAAAGATTCATTTGAGCTAAAATGTATGGCTATATTAAACGCAGCTATATTTCCTGAATGTGGTGAGTTTACATCAGTCATTTAACACTGTTTGGTCTATTTTAGCAGTCAGTCGATGGTGGAGAGTGCTGAGGCGTGAAGACTGGTTTAGCCCCGGGCCAAGACATGCTGATGTCCACAGACCGCTCATGCGTGTTTAATATGCGTTCGTGTTTGATGCTCCTAAGCACGGATGACAACTCTCACCACTTGCTGAAGATGAATACAGCACAGTCTGGCTCAAGATTTAATCTTTCAGTGTCTGGTTATACGCTTATAGACTTACGAAAATCTGCGAACACACGAGTTCTTGGCACTGGTGATGGATAGAACTCAGTTGCCTAGCAACCAGGCGGCTCATTGAATGAGGGGTGTCAGAATTTTGCTGTGTGTGTGTGTCCTCACAATACCCCACTAACAAAACCCAAACACACTCAGCATTCGACACATTTCTGACCAATCAGAACTCTTCAACTGACGACTTATGTTTTGTTCTGCAGTCAACGCATTTCCGGCCAATCAGAACTCTCCAATTAACGACCAATACAAATGATGTCCGCAGCAAATCATCTTTTAACGCTCGGAGTGTGTCATCTGTCAGGTTTGTAAGTTTGTTACCCTTGTATGTTCGTCTTACGAATAAGAAACAAAGTTTAGCCCTTACAAAAAGTGCTGTGGCAGTTTTTAATACCACGGTTTACACCACATTCATGTAAAACGGTACTTGATGAGAAAGGTTTTTTAAATAATAACACTGCATAACCAACAAAAAGTTTTACCACGGTGGGTCTGTAGTAATATAATTCTGATGAGTTTATTTCTGTACCATTAGCATCACTAAACAGAAATAACGTATTGCGTTTCCTAAAAGTCTGTTCTTGTTTTTTGTGTCTCAGTGTTTTGTTCACCTGAACAAAGCATCTACTGTTCTTCTTAAGGAGAGAAGAGCCCTTCTCGTGTCACACCCCGCTGCGTGGAGTCTCTCTCAAACGTCTCCTTTGCCTCCTTGGGGAGCTGCAGATCTGAGCCTCAGCTTCATCCTGTTGAAACCTCACGCTGGAGATGTTTCAGGCATCCAAAAACAGGCTTCGCTCCACTGCTGGATCAACAGCTACGCCTCATGCTTGTCATTAAAGCCCTGTAAACTCTTCGGGAAAGACACATGCAGGCCAGGGCAGGTCATGTTTACTACACCACCCCCAGCTGCAGATCTGAGCAGACGGTCACAGCCTGCGGGGAAGTGTTGGTGAAGTAAATTGACATCTGACTCGACTGCACGCCTAAACATGTTCATGTACCTGACTTGCATTTAGCATTACAGTTTAGAAGAATTAGCAGCACCTGTAATATAGTCTTTGACGCTAACACAGGCTGTATGCTATTTTATCGGTTGTATTTTCTAGCACAGGAAATCTGGGTACAAGAAATGATCTCGTCTTTCTCACCAGCTCTCTGAAGATTAACCTGAGGGCTTCATTATGAAGAAATGACAGTGTACTATGATTAGCATGCTGACAAAGAAACAACCGCACACACACTTATGTGAGCAAAAATGATCATACTGTTTACTGTACGCATGCATTTTATGTAGAATACTGCCTGTAACGTTACTGTGTGTTATAAATAATAATGCAATGTCATAAATGAGCACAAAAAGGATGTTACAACCCCCAGTGTAAGTCTGATGTGAGTTTAACAACAGTAAAATGGGTGAACAGAACATAATTATTATTATAAAGTTTGTCTCATTTTGGTGTAAAATGACAAATCAGGTAAAATGTCACAAAATTATTTCAGATTTAATCACAAGAAATAAAATCTGCTGATGGCCGGCTCATCCCACAACTCACCGAAAACTTTAAACAAGCGCTTAAGAAATGAAACTAAATGAAGAAATCTGTCTGATTAAACTGATTCCCTCACAGCGAGACAGACCAACCTTGCGTTTAGCCTCTCTGATCTCTGTGGGACGGCGTGTCTTTTTAATATTTACTCGGCCGAAGACGAAACCTCTGCCAACAAGAGCTCTGCGCTCTAATTGGTCCTGCTGAGGATCAAAGTAGCTGAGCCTGAGCTTCACAAGCATGCCTCCTTTCATTAGCTAACAGCCGGTCAAAACTCTATCTGGTTGGCTGAGCTGCCCATATATATCACCTTAATAACTGGTCAGTCCGTGGCTAAAGCCCCTGCATCTTGTGACAGTCTTGAAGATCACACCAAGATCTGCCCATCATACATAGGGGAAAATGTTATTGCTCCAAGTTGGCTCTTTTATAACTCAGGACATGTAATGGAGATTTCAGTTGTTTCTCATATAATTCCTAAACAAAAACAGAAATAAATGAGACTTTTAACATACAGTACAGTATAGAGGAATAAAACTAACATGGATTGCACAGCTCAGACTTGGTCTCTGAAGGATCTGATGAGAAACAGTTGAGTTTGTATTGAAATGTTTACCTTTTAATGACAAACTTTGGTGTGAGCATGTTGTGAGCATGTTGTGAGACATTGTTGAGATCTCGTCTGAAATACTAGAGGAGACACAGGAAAGGTCACTGGAGAAATATTTGAGATATCAAAGAGATTTTCTTCTCTGCAGGTAGATTTACACCATTATGCCGCTGTATTAAAGTACTGGAATGAAAGTGATTTCGGGGTGATGTGTCTGTCTCTAAGAACTTTCAGAAGTTTTGCTTTGTGTCAGATCAACTTAAATTCACGTCGAGTTCATTTGGGCTGAAGTTTCTCTCAGCCTCAGCACATGAAATCTCTTCTGTCTCTTCCCATCGTTGTCTTTTTTACCCAGTCTCATCAGAGATAATTGACAGGGATGAAGAGAACAATAGCTAGAGAAGAAGACAGATAAACAAGAGAAAAACAGGATACTGTGGTAACTGACAAGTCTCAGCTCTGGGTTCTGTTGTTTGTTCATATACGGCGTGACTTATCTTGGCTGGAGATACGGTGCATCTGTGAACCTGCCAAAATGAAGAAAGAAGATCAGAAAATGATTTTGAGCTCTTGTAGGTGTGAATTTATCATTTAAAGAACAGAGAAGAATCTTGATATACAGAATTATATGAATATTATGTAATAGCTCTCTGAGTAATATTCAGTTTCACAAATAAGAGTTCCCAAACATATTACCTTCACATCTGGGTCAAAAAGCAGAAACTCTGTGCCTGAACAGTCTCGTTTTGGTCAGAATAAACTGGACTAGACTTTACTCCGATAGCCAAAGGTCTGGTGGCTATAAAACATACAAAAAACAAGTAAATGTCCCACAGAAAGAGCAACAGAGATTTATGAAGATCAGTTAAATCTTCTCCAGCACCCTCAGGCAGTAACCTTCACCAAAACCAGAGAATTTACAGTTTTGTCAGGATCTTTTGGTGAACAAATGAGATGGCATGTTTCCAGATATAATTTAAATATTTATTATAAATTCTACAGGCTGACGGGGTGGAGGATTGTCTAGTTTAAAATAACGTAACGTTAAATTTCCCATTTTTATATAGAAGTCTTAAAGGTACAGTGACCAAAACAGCAGGTTTAATAAACTTGAGAAAGTTTGTCAAACGTAGTTGCTGCCAAGAAACCCAATCTAGTGTTAAAAAAATCTCCCTTTTTAAAATTCTGTGCTGTACTGTTATTATTTGTTGGCCTGATATTTTTAACATCCTAAATCTGTCAGCTTGGTACGGCCTCTCCTCCATCACAGCACGGCAGCAAATGATTCATTTGTGCTCCTAATTAAAGCAATAATGACATGCATGCAGACGAGGCTCTCATCTGTTTCTGCAGAAACACCGGAGGACGGTGGAGCGGCCGGACACGTGGAGATCATCACACCTGAAGAGACAGAAAAGCTTACCTGAGATCTCTGTCTGAACACGCTCAGACAAGAGTTGTTGCAAAAGAGCAGATAAAGAGAAATGAGAAAAGAGTCACACAGGACAAAACATCTCTCGTGTGATTATAAGATTGTGGAATGAATATTCTGTCGTAGAAACGTGATAGGATGGAATCGTGAATTACTGGAATCGTAAAATAATAAATTATTATTTCTACAAAACCTGGCATAACACCATGGTAAATTACCTTGGTAAATGTTTGTTAGCATAACCTCCTCCACTTGCCAAGTTTCAGTTTGGGATAGTTGGCATAGTCAGAATGAGATAACACTGAAAAGTTTGTCCTCTCTGAATTTCACAAATTCTTCCACACAGTGTTGAGAACAAACTGTGAGTGACCTCACATCACCGAACTGCACTCACTCGAATGTTATATCACAGAAGGTCTCTGTTTAACCGCTGTGCCCGTCTCACTGACAACGACACAAAACCTTTTCTTTATTCAGTGGTAATTTAAAACTGTGCCTGTCTTGCCTTCCTGTTAAAACAGCTGCTCTGTTGTAGATTATTAGACAATTTACCAACCGCCCTGATGGGAAATCCAGTTTTACCTTCCCAGCTGCTATCTATCTATCTATCTATCTATCTATCTATCTATCTATCTATCTATCTATCTATCTATCTATCTATCTATCTATCTATCTATCTAACTACTTAACTAAGCCGAAATGGTTTGTGACATTGGATTGTCAGAAGCAGCAGTCAGACAGAAGTGTACATCACATGACTCCGGCACTAATCAAAGCTCTTTGATTTGATTTATTCAGCGCAATATCCCGAGGCATCGCACAGCGTCATAAACAAAACTCCCTGCGACTAATAAATCTCCCAGAAGATTAGCACAAACAACAAAACATTAAAGCTCCACCGTATCTCCTTAAGGCTGCACTGATGTTTTCATATAGCTCACATTACCAAAGACTTAATCCCGACAGCTTGATTTCAGAAGCCCCCACACAAGAGGAGATGAAGAACAGAGAACATTAATCAAACAATATGCGGTAAATGTGGCAGCACAGCAGCGTCTTCTGTATTTAAAACCGTGGTAAGGTGACGATGCTTTGGGTGAGACAGGGAAACAAGAGCAGAGGGGAAGCGGTGGGTGAAAAGTAGGACATAGGAACAAGAGGGAGAAAGACAGATTTCTGATTAAGTGTAAGAGATCTGTTTGAGCAACAACATGAGGAAGAAAAGAAGGAGAATGTTTTTTGTCTTGCTGACAAACATTCGAAACTCATTGAGGCAAAACAAAATAAACGATGCTGAATATAAAATGAGTTATAAAAGCATTCTTGAGTTTGTACTTTACATATTCTGTTAACTGCAGTAAGATGCTTCTGGTTGAGAGAACCACGGGGAGACGAGATCACGAGTTATAAACAGAAAACTGGTGATGTGGACCAAGAGAGGAAGCACGGGCAGGCAGGTCACGACAGGTACACAGAACCGTCAGGAGCAAACAGAGGCCTCCTAAATATTTCAATGATATGAAAAAATCTTCTGCAGATGTTTTAAAAGCTTCATGAACCGTCTCAGAAAACCAGCATGAAGTCATGAACGATTTAATAAACAAAGCTTTCAATATGACCCACACATTCCTTTATCAAAAGTGAAAAGACCTGTGCTGCTGCGGCAGCATTCCGCATCCTTTTTGTGTTCTCAGACACAAGAGGGAATTTGGGGAATTCTAAACAATCCCGCCTACAATTCCCATTGATGAGTAAAATAACACACAATTAGCATGCGGTCACACAACAGTAGATACAAAACAAGCCATTACAGGCACAAACATCAGCTACATGTTAGACGTAACAAACAACTTAACAACTTGTCTAAATTTTAGAGAGAGTTCGAATGTGAATAAATCTTTTAACTCAACAATAGATCTGATTGCACAGCATGTTTTTAACATGCATAGCGTGTAATTAAATAGCAGTGGCTTAAGATGGTTGTCCAACCATATATTATGGTAAGTATGTTGTTCACGAAAATAACTCGAAAAACAATACAGTAGCTAAAAAAATTAAAATGTATATTTTCAACGACAGTTACCAACAATATAATAATAATAACAAAATTAAACAACACTGGCACTTCACATTAATTTATTAGTTTTGCAAAAACTACTGTGGGAACTACAGTTACCATGGTTATGTATAGGTTAAAGAATGAAAGTAATTTATAAGTTTATTTTTGTATTTGTCATCCACAGTCACACAAGTCTTGTATTTGTGTTTACTTCAAAATCAGATTGTTTCCCTGGGAACTGAGATACGAACATACCTGCCTTTCCACAAATAACAATATGAGTAATCTGTGCCTTCAACAGAATAAAACAAAAAACAAGACTGATTTACTGTAAACTCAATGGATCGCGGGGTCCGATGAACTAACTGACCTGAGATCAGTGCCTTCCTCAAAACACTGGCTTCTGTTCTCTAAAAGTTCTCTCAAAGTTATCAAAAACATTCTTGCAGTAATGTTATCAGAACTTTTTTAATGTTACATATCATATATATCAAAAACTTTATTCTTGTTAGTGGAAGTTGTTAGTGGAACATTATAAAAATGTTACAGAATTAAAACAGTTCAGATATTTGTTATTCTGCTGATAGCTGAGCAAAAATGGCACAATTTATTCTAATGTAAAACTTGTTTTATTATATGAAAGTGCTAGTAAACATTTAATGTAGTTAGATATTTGTTTAGCTTTGTTTAAATGTACTGTACATACTGTGCAGTAGTGGTTCAAGCGTTGCTCTGTGTCCACGTTTCTTCTTATTTCTGGTAGAAATTCCAACGGGTGCTACATTCATTATTAAAGTTTATTTATAGAAGCCCATTACCTGATGATCCAAAAAACCCAGTCATTCCCGCACCACAGGGTTTAAGAAAAGAGGATGTTAAGATGAATTATGTGTTTCATCTTTTCACTGTGGGTTCCTGTATTATTCACAACCATCTCCCGTCCTGAGGCCTGCTGCTCTTGCTCTGAACCTGTCCAGAATCACAGACTGTGAACTATTCATTTCACATACAAGAGGTGAGTGGGATTGTGGGTAATTAAAATACATTAGTTTAATACAGAATGTTATGAGATATGAGAAACAGTCATATCTCATAACATCAGTTATGATAAACACTGTCATAAGATTATCTGGCGTTCTTGAAAACAAGCTCCTGACATGCAGTCATGAGGGTCTACTATAGAGAGGTCCTCTCTGTGATGTAATTTGTGATGGCTAGTTTTCATCAAAAACATAACAGTGTGGTCAAAAAGGACATTTTATTCCTAATCACAACTACTTAAGCAAGTTTGTTGTCATCTAAGTGTGTAACAAGTGTTACGTTACGAGTCTCTCGGCTCTAGTCACACTCCATCAGAATCGTTTCTCCAGCCCGCTGTGGCCTTTTCTAATTACACAACGGGCGAGTTCTCCTATTAATATCCATTTCCAATCTCGTAGAGCGCTATAAGGTCATTATCTTAGTCCCGAGAGCGCGCCGAGCCAAAAGCAGACACGTGTGAGCCCCTGCCAGCCTGGAGCTAAATCAAAGCACAGAGTAAAATTATGTAGAACTGACAGCCCAGGGAATTATGGGTAATGGCTGTTGTATCAGACTGCAACTTTAATTACACTAAACAGGGTCATTGCCTAAATAATGCAAAATGAAACATATTAAGGGAAAATGTATTATTAAATGTGATTTCTTTAAAAAGATTTCTAACCAACGTATATAAATCTAACTGTATATCTCACTACATTTACCGTTTACTAGCAAATTCATGAAATAAAATGAGTTTTATGTTAAGGATAAATTGTGCCATTTTTGCTCAGCTATCAGCACCAAACGGAATAACAAAAAAACACAAAAACATTTCCCAAACACTTCCTCCATCAATCAAACAGAAAGCCCCGCCCCAAACTCACACCATTGGCTAAACCAGTAGAGAAAGCTAACTACAAACAGCTGACTTGTGAGATATTATCAAACGTTTTAACATTAAAGAAAGCAAAAACGAACTGTTTTAAACTAAACATTTCGTTCACAAACGCAATTCAACAAAATGCAACAAAAAGTATTACGGTAATATTTCGGTATAATTTATTTGGAATATTTTTGGCATCGTGTGCATAAACACTCTTCGTTTCATAATACACAACCTCTGTTAAGAAAAGTAGCAAAACAAAGTATCATGTTGAAAGTGTCGGGCACTTCAACCAACTATTAAAAAGAAAAATTACTGAAAATTACTGCAGGATCCACCCTGGTGTGACAGAAACTGCAGGCAAAACAAATTTACAAAATAAACGCAATCGAAACGAACATTGTTTGAAATTCCACACGGGTGCATGTAGTCGTAATCGTCAACATGGCATCCAGTGTTTTACGGAATGACTTACAAAACATAACAAAAGTATTCTTCGTACAGGGTCTCTTCAAAGCTATCACAGGCTAGCAGTTAAATCTGAAGCAATATTTATGTTAATATCAAGCAGCCACATGGGTCCAGCCCATTTTATCTTTTATATTAATGCGCTTTAAATTATTGACTAGTTCTATGTTTATTTTTCTATAGATTTAGATTTTTTTGTTCATTATACGTAAGAATATTATTTAGCACTTTCTTGGGCAACACTTTATAATTACGTTCACTCTTAACTCATTTGTTAAGAAACATAATGGATGAAGTTTGTGTGTATTTACTGCCTCTAGTGGCAACAAACAAACTGCAACAATAATAATTTTTTAAACAGGTTTCAAAACATTTCCCATCTGCCATTGGGTGCGTAAACAAGGTCCCACCCCAAACTCACAACCATTGGTTAAGCCAGTGTTGGCAGATCGGGAGGCTCAAACCAACAGAGCCACAGTGTTTACACTTCTGGGGGGAAATTAGCTTAATTGCTTACTTATAATAAGATTCAATTACACACATCACCTTTAGCTGACCAAATAGTAAATACATATTCAAATATGTATAATGAAAACCTATTAATCAAAGATTCATAGCAAAACAACTAACGATTTGTTATGCAATATATAATGTCTAAGAGTTATTAATGGAAGTTAGCATAAAGTTTTCCCAATTCTTGGGCACAAAGGCAAAACCCGTCACATCTTTCATGGCAACACATAAGTTTAGAGAGCAGAGGATCTGAGTCCAGAACTATCGTTTCTTCTTCTGTTTGAGAGATTTCCTTCGCTTCATGATCATCTCGTACAGTCTGTCCATGCCCTCGTTGAGACCCTCGCCTATGATGGCGCAGGCCGGCTGAACGTGATAGGTGGTGGAGGGGCTCAGTTCGTGAAGCGCCAGGTGCTTCTCAATCTCGTTGACCGTCAGAGACTTGGGAAGGTCCTGCTTGTTGGCGATCACCAGCAGAGGCGTTCCTTGGTTCTCTGCGAATTTGGTGACCTTATGAAGTTCCGTCTTTGCTTCTTCCAGCCTGTCGACGTCTACAGAGTCCACCACATAAATGATCCCATCCGTGCACCGGCTGTAGGACTTCCACAAGGGTCTCAACTTCTCCTGACCCCCTACGTCCCAAAAATGGCAGCTGATTCCCTTGGCCGTCCCGTTGCTGAGTTTGATCTTCTCGGTGTTGAAACCAATGGTGGGAACGGTGTTGACAAATTCGTTAAACTTTAACCGGTACAGTACTGTGGTTTTACCAGCTGAATCCAACCCGAGCATGACAATGTGCAAGGACTGGAAAGCAGCAATGTTGGAGAAGCTGTTGCCCATCTTAAGAGAAATACACAAGCGACTGATAAATCACATAGCAGCCTCACCTCTCTGAAAGGCTCTCAAGAAGCTGGAGGGGTTCAGGTGGTAAATTCTAGCGTTTCATGTGTTGTTATTAAGAGGTGACGTTTTGACCAAAGGAATAAAGCAGGTTGTGATCCAGTTTACCGATGCATTAAACATCCACAACGCCACATCAGTCTCAGCAAACACGCAAACGCATGAAGCATCTCTCCAATGCGCATTACGCGCGGTCGCTCCGAGAAGGGCGTCGGGTTTGAGTTTTCACGGGACGGGATGGAGGACGGAGGTCAGATCCGCACCGCGTAAATCCGGGTCGCCAAGCTCCGGGACCGACGCGTCTCCCCCGCAGCGATGCACACAAACCGACGCCGGTATCGGACGGAGGTGCCCGTGCGACGCGTCGCACTGACGCGCTGCCGCTGCGGGCTGACGCGTGTGCAAGAGGAATACAAATGTGCGTGAACTCCACCCACACGGGCAAGACGAGGAGACTCCATCAGTTCACATATATAATATATATATTTATTTTTATTTATTATATTCATATTTATTTAAATAAATAATGTGGTTGTGTTAGTGCATATAAAAACGTGTTGCACAAGCATCCTATTCCAATAGATTCATAGACTTCATATGAATAGACTTCAGCAGGAATATGATTTATTTATTATAACATTGTGGATTATCAGACCAAATTTGAATTGGATTATCAAACCCATTTTAACACATTTATGGTGAACCGTGTATTGCACTTGTGCATTTTTCTGTAGTGGTAAATTGTTTATGTTTTATGTTTATAGTTCATGTGATTTTTTTTTTTTTTTTACATTTGCTGTTTTATTTTATTATTATGTGTCAGTTGTCTGCATATGTTTGCAAGCACACTTGGCAATATCTCTCTTTGGTTTTTGATTATTGGTGTCTTGCATTTTAACTCAATATTGCACTACATGTTTTACACTGTATAGAAAACTAAAGGAGTTGCGGCTGATCTGATGATGATGATGATCTGATCTTCTTCAGAGATGAAACAGACTGTAGAGAAACTCCTGAAATAAACATGAAATTAGATGAACTGTGTTTGAGACTCGTTTCCGTCTTCTAGTTTTGTGACTCTGCTGACATCTGGTGTTATCTGCACGCATTACAGCTTCTTCTGAATTAAAATTGCGATTAAAGCCATTTTAAATTGTCAATGCAGGTCCTCACAACACTGTCATTAAATAGCACCACTGATGGTTGAAAGATAATAATATATCTGAGCCTCCAAAAACGTCTAAATAAATGCAAAACAATAAATTCAGTTTTAATAGAGAAATCATTTTAAGATTATGTTTGTGTAATGTCACCTTCCTGCCGCCAGAGGTCAGAAATGGCCAAGTTAACAAAATAAAAACTGCCCAGTGTCAACCCTGTAAGTAAAAGAAGGGAATATGTTTTAAATTACATAATAATATCACATAACTAAGCCTAAAACTAATAACACTAAGTGGTTAGTTATAGATAATCGTTCACAAATTTTAGTTTTCCTCACATCAGCTTGCTAACAGAGGACCGAATACAGTGTCATTTCCAGTCTTGTGTTTGTGTGTTCAGTACAGAAAGACAATTGATTTATAGAGTTCCTGCTATTCTGACAGTATTCAGGAGGAAGGAAATGGCTCTGGAAAGTGTGTGTGGGTCTCACAGAGGAGCTGAAACGTTTATTGTGGTCGAACAATTAAACCCAGATGAAAGACCCGCATTCAAACAGACCGAACAAAAGATTACACGGCCGCTACAGGCGCCACCATACATATCCTGTTACGTAATGGCATTTCTCGTGCATCGAGTAAGATGCCTACCTAGACAACGTTTCAAGACATCATGTGTCATTCCAAAAGAGTGCGCTATCCTTTAATTCCAGCATGCATTGCGGTGAAAACAATCCAAGATGGTGGATTGTTGAGTTGATGAAACCGATCAAAACTTTAAAAGTATTGATAAAAGGTGTAATCTAATTCAAAATGTTGTTAGATAAGAAAAGTGTTCCAGAATTAAAAGTCTTGTGAGGTTTTATTACGGTGTGATGCTGTCTTAGAAAGTAGCGGCTGCTTTCAGAAATATTCGTTTCGTCTGTTCTTTGAAAAGTGGACACACAGGAAGTGAGGTAATGAAGGACATACAGTAAGGAACCTGTAGTGAAGCTTTGTATAAATGAGCACAAACAGGTTGATGGTCTTTAACCTTTCCTGTCCACATACACAGCTGCTCCGACTGCCAGCAGTGGAGAGACCTGGAGGACATGGACACACACACACACACATTCACTCACTCACACACACACACATTCACTCACTCCCACACACACACACACACACACACACACGAAAAGTGCCAATGTGCTCCTAACTTCTGAACCCAAAACTCTCAGATTTAGGGTCAACATTTATTTGCAAACATTCTTTTTTTATTTGCCAACATTGTTTTCTTAATTAAACTTTAAAAAAAAATGAAATGACATTTTTGATTTTAAAATGTCAGTATTTGCTGACTTTGGGAATGGTATCACACACTGAAGTACTGTCGGTCGGTCTTAACTCAGGTTGTTCTGAATGCACACACTCCTTAACATCTTACTATGGAAACCAGGACCTCCTCTTTGAGGTTCTTTGAGGTTCCTTTGAAAAACAGAACGCAAAAGAACTCTCCTACAGCATCAGTTCTATCCTTCTTTTCTTTGAAATATGTTTTGTGACGTTCCACCTGTGCGTTCACTTTCTCAGATCCAAAACAGCCTCTGACATTAATGTGTTTTGACATCAGAATTTATTTGCTGCAGATTCTCACTCCAGGTCAATCTGTGAGGGCTCTTGAGTGCAGAACAGGTAGATGAGGGCCTGCATTAAAATGCAAAGAGGATGGGTATCCCGGCAACAGGGTTGAACAGAACGCGTTGTTAATTGGCTTCTGCTCCCGTGAGGCTTGTTCATTTTGTGTGTGAGATCAGCCAAGATACAGTCAAAGTTCTGTTACCCCTGTTCTGTTCTGTTACCCCACAGGGGCTGTTTTTGGGTGTAGGAAAACATCACTAATGAAATCTCTAGGAAGCTATGAGTTTACATGCGCAGCGAACAATGAATTTTTGAATACAGGAACGTTCTGTCGACTACATTTGTGTCACAATGTCAACACAACAGAAAATAATTTAGACTCGTTTTCCAGTTTTTAAAATATGTAAGTAATCGTAGCCATATATCCCCATATTCCATCATTTTGTCCTTTAAACTCATGTTTGATTACAAAAATTTTTTTTGTTCTGGTGAAAATAATTTTTTCATGCCATAGTTTGAATATAAATCTGCACCCTTGTTTTATTTAGTATATGCAGAACCATGAATATGCAAATTAGTCCCTGCATCCACTCAATCACACAAGCTCAGACTACCTGATCCACTCAATTACGTGATTGGTTAACGTGACATAGATAAAGGTGGAGGTTTCAAACTGCACTTTTAAATCTGTCTTTGGAAAACTGCAGTTTTAAGGAGAAAATACTTATAAATAATGGTGTTGATTGATGAATTTGCACATTGTTTGTCTTTAAAACTTTTAAAACCCCACATTCACAAAAACGTTTCACCACACAAACTGGGCTGATCTCATTTTAATTACTCAAAAAGCAACATCCGAGATGTAGCTGAGGCCTAAACGAGACATAAATACAGGTAGCTCCACTTAGTCTCCTGAGCTTCTCTCTCTTTCCTTCTCTCTCTCTTTTATCACTCTGCAAGTCTCTTTCTGCACTCTCTCAGGTGCGACACACTCCACCTGTTTTTAAAAAGCTCAGTCAGGCAGTAAACTCATGTTTTTCACAACAGATCCACATACACACCAGAGACAGCGGCTTCCCCTCACTGCCCTGAATCTCATTATACTGAAACAGATGGAATATCGTCGATTTGTGACATACTGCATCTTATAAAGGAGTTTAATCTGTGACGCAACACAATACCACCCTTAATAATGACTCTGCATTGTGCAGGCATTGTTAGGTACAACCTTTTTGGCCGTGTCTACAGCTGTGTCCTAATTCGCCTACTTAAACTATGCACTAAAAAGTGACCATGGATTTGCACTTCAAAATTTCACTACTAGCATTGTTGACAAATCCGAGCATGTCACATTAGCCTAAGCCCCGCCCCTCCTCACAGAATGCATAATTAATCATCTGATCTGTAAGTGGATGAAAAGGCTGTTCTGGTGACAAATTGCAGGAGACTCAAGAGAGTCTCATTTACATCTCACATAAATCCAGAGAATTAGTAGTACACCAGCCTGCTGACGTGACCCTGTTGTGTTGTGTCAAATTAAATGCAAATGAAACATTTGAGAAATGTTATACATATATAAATAGAAAATGGGTTCCCATATGTATACAAAATATATGATGGTATTAAATATATGTGTGTATGTATATATATATATATATATATATATATATATATATAGAAGGTAAAGTACATGTGGTCCCTATATTTAATGTATATAGACGATCATTTCTAAAATGGTACAATTTAAAACTTATGTATCATTCTTTTATTAAAAGTATTTTAACTGTATTACTAAATGTTCAAATAGATTAAATATAGAAATAGTGTGAGAGTGTCGGGAGACCAATTCCATTAGGTCTTTTGTAACGCTTTTTGAAGCCTTTCATGTTTAAAAGCATCTTTTACTCAACAGGACTTTTTATGCCGCAGACGTTTTTGTTTTCTCTCACGGTTGGGTGGACGTGGTTTCCAGGTGCTTTTCTTTTCAGAGCATTATCACTGAGCTCCTCCATGTGTCGTTTAATTATGGAAATGAGCTCTGATAGGCCGGCTCGACGGGCACGACCTCGGACACCTCGTGAAATTGGAAATGAGCGAGAGTGGCTTGTCTGCTGCAGATGTAGGAGATACAGCTTCAGAAACGCAGCGACAGAACACAAAACGAGGAGAGATTGGTGGGTTTTATTGTGCTAAAAGATGCCTGTGATTATCAGAAGGTCAAAACTGTTAGATTGTGTCGTCTGAATCGTAGAGGCCGAGAAATAAAAAAAGAAAGATCATCCCTTAAACATTTTAAATGACTGTCTTTTAAATGCCTCTTATTGTTCCTTTTTCATCAGCAAACTTAATTATTCATCAAAATAAAAAAACTTTTTCCATCTCTGAAATGAAATCGTTTTTCTGTGGATGCAGCCAAGGACACTCACACAAAGGCAGAAATCTCAAATAGATCTTTAAAGTTCTTCAAAGAATATTGTGGTATTACCATTGTGCCTGTCAAAAACAAAGTTTTAACATAGTACATGGCAATAAAGCATAATTTTACTATGGTACATAATAAAACATAATATTTATAACAAGGTGTGTGTCCAATAAAGCACGGTATCACCGTAATACATACCTATAAACATACAGTCTAAGACATGTCTAAGCTTTAGTGAGAAACTACAGCCTTACCAAAAAACCTTGTTTAAGACACATGGTAATATAATGGTATTTTGTGATATGCCTACACAATCCAATCAAATCCTGTCAAAAAGTGCTTTACACAACTGGCTTTAATCCAGTAGTGTATTTAACATTACACCTTTTGCTGAGTCTGGACTCATCCACAGAGAGAGAGAGAGAGAGAGAGAGAGAGATTTGATTTATTCTTCTACCTCTCATCCATCAGCCGCACACAATGTTAATTCAAATGCTTTACTTGAAATGCAAGACAGGACAGAAGCATCTAAACTGAAATGTGAGCATGAGGACAGACACAGCTCACATTAGAGGCTCTTTAGGGGGCGTTACTGCTGTTTTACTGCAGGTCTGGGGTACTAAGTGATGGTGTTTACTCACTTTTCATTGCTGCCCTGAGACAGGCGGGAGATAATGACTTGCAGGGTGTTGGGAATTTAAATTTGCCCCTCTCTGCCTCAGTTCCTCTCTTTCAGGGTGTGTTTGTGTCTTTGTCCTCTACTTGGCAAGAGGAAACTTTATTCTTTACACACTGCTGACAAGCAGGTGTGTGTGTGTGTGTGTGTGTGTGTGTGTGTAGTAAGGCTGTCATGGCGACAACACATCATCAAAAGTGTAAAAGCCAGTTGTTGCTCAGAACACAAGCTACACACAATTAAGAGAACGTAAACATTATATGCATTAGTAATGTGATGTACGCTGATACGCAAAGGTTAACCAATCAAAACTGAGCTCTGAAACAGCAGAATGCAATTTATTACGTTCACATCCGTTTGAAGAGAAACTAGTTAAAGTTAGTTACTAGTTACTAACTGTTTATCATACGAAACTGTTAAGTTACATGATTATAGCTCGCTACTGGAATAATATCATATACATAAAGCAACAATGCACACTATGTGACCCCTAACTATTGTACAACGTATCATTCAAAGAACAAACCAACTCAGTTAAATCTGTTTGACTTTATTCTTTCTTCTGAAATCTTCTCCCTGACATTCATTCAGAAGTTTCACCCTCACCTCTAGCCAATCAGCCTCAAGCATTTAACCGTTACCTGGCAACCATCTGGAATATTTTCAAGCATCCCCTGCTGTGTGGTCTCATCACTGTGGACACACGGAGCCTCTCAGTGTCATCGACCTATTGTGATGCGTGACGCGTTGCCAGAATGTTTTATTAACCTAATTTTTTAAGAATGGATGCCGTGACAGATAATTGTCACCGGAATGATTTATTCGCTCCATCGTTAGCAGGATTGAAGCCTTGTTAAACTAAACAAAAAGGAGTCGTACGACAGGCATTTTCTAGACAGAAGGCCCTGTGTTATGAATAAAACTGTTACAATGGGGCTTTTGTTCTGTTCAAAGAAAAACAAAAGAAAACAAGACTTTGCAGTGTTTGTTTGGTCGACTGCTTGCTTTCTTAACAGTTTTCCATTTATATCGCTTGTGCCGAGTCTGTGCTGGAAGTTCAGTCATGGTTGCAGGTCTATCAGAGATGAAGGGACTGAAATTAACATACTCTAACAGTGTAGAAATGCTTTAGAAGTTCCTCCTCGACTGCAGAAGATTTTCCTCCACACTGAATCCACATGCTGGCTCTTTGAAGCCGTCACCATGAAAAGACATCAGTGTGCTGATGAAAACAGATCAAGCGCAACTTTAAACCCAGTTTTAAACTTCAATAAACGACACCTACAATTCATTTATTCACAAAAGCAGTATAAAATCAAACTTTGCTTTTGAGACGCATGGCTGAAAACATGCACAGGTACATTAAACCCTAAAATTGGAAAAAAAAAAAACATATTTGAAAGAACAAATAAAGCCTATTTTGGAACCAGTTTTTGTGCATTGAGGATTTATTTGTACGACAATCACGCACATTCTCGTTGCTTTGAAAGCAAAATATGGCTTGTGTTATGTATAAAGTTATTTTAATTACAGCACATATAGCTCATGGATTCCAAATACTTTGATACTGCTTTGTAGGAACAATATAAAAGAGTTAGGCCAAAATGTAAATGATGTAAATCACTAACCTCAAAAAATGTAAATTACTAACCTCATGTCATTCCCAACGCTAAAAGCATTCCGATGGCATTTTAATGGCATTATTCTAAGTCATTTGAAGTCATTTCATAGTCCTGCATGGACACATGCCACTGTCTTTGTTAAAATGAAGTGTACAGCAGTGATTTATATTTGTTCTGCCATTATGGCTTGATTTTTAGTAATTATCTTCTTTAATTATGATGGTAATAAAATTGATTGCTTTAATAGCGCACATTTGACTTTCTGCAAGCGTTTAATTAATTCAGCAATTTAAATATAGCGTAAATTGATTTTTCACAGTCAGCTTCATCGAAATGCTTAGGGATGCAGAAAACTGCTTGGGAACTAAGCAGAGGTCACACTGAAGTAAAACACACACACAAACACACACAAACACACACACTGTGGTGCACAGATAACAGTTTAAAATGCATCAAAATTTAAAGGTACAGTTCACCCAAAAATAACAATTCTGTCTTTGTTTACGCTAGCTTTTCATAAGTTGTCATAAGTCTGTTTAATATATCTCAATGCAATTCATAAACACTGACATAAACAAAACAATAAAGATGATTCAACAATAACATTTTCCAAATATACAGCTGCTTTATTAAATCCACTGAAACGGCATCCATTTTCATTTCTAAACAAGACAAGTGTGTGAATTATGTCTAACTTTTGAAACAGCCACAAACATGTTGAAGATCTAACAATAACACAGGCTATCCATCTGGAAGAGCTCAAATCACAGAATACATACATATATATATAAATACACACGTTCTCTTTTTTCCCAACATTGATGCTAAAAAAACAGCACAGATCCGCGACGTACAGGATGTTATATGTAAAAGAACTGATTATTTAAAACATACACAAACAAACAGGTTTAAAACAACAAAAGTCTAAAAATTGTACTGTGTATCAGCTGAGGTACAAACAATATAAATGCAAAACACGACAGCTCTTCATAATCATAAATAAAATCGCATTATGATCCATTCATTTATTCATGACTGCATTTGTTTCTCTCATATTAAACAAACACCGAATGACTCGTGATTGAAAACAAATCATAAACTAAAGTAACACTTCAGTAAACACCTAAAATACAAGGTGCGACACCTGGTAACCAGTCTGTAATGTTACTCATTAGCCTAGTAAGACTATCCATCTCTAAACCTGGGGCTAAAAGGCAACATCTCAGTGGAATAATACTGAGCAATGAAACACAAACATCGGTAAATGTGACACAAAACAGACCTTTATCTTGAGTGATGAACAGACACAATCTGTTTTTCCTAAAAAAAAACACTTTTACAAAACGTCAAAGTGACCGTAACAAAATTTCCATTGTGCCACCTGGTATAAAAAAATATAGAGATATTACAAATAACAAAACTGATAAAAACCCATTTTCAGGAATTTCCAAAAATAGTTACACTTAAAACATTGAGTGTTTTGGCATGATTGGCTCACCACGTCTTTATACGGATGCAGGCGGGAACAGGAAGCCCTCGCAGCTATTATACTGCGATAAACTCACGTTCAGAAAACTCCCTTTGGGAACTGGGGGTGGGGCCACATTTATGAAAAGGTAGGGCTAGATGGCAAAGTCATCCTGAGGGGCGGGGCTAAAGGCGGTGCTTCTGAGTAGGTCGAGGCAATTAACGAGTATCAGAGTGCCAGTCAGGTGTTTCCATCGTTTGGTGATCGGGTTTTTCATTCGATCCAAACCCATGTGCAGTTCGTGAATGACGTCACGGTAACTGTCGCCGATCTGAGCGGCCCACGTTAACAGGAAGTCGTAGGCTGGTTTCCACATGGCCTGAAACAACGAGAAAAACAACAGTCAGAAATGTGTTTAGGCATGTGAAAAGTGGCCACAGCAAAAGCTACCCTTATTTAAATGTAAATATTCATTTTAATATTGACAAATAAAAGTAGCTTTTAAGTATTTCTTATGAAGCATACGACCACATCACCACAAGTGTATTTCATTGCTAACAATGATATTGTTAAATGTTTCATTTAAATTGTGTTTTAATTACAGCATCTTCTTGGTAAAAAACTACCAAGTTCTTTTCACATATTGTTTTTAAGGGCCGTGTAAGGGATGTTTGGTAAACATGTTTCACCTCACTGTCCACCGCGCCGGTCTTGTCTCTATGTGGTGCTTCGTAAGCCTCCATTTGTTGCTTGGATACATGGGCGAGTTTCTCGGCGAGCTCTCTCCAGCGAGGGGCCACCTCCACCGCTGTCGTCAGCAACACGAAGTCCATGATGAGACGAGCAACCAGACCCTGACAGTCCATCTTCAGCAGAGCCTGAGAGACAAACATGACATTAGTTTAGTTTCTCTGAAAACCATAAAACAATCCTGCAATATGATTAAAAGTGCTGAAATTAAAATGAGCGTAAAACATCTACAGACAAAAAAATGAAATAAAAAAGCCACATTACTGCAAAAGCCACAAAGTTCACAAACTTCCACTACAAGTTGTTTTGTCACGTCAGAATTTTGCTAATTCAAAGTATGTTTCTTAATGTGTTTCAGTAATGTTTAATATGCAATGTTTCACAACTAACAACATTAGCATGACTCTGTCCTCTGGCACCGCAGAAATTGTTTCTCATATCTCATTATGACACTCTAATGTGCCTCATTAAAGAACTTCATTGGAACGCTTCTTAAAACTTCAGATATTTCTATGTAGTGATGTCTGAGGTCTTCAAAGCATGCAGATAGGCAGCCCGGAGATCTTTCTAGAACCTCTGCATCATATAACACTTAAGAGAACATTAGAACTGTTTCCAGAGGGGACGTTAGTACAGTGAAATATATGTGGAATATACAGACACGTACACATACATATATAATATACAGACACGTACACAACATGCTGCACTGATTAGAAACAAGACACGCTTTGTGACAGCCAATTAAAATCACCACACACACACGCATTTTCATGTTTAATGGGGACATCATGTTTTTATACTGTACAAACTGTATATTCTATGTCCTACGCTAATCCTACCCTGAAACCTCTGCTGTTTTAGATTTTCAAAATAGATCATTCTATATCATTTATAAGATCGTTTTCTCACGGGGACCAAAAAATGTCCCCACAAGGTCAAAATTTACTGGTATTACTATAAATTTGGTCCTCATAACGTAGTGAATACCAGGACCACACACACACACACACACACACGTCATAAAGACAAATAGATATAGTTAGATACTGCAAGATCAGGAATTTAGAATTTTTTCCTCTCTATTCTTTCTTTTCCTTTTATGGCCACCGGAGACAAACACTGGAATCCTTCAAAGAGCCCGACTGACTTTATTTTTCACCACCCACACGCAAAATAAACACAAGCATGTTTGGAATGAGAAGGACCCCAGGGGTCCGACAGACCGGAGCGGTAATCCCCTCTTCCCTTCATGCCTGTTGTTGCAGAAGAAGAAGAGAGGCAAGAAAACAAACACAGGAGTCAGGGGAGAATTCCGGTGTGGGGATAAGATATATACAATTATGAAAATGGTCACACACGTCACTTCTCCCTGTTGGGTAAATAAGGATGAATTCCCTTCACTGCTTTATGGAGAAATTGTATGTGTGTTAAATAAGTCGAGGACAGTGTGACTCCATTAAGACTCGGAGAGGACTGAAGAGTTATTATTCTGGAGCACTGCAAGTGCTTTTGTTTAAGAGACACATAAATATTGTTTACTGACTGGCCATGGGAAAACTTTACAATGTCGAAAAGCTACTGTAAATCTAACTAAGCACTTCTGCAGCTTACCAATCAGAAATGGCATGGTATTAACATCACAACCATCACCACATTAACATACAGACATCATCCAATCATAACAGAGGGCATGCATGTATAATTTTAAAAGGACAGTAGCAACAGTATCTAACACCATGTTTTACTCACAAACGCTAAACAAACATCTCAAAACGAAAATACAATATTTGTCCTCATAATAAAGTCATTTATTATGAGGACATGAGTATAACACATTCAAATTTGTTATAATGATATCCTAAATAAGGTGCAAATGGCTTTTGCATGAATAGGATGATGCGTTTCTGAAAATAAAAATCTATTATAAACCATCTATTCGGTCTTTCCCAGCATCTCACATTTGTGTCTGCATGTTTAATTTGATTCCTCTGCCAGGCAAACAGTCGGACTGCGCTCTGGGCCGGGAGCTGTGGAATCAGTCTGCTGATTCTTGACATTTGAGATGAGATGGCAAAATGTCACCATCATTAGGAGATCAAATGAGTACAGCCAAACCTGGGCAATTCTCTTCCCTGCTGAATGGATTTATCGTTTATTATTCTTGGAAGAACTTGCTAGTACATTCACAGGAAACGAACAGACTTGCATCACTGAATTGCCTGCGAAAATAACGCAGAAAACATTTTTTAATCTGAACAGTACTGCAATGGAGTGGAAACTTTGAAGGAATAAGTATTATCCATTACTTACATTTACTTTAGATTACTTTTATTCATTACCTTACTTTAGGTGACTTTTATCCTACTTTTATACCCTTTTTAAAGGGAAAGATGATGCTAGTTCCCTCAATAAATTAGGCTCCAATTTTACCTTAAAGTCACAGAACACAACTGGCTTTAAAACAGATGGTTTATTTATTGTTTGTACATGTTTAGTCAGCTCAGGGTCGGGTGTGTATTTCCAGAGCTGGTCTGGAGAGCTGGCGCGGTCTTAGGTCTTAACAGATCTGTATTTATATACGCATTTTCATTTAGCTCTGCGTCTATGTGACCCCAGACCTGAAAGAAGGCCAGCTAACTCCATAAACAATGAAGATTATGATATTTTACTGTGTACACGTATGTATGTGTACACTGTGTGGCATGTAAATATCATAGAAACAAGTCTCCTGTCGGATTGGTGAGTGAAATTTCAGCCACGTCCAGCTGGATCAGGATACCTTCTAAAACATTTAATGAAGAAAAGGAGTGTTGGATTTTTAACACAACAACAGGACCTTTGGCATGATCGGAATTCTGGTGCTTATCAATCAGGAAAAGGAACGTTCCGGAATTAGAACACGGAACATTCCAGAGGCCAGAGAGGTCAAATGTGGGAATGTGACTGAGGCTGCAGTGCAGAACAAAGCAAATAAACTTAACTCAAAGAAGTTTTAATAAAGATTCCAAGCTCTGAATACAGATATTACAGGAAGATGATCTGTGTCTATTCCCTCAGGCTGGCTCTAGGGCATTGTCAATGTCACAGACTTATCATAAACTACAGCTGATAAGACTCTCTGACCCAGTTTATCTTCATGAAAGAAAAAAATGCCACCTTTCATCAAAATGCAAATAACTCCAAGCCAGAGTAGCCCTTACCCAGCTAACAGTGAAACGTTCTCAGAACGTTGGCTGACATTCTCTCAAAGTTATCATAAAAGGTTTTGCAGTAATGTTGATAGAACTTATTTTTAACATTATAAAATCATATCTTTAAAAAACGTTATTCTTAAGTTGTTAGTGGAATGTTAAAAGTTAAAGAACTAAAAAGAAGTTTAAATAACATTTTTATAGCCAAGCAATAATATTAATATTACGTCAAAAACGATGGAAGTTTTGAACGTTCCTAGAACTTTCAAAACATGAATTTTAATGTTTTTGTTACTTGATGGAATCATTAGGGAAACGTTTTTACAACCTAACATTGTTAGCTGGGTAGCTTCTAAACTAAATTTTTCCTCACCATGACCTTACCCTCTTGATCTCTTACCTCAGACCTGGAAAAATGTTGGAAACCAATTTCAGGATTTACAAGAAACATTCCGATCACTAACCAAAAACCCATTCCGGGTGTCTGAATCACGTCTAAATGTGAGACTGAAGCAAAGCTTTTTTAAATGAGATCAGCACAAAATCACCCACATTCTCTAGAGACAACCTGACAGAAATGACGGACAGGCGGAAAGAAATAGAAAAAAGGAAAAAAAAGGAACAAAAAAGGAAACAAAGAAAGAAAGAGGGCAAGGTGATGAGTAGGAGGAAGACAGACAGAAAATGTTCTTTCTTAGTTGTTAAACTGAATAAAATAAACCTGTGAAGGATTTTCTTTTTCTCCTGAGACGATCATAATAAGCTGACTTTTCTTCTCAAGATAAGACGCTTTTTTCCTCTGTGAGAGAATATATAATATCAGCTTTTCTGCATTTGGGTCGGCAAATTAAAGAAAGAGTTCACCCAAATGTGAAAATCCTGTTATCATTTATTGTGCTCGCCCTCATGTGTTTCTAAATCCCGCAGGACTTTCTTCATTCTGTGACCACAAAAGGAGTTATTTATAGCCCAATGTCCGAGTTGCTCTTTTCAGTACAATAAAAGTACAGTAACCACGAATGTCAAGCAAGACATTTATTGAATAAAACTTTGTTATATTCCCCATAGAAACCTATGATAATGGCTGCAGAAGACTTGTATTGTACTTATATGGTGCTTTTTTGTTCATTTTTAAGCCCTGGTCCTCATCCACTTTCAATGTATGTATGACAGCCGCTGTTCTGCTAAACTTCAGAAAGATTATGAAAGACATGAGGGTGACCAAAATGACCAAATTTTTATTTACAGATGAGCCATTTCTTCAATATACAGCGTTACCATGAATTGTCATGACTTGTATACTGCAACTCAGAATCTAAATGTATTATTAATTCCAGATAAACACTTCTATCTTTTCATCTTTGCTTCCCTGTCCGCCTGACTCTGTCCCATTAACTTTCAATTCAGAGAATGATGGAACAGTATCTCAGACCTTCAGTTACCGGGCTATCCATCACAACATCCTTCAAGCTAGAATCGAGTCATCACATCCAAATTTATCCAGCCACATCATGGCATCCTACATGACCTGGTTTACCCCATTACCGGACATATTGCACCTGCCAAGAGTTCCTGTTTACAGCTCAAGACACTCGAATCATCAGCCTTGATCTAGATCCCTGAAATAAAGGTGATAAAGATGCGTCCTACACTGGAGAGTTTAGCAAAATAATTGATGAAAAATGTCTTGTCATAACTCACTGTGGGGAAGGAATACAACAGCCCTAGTACTCCCCCCCACAGCTTAAAGTAAATGATACTGCTGAAGAATAGACTACCTCCTGTAAATGACTGTAAATGCTACCCTAAACTGCCACAGAAAAATCTTCTAATTTTACAAATGCCACCAGAGAGCGAGGAGAAGCGGAGATTAGGTTTCATATTGATTTCCAAAGAATTTAAAACGTTTCCCACCACACCTCGGCTATTTGAGAGAAATGTTGGGGCTCTGCACGTCTTTGGTGTTACAGATGTATAACTGCCCCCTGGGGGTAAAAATGGCAAGACTGGACAGTTTTCAGCTCACATGGTTTATAATTGCTGACTAAACAGAAACAGAAACATTTCTGTTCTGCAGAACAGAAATAACCAGAGAGGAAACAACCTGAAATTACATCGCTAACAAATGCAAGCGACTACAGAGTCTAATGTCAGCATCAACAAATACACACGTGCCATCTTACAACAGCGGGATTCGACTTGCCCGACATTTACACAATCCCAACGCACCCCAAACACAAAGCCACTGGCTAGCTGTTAGCGAGTGATAATCTCTGTTCTGCCCTCTTCAAATATTTAAACCCCGCTCAAATAAATTCAAATGGCTCCGTTTAGCTTATTTGCTTTCCTAGCCTGGTGAGTGTTTAGATACGGCTGAGGCAGCTGCCAAGCTCTTAAAAGTCTTTTGAAAGTTCAAGCAAACCATTTAGCATGCCAGCTTTTAAAATGTACAGCTTGCTGACTAACAGCAGCGAGGTGCCATTTGTGTCTTCATAAAACTCTGTTTAATGGGACACGTCAAACATTTATAGATTTAGGCTAAGCAGATTTGTATGTGTGCAGAGCGCTAACTGTAAGTACAGGTTACTGCGGCTCAACACGAAACTGAGGTATAAACATAAAATGTTACTTTGAAAGTTTCAGAAACATTCAAAACATCAATTTTTTTGTTATTGCTTGGTTGTATGAACGCTATTTAAACGTTAATTCTGCAACTTTTTAAAACATTTCACCAACAACTTAAAAATAAGGTTTTAAACTAAATATGATATATATATAACAATAAGAAAAGGTTCTATGAACGTTACAGCAGGAAAGTTTTTGATAATGCTGACAGAACGTTTAGAGAATGTTAGCCAACGTTCCAAGAACGTTTCCTATTAGCCGGGTTAGCAGTTGGACTTCTGGAACGACATGTAAAAATTGTTCTACCTAATTGTCTGAGCACCTCAAAATGTCATCAGGGAAGCACTGGGGGCGTAATTACCAAACGCACAGAGACAAATAGCTAAATAATAGCATGAGCGAGGCAGGAAAGGACGTTTGTCTATCAGGCCTCACAGACTGTAATTTCAAAATCGATTAACTCCCACAGAGACAAGCAGCTATCCCGACGTCACGGTTTGGGAATAACAGCCTCATCTCTACTTGATAAATGTGTTAGCTCCTGAAGCGTGACAGGAAAATGGCGATGAAGCTCACTTTTAGCCAACAGGAAAACAAAGACACACTCTCGAAGAGATGCGAATTATTGCTGAGGTGTTGTGTCTTGTAACAGACGCTTGCCACCCACTCGAGTCTTGAATTATTTAACTTTACACAAGCGCTCTGCCTGTTGTAGAGGGTAAGATAAAACCAAGAGACCCTGATATGTCACCTTAACTCTCCAAAGGACAGCAAATATTTAAATAAACAAAGCCAATTTCTCTAAACTGAAGAAAGCAAAAAGATATGTTGAGAACCTCACACCTGTATTGTTATCCATGATAAGAAGCTAAAGCTCACGTTATGCCCAGAGATAAGACTGGAATTAGCATCTTTCTCCTCTTACTTGTTCTCCAGCCTCACAGAGTAATAAAAACCGAGCTTTCCATTAAGAAACTAAAACATTAATAATGTTATTTTGAATGTTTATAGGAAAATATTTAGGAACGTATTTCCTACAAAAAACGTATTATTATTTAAATAAGAACATTTGTAATTCTGTAATTTTTTAAAACATTCCACTAACAATTTCAGTATAATGTTTTTGATATATATATGATGTTGAATGTTAAAAAAAAGTTCTACTAACGTTACTGCAAGAACACTTTTGATAGTTTGAGAGAACTTGTACAGACAGTTAGCCAACATTCTGAGAACATTCCATGTTAGATGGGATATCTTTCTCCTCAAATCAGCAAACCCAAACTGACAGTTGTGTAGATTAACCAGAGGCTGACGGTATGCTTACAACTCTGGACATCCTGTCCGATGACAACAGAAAAAGGAAAACAAGCACAAATTTCTTTTTAGTCAGAACGTGAGCAAGGCAGCCAAGGTTTCAGCTGTACTTGCAGGTTTCCACAGCTGTACAGATTAGAAAAGAGCAGCAGAGAGCGGCTTAGTGCAGTCTCATCAGAATTAGCCATGAGCATTAAAAAGAGAAAAAACAGATATGCAGGGTCGTATAAGAAGGTTTAAATCAAATGCAATACAGCCACACTTTCAATGGCTATCCATTAAAGCCCACACCAGCAAATGCATCCAGTGCGCAAGCTAAGCATTTCAGAAAAAACCACACACTGGAGTGCAGAGAGCTTACCATCATAAGTTCCTTCTGAAAAGATTTTTTCTCCTTAGTCTCCGTGTTGAGGCAATCCTCCTTCAGTTTCTCCAGCACAGAGGCCACCTTCTCTGGTTCGCTGTCGAGTTCTGCTCTACAGAAATATGACAAGGGAAGATTCACGTATCCCAAAGCATCAGCGAATGCACGCCAGTTTCCCAGATTCTCCATAAGTATCATCCTGACGGAGGCATAAATGTAGGTGAGGAACTTGCAGGGCTTTAGGATTTGCTCCATCAACATTGTGGTTGTAAGGTCTGGCCCACAGAAGTATATAGGCTTAACTTTTCCCAGGACCAGCACATTTTTCACATGTACAAGCCCAATCTTTCCCTGATAGTATCCAATGTACCACTCTTTGGTCCAAAGCTGTCCTTTGAGTTTGATTTTCTCCTCACTGAGCAGGGCGATAATGTCCCCTTTCTTATATTCCAACAAATACTGATTCTTGGTTTGTCTGATAACAGTCTTGATCAGTTTGCCAAACTTCAAGTTGGTGATACAGCGCTCCTGAAACTGTGGGTACTTGGTGGTGATGGCCAGAGGAGACAAAATTATTTTATCAACTTCCTTCTTCTTCAGAAACCTTCTTTGCCCGTTGTTACGCATTCCAGTTTTAGGAGGCGGCTGTGGCGTCTGAACACAAAATTGGGCAAGGATGCAATCCTGGTCATCTTTTACCTGGACACGCAATGTGAAGTCTGAAATCTCATCTGCTTTCTGAGACCTAATCATATAGATTAGGCGACTCACCTTGCCTAGTTTTATCTGAAACCCACGAACAATCCTGGCCTGATCGTTGGCTTTGACCTCATAGTTTGACATGTTGGAATACATGCCTATCTGCAAGTCCTGAGGTCTGACAAGGACAAACTGGTGCTTCCCCCACAGCTGAAGAGCAACAGGTGGGGCAGATTCTGCTTGTTTCCCAACCTCACTGACCAATAGTGTCTTGGGGGCGCAGTCATGCCCAAAAATGGCCACCACAGTTTTGAAAGATGGATGTATGTGTTTGGGTCCATAGAGGCCCAGTGTAACTTTCTTCACCATATGATCCCAAACAGTTGAATTGAAGGACACATGTTGAGTTTGGACTACAACTGCTACATACAAACATGGTTCTAGATTGTCCAGCTGAACCTGAATTGTATCACCGTAAATATAAGCATGTGGAACAGGAGAATACGGCCCTTCTTTACAATCACTTCTGACACACAAAACCTCCGCCGTTTGACTTTCCGTCCGAATCGCCACAGACACCTTCATCTCCAAGGTTATGAATGACTTTATTTCCATGTTGCTTAGTTTGATTTCAACCACTGGACTGACAGTGGAACATCTGTCATTGTTAAGCTCCAAAGGAGGATCTAACAGAGCCTTCATGGAGATCTGCTGAGTGTCACCTGTTGCAACATGGCCTTCAGGAACGTGAATACTGATGTTTGTATCTGGAAGTTGGACTGCTCCTCCACAGCTGTCCAACTTGCAGACAATGTTCGTCTCTACTGGCTGTGTTTGACCCCAGCCTGGGTTCTGACCCAGGGTGTCAAGGTCATGGCAAGACCGTGCCAACTTTCGGTGGTTTAGCCAAGCCGTCCTGAAGTCCTCCCTGCTTTGAAACTGCTCTGGTGAAGGAGCTTTAAGTCCTGTGAAAAACCCAGATGAAGGCAAAGGAGGATTCGACTGAGATTGTAAAATGGACAACTCTGATAAGCTATAAGACCTCTTGCTCCGGAAAAATGGGTTGTCCGTGCGGAGCATCTGCAAAGCTTCAAGATCGGGGTTGGTTGACATGCCGTCAAAGACGCTATTGCTGTACCCTTTTGTGGTGTTGGAGACAGGGGCTGAAGGTGCTATTGAGTCGAAGAAAAGCAGATCCAAGCTGTTGCAGTGGTTTGCCTTTTCGTTACTGTTCTGATCCAGGACGTTACCCACAGACCCATTTAGGAATGGGTTTGTTGAGGAGAGCACGGAGAAAGGGTTGTTGTTGTCGTAAGGCAGGGAGGACTTTAGTGGCACGCTAGTCCATTCCCCGAGCATCTCTAACTCTTTTGCTCCTTCCTCCAAACTGTCCCCAAGATTGTCAATCATACCGCTGTCACTGAGCGAAGAGTCCCTGTAGCCAATCGGCTGCACGTATGTCGAAGGAATGTATCCCATTTCTTTGTTGTTGTGGGCGTACCACCACTCCCCACCAGACGTGTCCAGCACGTAGAGGTGATCACCTCTGGAAAACTTCAGAGTGGTGAAACTGGACGGACAGTAATCCTTTATGGCAACTACCTCTCGTGCTGTCCCAAAAGAAGTTGAGGGGGCCAGACGCAAGGCACTGGGAGAAGGCACTGTAACAGAGAAACATAATGATTGATAAGATGCTCTGATTCGTAAGGGTACAAGGCACTAGCAATCTCAAGCATTGTCATAAAGAAACAGTACACCCAAAAAATTGTTGTAATTGCTCATTCTCATGTAGCTGGAAACCTTTGAGACTTTCCAACATGAGTTATTTATCTGTGTGTTTATTATTTGTGTGTTTTGACACCCCCCCAATCCCCATCCACTTTCAATGTATGCTAAAACAACACCTTACACAATCTGCTTCACAGAGAAAAACAATCATACATCATTTAACTATGCCTTTAATAAAATAAAAATTGTCTTTTAAACTGACCTTTGACATCGATAAGACTGGCCTCTGTCACTCCCTCGTCGAGGTCGATAAGCGTGCCCTCTGATTTACATCTAGGAAGCACATTGTTGTTATTCGTCACTCTGATCCTGTGGGCAGCCATCTTGTCCCTTGCACGGGTTATGCTATTTCACCATTGCTCTAAACCTGACAGTCAGACATTGACAGTTTTCCATTTTGGTTTTTGCTGAGGGAAGAGACAGAACAGACACAATGATTAGCTTTGTGTGGGAGGACAACGGCTTGATACACTGGGTATAAAAAGACAAACTACAATTCGATTATGGGAACATTAAGACAAACTTTAGAGAGATCGCACCTAGAGATTACTGGAGTATAACTAAAGAGACAAACTGGGACAAGATGCGATTCAAAATGTACTGAGATTAAAACTGAGACTTAATCTTGGCAGAAGCTAATGCACAATTTTCTGTTTCATTTTAGAGAGAATTGTAGAACCTGTGGCTTTAGGAGTCAAACAAAGAAAGCTATTAGCAGATGCTGTCTGAAAAAATCTTTTGTGCTCTGCAATCAATTTTTCAAAAGATGCAGCAACAAGATTTCCGTGAGGAAACATCTACAGCCAATGAAGCCATAATAAAATGTAGCTATCAACTGAACTGCCCATACACATTTAATCTTTTACTGTCACCTGACTCAATAACATGGCTTTCCTGTAGCTCAACTGATAAAGCACTGCTTGCAACATCACGGTCACAGGTTCTATTCCCAAAGAATGTATGTGCTGATAAAACAAAGCTAAACAATAAATTAAAACAATGTCTGCCAAATGCAAATGTAGTAACACACAAAAACCTACTTTTACTAACCTATCATTTACTAGGCATAAAAAGGCATTTCACTTTAAAATTCATAAAAACTCTGTATGGAACAAAATAACATTAGCATAGCATTACCTCAAACAAAGCCATAAAGATCCTTATGAAAAACTCACATATGAATAATATAAACAGAGCTGATAATGTAAAACACACCTCTACAAGGAAGCTGGTGTGTGAGTAAAAATGTCTATATCATCGTCAGGGTGTTTTATTCTGCAGGTACTAATGAAAGACGAGCTTATCAGAGGACACCTTGATCTAAAAAAAGATCTTACAGCAGGGGTTGCATCAATTAAAACTAAAGTAACACACGCTGAGCAGGAAAATGAGTAAATATCATCATAAGACTAAATATTTGAGTTTTTGTGACAGCATGGGTCCAGTTAAAAACTCGTAAAAACTTTTAGCGCTTAGGAACTCCCGCGGTGCTACACGAAACGATCAATTTCTGCAGCTTGTTGTGGATTAACGCCGCATCGTTTTTCCGTTTAAGATTTACGGTAAGTGGAGCTACAGTAGTGGCTCTGGGGAAGAAAACAGACTCAATTTCCATGCATGATTGCCTCAACTTTTTCTCCGAGACGATGAGCGCTATTCATCGGCTCTCGGCGTGACAGACATGCAGAGCAACACAGAGATGTTAAACAAGCTATAATTAGTCAGACTAAATAATCAAGAGAGCATGCAAAGAATATCAAGTAAAGGTGAAAGGGTTTCTCTCAGGGGGTCGGCTAATAATGAGTTTGTCCTCAGCAACATTGTACATCAAAAGGTTAAAAAATTGTTTTTATTTATTGCTGAAACAGTTTTTATTTATCTTGAAGGGTCTCTGTATACAAAAAGTAACTTGCACTCGGGGTGTAAAGTAACTGAGTAATTGCACTTTTGTACAAATAAAGTTTACTGTAAAACTGTACACTGACTAAATACATATAACTTAATACTGTTTGATGCAAAATCTACATATAAAAGTTGAATTTTTCTATGCTGTCAGCATCCCTCATGGTTGTAGATACATCAAAAGTACTTAGTCAATGTAGTGATTACAATAATAAGTCGATTTTTGTCTCGGTGGAGTTTGAAACTCAGCCTGAGGATGAAGGTTACAGAGCGACAAGCTTTAATCTCTGATATCGGAGGTTTGATGAACGCTTCAAAGGAGGTAGGCATCTCTGACATGTATTTTTTAAAATCCTTTCACAAAAAACCCTCGCAGAATGTTTCATGCTCACCTTCACCCTTTTCAATGGCCATTTCTTTTAATCTGCTTTTAACAGATGCCCTGAGGTAGGTCAGCATACCATTTGGCTTTTTAGTTTCTGTCAGTACAAGCCCTGAAAAAAATTCTCATGCTTTTATGTTATTCATGATTCAGGCCATCAGAAACTGTCAGCTAATGGCCAAAGCATGAATGAATGAATGAAGAGCTGAAACTATGGGATTTTAAAATATATAGCATTATGGCCTCCCTCCGGCTCCATCCGATCGAGATAAAACATTTTCTTACACTTGGAGCACCAAAAGTAAAGATCTCGTTTTGTGCTCCATGAATCCATGGCTTTCCGGATAGATGTGTGACTCTAAAATCGTGTCAAAGGAGGTATTAGGAGACAGAGGAGAAGCAACTGATGGATTAAAAACCTGGAGGACTGACAAGGGTGTAATCATCTTTCTGATAGCAGCACCTGGGGCTCTCTGCTAAATGGAGAAAGGGAACTATCCATCTGTTCTCAGGATCCCTCTCTATCCCATTTCACAGAAGCACAGGCATGGGCGTCGCTATTTTAAACATGGTGGGTACAGCCATGCCCATGGGAGGAGTGTTGTGATGTCACACGCATATAAATAAACCACACCCTGTGCTAAATGATCTTTTAGCTTGACAGCAAAATTCCTCACTGACTTTCATTACCTGGAAAAAAGGACGACCAGATCAAGCTGACATTGTGTGAATGAACGTCCTATGAGTTTTCAATTTTCAACTATTCCTACCCATAATTCCTCTGTATTAAAATCATGCCGCGAGCTGTTTCCCCCCTTTTTTTAGTTGAACAAAGACTTTCACAAAGCGATGGAGACAAAATCAGTCCTGATGGGCAAATGTGGCCAATTAGCTTCCAACAGTACGAAACCACAGAAACCGAAGCAAATTTCAACAAACTTTAGAGGTAGTCATACTCCTGAATCTTGCATAGGAACGTTTTGAAATATTTTATCTACAACATGAAACGTTCCATCTACAGCACGAAATGCTGGTTATGTATGACTCCCGGATGTCCCAGAAGACAAAGGAGCTCTTATCTCAGAAGCAGCACACAGCTTGTGCGAGTCGAATATGCTTCAAACTGAAGACCTGGGAATTAAGATTCTCTTGAATACATTCCTAGCTCTGTGGATCTCTCACGAAACCCAATGCGAGCATTATTCTCTAATCATCTTCTTTAAACAGATTAAAAAACACTTTTGGACTAAATTCATTCATTCGAACCCGAGCGGTGTCACACCCAAATCAAAGCATCCACCCCCTGCCCTGCGATAAAACACCTGTCATTTGAACGCAATTATTATAATTATAGTTCCAAAATGTTAATGCGGTAATAAAAGCATACGTTTCGTTGATGATACACAGGAGTTTTATAGTGCTTTGACAGGCTAATTGCGTGAACAATCCAAGCAGCATTCGCGAAGGTATCCCGCCACTCAATAAATATGAGTTCTTCATATTTCCCGCTTGGCAAAGGCTAAAGTAATTTCTTCCTTCACTGACCCCACCAGTCCCTGCTGGAGTGTGTGAGCTCTAAAACAAAGATTTACTCTGGGGCACGGGCGTGTGAACTACAGCTAATATTTCAAAGTGGCCATGAGAGACAAATTTCTGAATTAACAAATGTTTTTGCGAAAAGATCTCATGGAAATCTATGCATTAAAAAAACACATTTTAGTGCATAGATAATCAACATGGCACTGAAAGCTTTTTTCCTCAGTAATCAAACCCACAACCTAGTGCTCTGGTCTAGCAATTCTTGCATGCAGAATTTGAACCTGCATCCCCCATACGAGCACCACAGCTGAACATGCCAAAGCATGCGCACTTACTACAGCACCACGGCTCTGTTAGTTTAAACACTGATTGTACCAAAAGGTTTATTTATAGTCTACAGCAAGCGGAAAACGAAGACATCATACTGTTGCTTCTGTTTCGCTCTGAATGTAATTTGCATAAACGAATACAGAAAAAACACAAAACTCTGAGCCAGTGAATTAAGTTCCTAAACCCCTGCTGTACCTCTCCAAAAGCAAAAATGGTGCCAAATGACATTGCATTTGGGAGGTCTGGATTAGCTGAAGCTTAAACAAAGTCCTCAATAAATGAACTGCACTGTTTGGCGTCAAGTTCGGCCTGTACTCTCGAGAAACGCTCTACATAACAATGAAGACTTCTCCCTCAGATACTCCGTAGCGCCGCTCACCTCTGTCCCTCTACAGAAACACTTTGAAAGACGTTTAAACCGAAAAGTGTTAACAGCCTTGGAATATTTACCTCAGGAGGCATGTCTATAAAACAACAAGAGTCTCAGGGGCGTTTAAGAGGGATTACAAGCACTGAGTTTTGTGCCGAGTACCCATTTATTATGAACCAGAACTCCGTTGTGCTTTTGGAAACTGATGACGATTGTGGGTTTCTTCTCTTTTTTTCTTGGGTGGCTCAGTTCCTCAGGGAGAAAAAGCACTAAAAGTCTGTTTCAACTAAAGCCGCAAGAACTACAAAGTGCAACAGTGCTGATTCATGGTTAAGTCCACTCAGATTAAGAGTTTGTGCCAAGTATTATAAAGAAACGTCTACATTAAAATATAAGTGTGTACATAACTTTAGAGGTCTTATGCTAATGCCCCCATAGCACCATTCATCCCTGCCACCGGTGGAGCTGTCGAGCATTAGAGTAAAGCTTCTATAATCACAGTCTTTTTAGTAAGTTGCTTGAAATCAATTTTATTGATGTTTGGGTGAACAGCTTAATACCATAAATGCACACAACACACATTAAAGTACCTGAAATCAAGTTAACATTTTAGCCCGTTGACGTTTCCCTAATTTGCATGAACCGAATGTGACATTTGCTTCACTCATATGCGCGACCAGTTACAGGATCCAAGTTACAACGTTTCATTTGTTTTCTGAATTTTATCTGCTTGTGGGGGTGTGTTGTGTTAGCGAGTCCTTGGTGGAAGAAGAAACCCTGCGGAGACTAACCCGAGCGAAACCATGAAGTCAGACCTCATTATAACAGTGCACACACACTCTCAAACGGCTCTCTGGAGCAGTACTGACAGAAAGCAGAAATCTGAGCCCATTTATCATTTAACATGTTTGTGCCGCTACAGTCATATTTGACATTACACACTAAATGTGGCCTGAAATTGAATTAAAACCCAAAGTGAGGGATGTGTGTGTGTTTGGCTACTGGGATGGTGTGGTCACGTGTCACATGTCTTAAGTTACACAACCATGGAGATATTTTTTATTACTTTACACTGTGCAGCTGGAATTGGTGATATTGCATGACACATCCAACGGTACGAGCCAAAGGCATCAAATGCTACTTTATCAGAATGATGATTTAGTTCAGTTGAGAAAAAAAAAAAGTCTCATGACGATAATTCAACATCCAAACATTTTCTTTATAACTCGGATGTTACTAACTCGAAAATGAATCTGAAACTCGCTACCGAGGGCTTTAAATGGAATAAACACTGATGACTCAATTTTCTGACACAATTACAAAGTCACACATTGAAACTTTACTGTAAGATGAAAAAATACAGTACCATAACTTATCAACACGCAGCCTACAAAAACATGTAGAAAAAGGCACCTGCTGAGTGGTTTACCTCCAGAACAAGAATACCAAAACTGTGTGTCTGCTTTGGCAATAAACAAAATTGATCATTTCATCTTGTGCCAGTCTTAACACCTTGTAGCCAGCTGACAAATATGAAATATTCATCTACTCAATTAATCTTTGATTTGTTTCTTATCTTGTTAGCTACAACTTTATTACTATTAGAATGCTTTACGGTAATAAACGGAGCTTAAAATAGTCTCCCCTCTTGGTCTGATTAATACACTCAGTAAATACTTGTGTTCATTAACCAAATGAACTCAGAAGCACTAAAAATACACCCTGAATCAGCTTGATTACGAACACTCGCAAACATTTGCCACAAAAAAGGAAAGAAAGAAAGAGAGAGCGTGAGAGAGAGAGAGAGAGAGAGAGAGAGAGAGAGAGAGAGAAATTTAAGAAGAAAGAATTTTATAAGGAGGCATTTGGGAAGGGTTAGGCATTCTCCTGGACAACCCCTCACTGTTTACAGAAACAGGAAGTGGCCACACTATGACAGGAAGTGCCCTGGAGAGACTGAGAAAAGAAAAAACAAGAAACAGAGAGACAGAGTCTGGCAGACAGCAAGAAGAGGGGGAAAATAAAGGAAATGCTTGTCTGATGAGTAGCTCCTATCCCTCCCGTTCACCTCCTGCTGTAGTGAGTGTCTGAGCTCCCTGCAGCTGGAAATGGCCTGCCACAGACCCAATTTAACATCACTCCTCAGCTGAGAGAACACAAACAGCACCAGAATCCCACTCATAACCCTGAGCTTCCTGCAGGGCAAATACAGGAAGCAGAAACACTGAAGAATACAACAAAACTACAGATTGTTTGCTTGTGTCATTTCACTGAATTAGTAATGAAGGTGAAATGTTGCTAAATGTTTACATACTCTCCTATTTTACATGCAATAATCAATATAATTCAACATAAATGCAACAAAAAGGCAGCACAACAAATACTATCACAACATAAATAACAATTTTCTTTCAATTTTAGCAACAAGAATTAAGATTTATTTGGCATTTGATTACTTTAATGGTCCTACAACAGGCCTCTATTTTTAAAATTAAACTCAGATTTCTTATTCTTTCTTTCGTTTTACTGTGAAATACGACCGCAACAACCGTTTTCAAAAGGTTTCGTGCGATTCCCACACTCCCACACTAATCGAGTAAAGAGTGAAGACGGCTAGTTTATATATAAACACATCTGTGACTAATGAATCAGCACCAGGACCAGTAGGTTAGACAAGCGGCTTAAGTTTGAGCTCCAGACTGCTGATTATCTCATGCTTGAGTCCTGAAAACAAACCGCCCAAGTCTTAGTCTTAGTCTTAGCTGAAGACAACCTCTGATGTCATAAACAAAACAATCTCTCCATTTGACACACGGGCAGAGCAAAGAGGAAGATATAATTCTAGGTTATTCTGAGTAATGCTTACCCTTAGCTAAACTGAAACACAGGCTGTCTATAATAGTGCCATTGGTGCGTTCGTATTGCCTTCCAATCGCATGACCGCGTGTTTATTTTCTTCTGAAGAGCGGCCAATGGCAGGGCAGGAGGAATATGGTGATGTTTGCAGAGGGAGTTAGAAAGTGCAAGGGTTTCTGGGCAAAGCCAGCTCGCCTTGGGATAAACTCAGCAAAAAGCTTCAATTTACTTACAATGAAATCTGTGCTGATGGCCAGAGCTCTGAAATGTTAAATCCTCGTAAAACGATCTGGCGTTTTATGCCCCGTCTTTTTTTATTTACGCTTTACTGCCATCTGACTCAAGGGGGGTTTTAACACTGCTGGTCTAAGCCGATTCAACATGACTTCATACAGCAGACATGACACAAATAATTAAAACAGCAAACCTCTGCTGATCTCTGTGGATTACCACAGAAAGTGATTTTAACTTGTCCCACAGTTTGTATTTTTCTTTAAACACTTATATTAATTCTTCCACACAACAAATATGTACTTTGTTTGAGTGGAGTTTAAATTCTGCTTTAAAGATGGCACTACGTTTGTAGGCGGAGCTAATCCCTGTGGGTGGAGTTTGCTCCCTTACGAGCATTGACATCATATATTTTACTGGCATCCTTGCACCTATTGTGCAAAAAATACTGTTTACTTGCTTTACGCAGGCATACACTTGTTCGTATCCCTTTCTTGTCCCTTACACTTCCATTGTAAATAAAATACAGTCGAAAATTGTTTAGTTAACTATTTATATTTTTTATACTTTTTTAACAGCATCAGTTAGTCACTATTATATTCTACAAGAACAAACTTTTTATTGGAATCGTATGTAGCTGCATTATACAAAATGCAACGAATGCACACACACACACACACACAAAACGTTAACCTAAAGTAGCAGGAGCCATTTGTTCTGCGAATCATGTATAATTAATAACTCGAGTAAGTTGAAAATAAATTGTTAATATAGGTGGGGAAGCTGAAGTCTTGTTGAAAAGCGAGGCTGGGCTATGCCACAGGTCAGTCCTGTTTCATTGAAACTCTGAAAGGAATGTGAGAGGAGGGGCGAAGGACATGAGGGAACAGATGAGGGGGATTCAAAGAATGGAAAAGACCACCAGGGTGGTCGTGACATCAAAACCTGATAACCACGGCAACAAATAACCAAAACCAAGAAACAACAGCTTTCCTGTCTATCATGGTATCCATAGTTTCTGCCAAAATACCATTGCAACCACTACATTAGTCACTTGAAATTCTCCACCAGTATTCTCACACAAAGATATTAAAACAACAGAAACAGCCCTGTTTTATCACATTACTCCCTTATGATTATACAGTAAGAGCAATAACTGTACTGCTATTTTGGCAGATACTGTGTGGTTTTCCATGTTTACAATGGGTTTGCATTGCAATGACCATTTCTAACAACTAAAAGAAACATCAGCAATAGCAGGCTTTGAAACAAACACAGACAACCCTGATATATTGGTGTAGTCACTGGAGATCTACAGAGTTTGAGAGAAAAAAGCAAACATGAAACGACAGAAGAGAGAGAAGCAACCGCTTTCATTGCATTAAATCTGTCATTTTGGGGGACCTGCAGACCAGACGCTTTATAATACAGTAAGTTTACGCTTTATTGTACATGCACAATGGGAACAGAGGAGCGGGTTTCTCATCTTGCGCGCAACTTCAGGTGAAAGCGCACGGAAAGCAGCGCATGTAACGGCGATGCATTAATAAACACTTTAAAGAAATGAAATAAATAGTCGCAAACCATTTGCATGGCCGAAAAAAGCCGGAGCAACTCACCCGTGTGTGGCTTGAAGAGATGCACAATGCTGGATGTTCATCCGAGCGGAGACGGTCACATTTCGGGGTCGCTCACTTCACTTTCCGCCGCTTTGTGGCTCTTTGGCAGACCCGTCTCTCATCTCGCCGGGGCGGGGCCAGGGCCCGCGTGACGTCACGGAAGGGCGCGGCCAAGGCGCCTGTGGGCGTGGCCTGTCACTTTTTTTTTCCCCTTTGCGTGTAATTTGCATAATCAATTAGTTGTCGTGACGATGAGGTCGATGTTAACATCCTCTAATCACACGTATCATAATATAGGATATGTAATAACATATTTACAATATTTCATATATAATAAAATATATACCCTGTAAACCATAAACATTATGGTATCAGATGCTGAAAGATCTGCGAGCGATAAAAATCAGCACATAAACACAATCTAAAAACTTCTCACATCGACCCCTTTGTTTTCAAATGTGTTGTGTGTTTTCGGCACGCCGGCATAAAGAAGCCAGGACACAGCTCTCAGCTGGGAATATGAAGCTACAAAAAGCTACGAAACCTTTATGTCTATACACGAATGTGTAGGAGTTTTTGGGGAGGCCCTCAAGGGGCCCGTGGAATAATCCTGATAGAAACACTGTTATCTCCGAGACTGTGTGGCTGCTGTTGTGCGACAAGGAGAAAGTGTATTGAAAGTCAAACCGAGAGAGAGATGAGAGAGTATGAAACATAAAACATAAAACATAAACATATTAAACTGTACCCTCACACTGAAGCGTCGAGGTACATAAGCAAAATACAATAATTAGACATCATGGCGTGACAACTCTTCTGCGTGGTTTACTTTGCTCGCAGGAAAAAAACGTGGATCGCAATGCAGTTGCACGTCAACTTGAAAGACAGCCGTAGTTACGCATCTATGGAGCGGAGATCGCACAGTTCATTAAAGTCCCCGTGTGTTGTTGTCAAAGTTAGTGAAGAGGGGTTTGTGTTTAGAAGGCTGTGAGGTGATAAAACACAAAGACACGCACAAATAAACACACAAGAGAGACTGATCATTCACATCTAAAGGTTATGTGGAAAATTAGCATACAGCCATGCAAGCAAACAGTTCATTAGGTGAGAACCGCTCTGTGTGTGCCGCGTTTTGTTGACATTTGTACAGTCTCAGCACAGGCCTTGTTTTTACACTTATACACTAAATATTAGCCTGTGGGGAAAATAGTGTTGTGAAAAACCCGGCATGTCAAATTTGTTTGTATAATGACTCGAATTCAGTGCCAGCCTGAATATAAATACCAGAAAAGTGGAATTGAAGCATGGTACTTATAATATATACCATAATACTGAGAGATAACATACTCAATTACAACGGTTTTACACACTTTTTACACAATGTTTAAGCTTTAAACATTGTTATATTACATGACTCTTCTTTAGTTCATTAAAACGTCTGCTATTTAAATGTTTTACGCTTTTCAACTGGAGTCGAAATGATTTTGAATACTATTCAACAGCATGTCACAACGTGAATAGAAGCTAAAACGTTCTTCTAACGTTAGGTACAGTATCTCCAGAGAACGGATTGGACTGTTTCTGTGGTCTTTATTTGCATGTTTCTGCACACAGAAGGTATTTCTGAATGCCCGGTTACATTCTCAGCCTCTGAGGTTTTGCTGGGAACTGAACTAGACAAACACACATGGGCCAGAACCTTATCTGAGTTCTGTTTGAGCTCTGCGGTCACGTTCTCGCACGTGACTGAAAGTAAACACAAAAGATTGCGAGAAAGGACTTTTTTTGAGCACAAGAATGTAATTGGATTAAAACGTGTCTCTCTCAAGAGATCGTATGATAATATTTAGGCTGTGCGTGGGTGCTGACTGACAAACTGAGGCTAAAGGAAAATTAAGAAACAATGATTTCTGCATAAGTGGGCTGGAAATACTTTCTGCAGTCAGTATAATCTGTTAAACATGGCACAGTGGGCTTGGACGTCTTCCAAACTTCTGTTAACATGAAAACTCCAGAGAAAAAGACGGGAATAAAGTCACACACTGATGCAAGACATTGTAATTAAGATTTAAACAGAACTGGATCGCAAACAGAGCTATATTTCAATTAATATTTAGGCTGTGTGTATAGACAGTAAGACCTATGGCATCTGAAGCACTATTTTGTGAGGTGTTTCTTTCAGGCAGGATACTGCCTTAGAATTATTTAGGCTGTAGGTTTTGGAACAGATTCAGATTTCCAAGTACTTTACAGTAAAAACGGCCCATTTTAGTAAGAAAAGAGCTGCAGGGCTGAAATGCATTGTGGGAACTGGGGAACGTACATGCTGATTTATTTGATTGCCCTCCTTGCCATTTCATTTCCCTTTGTACAGGAGTCACATTTTCCTGATAGAACCAAGACCCGTTTAAGCGACCGTGACTTTCGAAAAGAAATCATCCAATCCCATCTCGGCCTGAAGTGTTTTAAGATCTCATTGGTTACAGCTTGACCTGAGATGTCATGAAATAGTTGATTGACAGTTAAACTCACCTTCTCAATGATGTCACCTTTAGATTTTGTATCTATATGTCATTAATATGAAATAATTTCAGTATCACAGTTTGCATTATAAATTCAGCGGCGTTCTTGGGAAGAACTGCAGAACCAATCTCACATTCTCAGATTTTATATCCTAGATTCACGGGTCTCAACCTGGGAAACCTGTGTGAAAATATTGATGGTTTCTGTCGTCCTTTTGCTTTGTGATATGTGCTGACATTTCCAGAGCCTCAGGGGTCTGTAACCCTCAGAGGAAATATAGTAATAGTTGTACTGAAGTACAATGAATTGCTTTTCTTGCAGAGCTTACAGGAGCACACCAAATCACAGTAAACATAGTTTGTTCGTTTGTAATATTTTTCGCTTTAATATTTGTAGAGATGGTGCTTTAAATAAGAAGAACTTGGAGATGCAATTTTGTGGAGAGGTCTTTAGTGAGCTTGGAGCAAGCTAAAAATACGTTTAGTTGCCAAAACGTTAGCTTTTGTTGCAAAAAATAAAAGCTAAAACGAACGTTCCTATTTGGTTCCCAAAAAGCAAAGTGCAAAAACAAGTGGGAACCAAATAGTAACGTTAGGGGAATGTTCAAGTGTGCTAGAGACGAACTGAATTGAAGGCATGTTTATATGTATTAACTACCATCACTAAAATAAACACTCTATGCACTTATTCTGTATGAGCCTATATTTGTAATATGCTGTATGCTCATATTTTTAATATTCTGCCCTCAGATTGCTCTTATTGGTCCATTCTTTTAAAATAAACTTAAGTGCTGCATCTCAAATACCTGTTTTTGGCACTCACAGTGCAAAATAAATGAATTGTGCACACCTAGCATATACACGCCTGGACCAACCATTAAACCAGTCGTACAAATTAAATGTAGCGACACTTTATGTGCAGATACGGTGAAAGAAAGTTGCTCCCTAAATTCATCCTTTGAAAGCCCCACCAGAGGCATCAAAATGCCACTTCTTCACAAATTTGCATCGCCGACAACACTAATTTTGACAAATCAAGACAATTACTGTCGCCCTTTAAAGCTTTCCTGTGAGAAATGTGATTATACATAATCCTCAGGTCAACACTTTCTTATGATGACTGTAATATTTCAGTGTTGCAAAATGTCATTTAGCTCATATATTTAAGGAATACCTGTCAGTTGCAAATAAGATCTCCTAAATATTACTGTTTTCTTCTAGACAGCAAATAGATTGAGCAAAATAGAGATTTTTGCTTATTTTAAACATTTTTACATTTGTAAAACTTTCCGCCAACAACTTAAGAGCAATGTTTTTGATATATATGATGTATAATGTCAATGTTAGCCAATGTTCTGAGAACGTTGCCTGTCAGCTGGGTCAGAGCAATGATAGAGCAATCTCTACATAATAAAATCTGAGATTCTTTTCTGTCCAACCAGCTGCTGTTTTTTGGCTTGTAAAACAGCGACCAGTTGTTTTAAACACACAGATCTTCAGACTCGTGTTCAATCTGTTGGTTAATTAGGGATTAAGTCGTTTTCGTCCAGGGTCTTTCAAAAGACCATTGGTTGCCATGGTAATGTGATTATGTCATGATACAGCCTCTTTGTCTCATTTGCTAAGGCTTCAGTGGGACTGTCTCAATCTTAATTAGATGCAGGAAGACTGAAGATACGGCTTCCGAGTTTCAGAGATTCCGAGTTTCAGCCCTAAACGCTCCTCACGTAAGAAGTCCTTCACTTCTGCATGTAATTTGTGATGTAGCTCTAAAAATAGATATTTCCCAGCTATGCCACAACGTAAGCTAGTTTCCTCTTCCCCAACTTTCTTCAAAATGTCAAACTCTTTTAAAAGATAGCAGGTCAGCGTTTTCCTAAAGAAAGTTTACCTAAAAATGAAAATTCTGTCATTACTCACCTCATGCTGTTCCAGAGCCCATATGACTTCATCTTTTCATTGGTAAACACAAAAATGAATTTCATGGAATATCTTGGAATGTAAGTGGATAGTGAACTGGAGGCATGAAGCTCAAAATATCAAAAATGTGACATACGTAAGCAGTGAAAGTAACATAGCAGTTTGGTTCAAAAGGGTAGCTTGTGGCACTAGCACTGTTTACAGCTAGCACAAACTGTGAACGACAGGATACCATTCAATGCGTCTTATTCAAAGCTTTTTAACACCGTCACTTACCGTAAATTGCCAGAGGCTGGTTTCTTGCTATTAGCGAACAATAAGGCATTTAGTATAGCTATCGTGTTTTGTTTACTGTACGCATTGTTACACCAGAGAAGAAAATTCACACACTGTGATTAAAAAGTCATTCGAGCATTCAGTAGCTTGTTTAAAATGGTCTTTTAATAGTATAATAGTGTAGCATTAATCTGCAACTAGATAATCTTACATTTATACTTGGTCTATTCCACCAGCCCTGCTGTATAAATGAAGAAACGCAGCATTTCTCTCTCTCTGGACTGTTTTACAGCTGTCTGATGGAGTGGAATGGCCTGAAAGCTCAGCTCAGTGCTTAGAAGAACCCTTCAGAAATCACTGCTCACTTCTTCATATGCAGAAGGAGAGAGACATACGGTGTCCTGCTCTCTCCGGTTGCCACAGTAACATCCATAATCCATGACAGTGTGACAATTGATGAAACAGTTTCCGTCTGACAGAGGGTGAGACTGTGGCCTGTCACGCCCCCCAACAGCACTAGAAAACACGTTGAAAAAACGTTTACATTTATCTCATGTGGAAGATGTTTTGGTTCAAAGCCACATAAACACACAAACAATTTAACATTAAAGAAAACCTCTGTCACGATTTCTGTTGTATAATTAAAACTTTGTTTATTAAAAACGCTATCAAAATAATGTTTTTACGGTTTTGTTGAATTATTTATTTTTATTTTATATTTTTGTGTTTGTTGTTGTGATTCTGTAAAATGGTTGATTATTATTAACTTAAACAGTCACACAAAACTGCATTAGCAGAGATATGAAACCTACACATATGGATACAGTAATACAGTAAAATGGATACTCATTCTCGCACCCCATCTGCATGCTTCAATAATTCACCCTTTGAAGATTTACAGTCAACAAACGATGAATATTAACAATACTGGAGAACATATGGGGCACATATAAGCCGAGACAGGAAGAGGAAATAGACAAAGCTACAGAATAGATGTACTAGATGTAGTTTCCTATTTAAGGAGCCTTGGTTCTTTTCCAGGAAATGTATTACTTTTTGTATTTTTGCAGTGTGTAAATATAAACATATGCTGTCTGTAAACATTTTTCGCTATAGTTTTGGGAATAAATAAATACTATTATAATTTTTTGACGTCTTAAAATATGGTCTGACCATCAAAATTGCATTTTGAGAAAAATGTTGTTGGGTTAACTGTGCTATGGGGCATCAACATAAAGTTTTAATATTAACTTGTATTCCAAAAATGACCTGCCGAAGTCCCTTTAAAATTGTATATAATTTAATTTTAGCTACAAAAGTCATTGCAGACAGCAGAAATCCCAAGCAAGAATATGAAAGCAAACCGTTTTGAAAAAAGTCCTGCCTGGACATGATGCAAAGCATTGCATTATGGGAAATAAGTGGATTCTGTTATTGCATAAGCCGATAATGTTCAACAAATAAAATGTAGCTTTTCTTCGTTTCAATGTTTGTTTACTTGAAATGGACTTAATAATTGAAAACCCTGAGGTTGTCCAAAATTAATAAACAAACAAACAAAGACTCTTATCTGGCCTCCAGGCATTTTTCCACCAACAATTACAAACAGATTAGAGCTGTTTCCACAATTGAAAAAAAAAGCAACAATTTAATTTTTTTCTAGTGGTGGAATCAGTTTATGTTAACGCTCAGAGTGTGCAGCGCTTTGAAATCTTGGATTTGTTACAACTTAAACATAAAGGATTCTTGAACTGTTTCCACATTTGCAATTAGTGCAGGAATGTGAATTTATTATTTATTGTGTAAACAAGAAATAATATTAAACAGGTCGTAACGTGTTCTCACAGCTGGTTATGTATCCAAACATTTTTTAAACAAGGTAATGTTTTAAAACGTTCCAATAACAGCTTATTATGATAAAAAGTTCTATTAACGTTACTTCACGAACATATTTGAGAACTTTGAGAGAACGTTTAGCGAACATTAGCCAATGTTCAGAAAATGTTCCCTGTTAGCTGGGATATTGAGGTAATCTGACTCTGGCTAAAGAGCTTATCTCAGTCCAAAACTCTGACCCCTGACTAAAAGCGACCTTCATCCTGGATTTCCTGTTCTTGTCCCTGCCAGTTACCAAAAGGAACCTCTGACATCTGCTGTGGCCCTGTGACTCAGACAGGGTGAGGACACACAAGCTTCTTCATGAGTGTGGGTTTGTGTGCATTTCTGTGCGCTGTGTTTAGTGAACGTTTGTGGTCTCTGTTTATCTTCTTGCGTTTATTTGTTTCTAAATGTTTGAAAGCTCGCAAATGTGAATTTTTATGTGTGTGTTGACATTGTAAGGTGAGACCAGACCGAACTGTCGTCGGGTGCGAAAAAGCAACAAGCAGCCAATTCATTACAAGTGTCGCATAATCCGCCTAATCCAGCTTAATTACAGGCCTGTGTTGTGTGCTAAGCTTGTTTACTACAGGAAGATGATGAGACAATGTCTGCGAGGGTAAATGACTGAATATTTCACAGCTTGATTTACATTTTAGACTGCGTCAGCAAAAATGTGATTTATACAGAGGTGGGAAACAGTGTCTGGAATTTGTAATTTGCTTTGCAAAATTGTTACATAAACATGAAAGCAGTAATAAAGATCCCATCATATCAGATTTGGACTTTTAGTTTGTGGTAATAGTCCATATGCTGCTGTATGAGATAAATAACCTTTAGCTGATATATATACACTTAAAGTTTACAGGCCTGGAAAAACACTTAAAAAATATTGATCTCGCACTCATACATTTCATCCAATCGAATGCTCTAGAATGTCCCTCCTCCTGAATAATTAATTCCACTGTTATCTGTTCATTCACTGTTGTGTGTGTATGTTTGATTGTGTCGTGGGATGTTGAACGTAACCAGTTAATCTGTACGACGTGTAAGGTTAAGCCATGTTTCCGGTTGTAATTACCGAGTTAGGCTGACTGACCCAGTTAATGGCTGTTTACAATATATGACCCTTGATTTCCAGCCAAACAAATTCCACACTCCAGATCAAACCTTGCTTCTCCAGGCAATGCTGGATGCCAGATATTGATCAGGCTATTGTGCTGACAATCGAACCCGCAACCCTTTATATCATATATGAGGCTTCAGTAAAACAGGAGACTACAGCCAGTATTCTTTATCTCATCTCATATTTTATTGCAGCATGAAAAACACCGTCAAAGTCAGATGTGGCCTTCAAATATTGAGATTTCAAGGGCGAGCAAATGACTAAATAAGATGGTATTTACTAGGCCGACATTATAATTCTATATGATATGATATTGCGGTTTAACTTCGAAATGTGTGTGTCAGTATCAAAGACTATATTAATACTATATGAATAAACAACCCTTTAACATTTAATAAAGTAATGCAAAATGATTATTGTATAGCATGTACACACTCTCAGTAAAGCATCACTCTTTGTTGTAGGTGTGGCGTGTGACTTTTTCAGTACTTTTTACAAAGCGAACATAAATCAGCCCAACAATTTTGTACGCTGTTGTCCTTTATTAGCAGCTCTTATGTGTAACAGAGTGTCTTAAGTGGCTTAAGTGACTGGAAAATACGGACTGTAGCATATATTCAGGTCAGATTACACCCTATATAGTGACCATGCTTTATTGTTTGTGAGCAAGAGGATTTTTTTAACAAGCCAAGTCTGCCATCTAGCGTTTAAGAGCCGCATTACAGGTGAACAATAAACGATGTTCAACACTGTCTGGATGTGCTTATTATGTCTGATAAGTGAACTAAACAGGCATCAGTGAGCAGAAATACAGATTATTGGTTTGTATTCACAGATCAGTATTTCTGATGTGTTTTATATCAATTTTATTCACACGTTTTAAAGGACGTTCGGGTGGGTATGTAAATAAAGGCAAACAGCCTGCCAGTCAGTCAGTCCATCAACAATATCTGCAGTATTTTATTTGCAGACTTTAAACGTGTTAAAGACTTTAAAAGTGTTTGTAAAATGTGCTTATAAAGTGTTTTCGGACGCTAGAAAGGTTTTCATAGCGGTATATAGAAAAATAGCAGCAGCGCCCTCTTGTGGTCGTATTTATTTTCACCCTCCGGTGAAAAGTTCACCTGCTCCGTTTCTCCGTTTCTTGTAAACAGACAAAAAAAGTTAGTAAACATTTCTGTCCCAAACAGAGCAAACGCGTTTATTCCTCAGACCTTTAAAAGGTGATTCAGTGAAAATCTTTGCAATCATTTCTAATGTTTTGTTTTTCCTTTTATAAGTATTTTCTTGCTGACAGTAAGTCTTATCATGCAAACTTTACATAAACATCACTTGCACCTGCTGAGTTTTAAAATCTCTGTGTTTTAATATTTGTGCTCAAAGTTTATTTCCTTAAAACCTTTAACTGTTTAATAAAACAGAATAAATGACTTTAATTGTCATACTTTTAATAACTATTGGGTGGCCTGGTTTAATCAACCAAAACCTAATTCATGTTTTCTGTCAAAAAAACCCACCCAGTTAGAGAAGAAGACAGTTTGATTGACAGGCGCAACAACCAATCAACAGTCTGCCTGTTGCACTTACTGTAAGTGTGTGATGTTATACAAAATAAAAATGAAATGAAATTAATAGTCAAATTAAAATGAAATGAAATGAATAGTCATTTTCATAATCATGGCTCAAATTGAATCAAATTGAAGACTGAGAGATACAAAGACTTATTTATTCTGCTGTATTGTACAGAGGCAATTGTTTGCTGTTAGATCACAGTGTGGACCTCCCATTGACTGTATTAAGTTAAATACAGTTATTATGCAGATCTCTGGGATGCTTGATTCTGATCAATTGCACATTGAAATGTAAAATATTTCATATGCTAAACTCATATCACTCCACTGTATTTTTCAGCTCAAGGTATCAAATCCACTCAATGTAATATTTTATGTCCATTTATTAATTTATTTGGTAAATAGCCACGTACAGTAACATATAGTAAGTTACAGCCGTTACCGCAAAATAAACCCAGAAGAGTTGATCAGGAACCCTGTCTGTCCCCGGTCTTATTTTAAACCCTATCTTTAAACTTTTGTTCAGGTCTTACAGTCCTTGTGGGGACATTTGACCCCCAATGTGGACAAAACCTGACTACACACACACTATCATAGACTGAATCAAGATAATTGATTTATCATGCCAAAACAACAGCACCCATGATTGAAAGGTCATATGAAGTTGTCCGTCACACACGGCACTCTCGTATTGCAATGCGGTGAACAGATCAGTACACGAGGATGGAGAGATGAGTTATTGATCTGTTCACTGGCTGTTATAACCATCTGACCCCACAGAAGGGCCGTCAGGACACCAGGCCCCACACAAGATGTGGCGTTGGGTGTCAACAACAGTTTGCTTGTGCTGCGAATACAAGGCCACAAAGACTTAATTAACAAAGTGGAGAAAACGGTCTGACAGTCGCCAAAACAACCGCCTGCTGGACAATCGGTTTTCTGTTCACTCGCCTATTGCTTGGAAGACTTTACCCAAATTAGATGTCAAAATGGACAGATTTTGAAATGCACTCAGCCTCAAAAAAAAAACATGTCAAATTTTCATAATATTATGTATTTTTCTGTAATTACAGTTTTTTATATAATGTTTTAAATTATATTTTTATATTTGTATTCTCATTTGTATTCAGACAGTCCATTTTGTTTAGGGTAACAAAGACAAAAATTGCTGCATTAAAAATGTTTTGTTTTCAATCCTGTGAGGTCATGAACCCTGATAATGTAATGTAGGACTGTCTCTAATTTCAGAACAGTGTGTGTGTGTGTGTGTGTGTGTGTGTGTGTTAAAGCTGTTTAACAGTCCACTGGTGTTTTGCACACACGTCTGGCCAATACTGAAACAGAAAAGGAGAAGCTAATCAACATGCCACCCCACTCACTTCCTCTAACACACTGTTGTCATCCACAGAGATGCCCAACAACAAAATACTTGTGTGTGCTTATGGGCAACACAACTTCCAGAAAAGATCAAAAGGAGAGCAAGAAAACAAACAGGTGAAAACATATCCTTATGGCCTAGAGCTGGAGGAGAAGACAAACGTATGGAAGAGGAACAGAAGACGAACAAATAAATCTGCCATGTTTTTTCTTTCGGTAAATCAAAAAGCACAAATACAGTTACAGGTCTAGTTACAGATTTGTAAGTTACAAAACATGACAGCAACAAAGAAAGTGGGACAAAGAAAACAACGTTAAACAGATTAAACAAACACAAAAAAGTTTACAATTTGTCAAAATTAAAAGGGGATAAAACATTTTGCATGTGTATAAAAGCATTATATTGTTAAATATAAAATCAGAGCTTTGTAGATAAATGTGGGCTCAGAAATGTAATGTTGTACTTTGTGTGTATATGTGTGTGTGTGTGTGTGTGTGTACAAGTGTGCATATTCACTTTGTATCTCTTTTGAAATGTGTGTGTAGTGGAGTGAGAACAGGGTCAGAAGCTGATTGGTCAGTTCCAATGATTGACAGCTCGGAATCTCAACACAACACCCGCCTCCCTTACAGACCTATAAATGTTCTGTTTTCTCACCCTGTCCTCAATCGCCCTGTTCTGACTCTCTCTCTCTACTGGTAAGTCTATAGGTTTATGATCTTTATTTTTACTTCTATTATTGCGTCTTTTCGTCTTTTTTAGTGCATTTAAATTGCATGCACTTCCTGAACTGAAAACAATGTTGCAAAACTAGCTAACTTATTTAACACTTCATAAATCAGCTCCAAACCTCTTGCCAGGCATGAAGAGAAATAAGTCGTTTGAAAAAAGTTAAAGCGCTTGAAAGTGTTCCAGTTATTTTAATGTTTTTATCACGTCACCCCTACAGGCTACTGTAATACTGACTGTAAATATTCCAGAAATACATAAAGATGTCAGACCTGGAAAACTGCCTGGGCACCATAATTGAAATCTTCCACAAATACTCATCAAAGGAAGGGGACAAATACAAATTAAAAAAGAGTGAACTCAAAGAACTGCTCACCCATGAATTCCCCTCCCTTACTGAGGTAAGATCTTGCGAACGTAAGCTAAACTTTCTCTTGAAAGTTTGAGTTTTTTATTCATAGCAATTTGTTTTGTTAGACTTGCAAAAACCGAAGCGAAATGTACAATTAAAAAGCTATTTTAATTGAATGAAATAACCCATGTTCCTTCTCTCTTGCTCGCCCAGCATGTTAAAGATCAAGCCACGATGGACAGTTTAATGGAAAGTTTGGACACCGATGGAGACTCGGAATGCGACTTTCAGGAGTTCATGACCTTTGTCACCATGGTTACCATCTGTTGCCATGAGTTTTTCGAACACCACGAAGACGAATAATTCGACTTCGACACTTTTATGAAATAGTGGGTTTCCGTAGCTTAATGAATTACTTCCATTTTGGTTTGTTCTTCATATGATGTTAAAATTGTAGTTTTGTTTGGTCAGAATGCCCATGTTGTTTTGTTTTCATTTGGCTCAGTTTGTTCAATTATTTGAATGCACTTAAAACCAATTGATAATTTATTATAAATCATGGTTTATTGATTTTGCCTAAAAGTTTTTTTCCAGAACATTCCCAGAACTCATCGGGCGAAACGCAGGGCAGATCTGCTTGTGAAATGATTTTGTGATTAGCTTTAGGCTGTTATATTGAGTTGTCGATTTGTTCTGGGGCTTTAGACAAATCACACCTTACTATAAAAAGACCCGACAAAGTCATGAATCAACTTAATAAAATATCTATTGATCTTGTTTGGTGTTTGTGATAATTGCTGAATAACATTTTCCCTTATGAAGACAAAAGTCAAACAGAAGTTATATTTTATAGATCATATATTATATGATATATAATATAAAGGTTGTAGACTTTTTTCACTGGCTGAAGTCTCTAACAAACCTCTTATGATTCAGACATCCCACATTACACATTACATCTCATTACTGCACACAGACCGTCATCCATGTGTTAATAAACAGATCAGTGTTTCTGTAAAGCCTCAGTTATAATACACAGTGTGTGCAACACACCTTTAACACTTCATTATGTGAACATGGACATTTAGCTGTTTGGAAATAAGCCACACGTTTATATGAGTTATACAAATACATACACATTTTTAAACATTGTTGGCTCATAGTTGGCTGCTATGCTACATTCTTCCTGCAGGAGGCAGTGTTGCGCCATTACGAAGTTCAATGAAAAAGAGCCTCGTTTCGGTGGAGACTGAACGCACTATGATAAAGATGCTGGATTTATTTGACAGTGCAATAAAGCATAAATAAATAAATAAAACATAATAAAAATAAGTGTCCGCAGTGTTTCTGGAGTAAAAGATGAATGCCGGTGGGTAATTTGAACAGGCGAGGTGTGTGTGTGTGTGTGTGTGTGTGTGTGGTCAGTCCTGCTACATCCTCTCCACAATAATGTCTCATGAGGACGCAGAATTGGACACCTGGGTTGAATGTGAGTTGAAACTGGAAGTCAGGTCTGTTGCCAGGAGACAGCCGTGTGGTGGTATGAGCCAGCTTCTCCTGAACGTGATTATGACATCACTATCACACTAATGACATCACATGTACACTGATGGCGTCCCACTCACGCTTATGACATCACATATAGCAACAGTGCCTGAGAAAAGCCTCCTAACGGCTTATCGTATGAATTAAGGTTGATGGACGAGATTGGATTTGCTGTCATGGGTGTCGCCATCTTTAAAAAAAATGATTAATAAAGGAATTTCGTCTGTCACATGTAACAGATGTTCTTGTTATCGTGAGAACTGCTTATCCGTTCCTGCAGGTTGCTACTGTAGGCTGTTGAATTAACAGAGCGATTCCAGAGTCACACCTGTTTGATAATATGTGTGAATCCCAAACAGACTGTGTGTAAGCCAGTGCTTGGCTGTATGGTGCTGTTGGTAAGTGTGCTTCATTTGCTGGTATTGGGACTGTGCTGACAAACGTGATAAACGGGGCACAATTTTTTCTTTTCTTTCGTTTTTTTCTTAATTAATTACCAGCCCTAGTTATCAACCTCGTTATGACATCATCCTCACGCCTTTGACATCACACATCGGAAGAGTAAAACACCATGAGGAAATTGTTTTATTAAAGTCATGTATGACATCACACATCCTTTATGTGCAGCACACATCACAACAGAGGAATGTTTAATAAAAACAGAACACTCGAGAAAAAATATATATATATATATATATATATATATATATATATATATATATAGAGAGAGAGAGAGAGAGAGAGAGAGAGAGAGAGACAGACTGCGGTTAATGACATCTTACATCAGGGATAAACACTTCTCTGATTATATAGATGCCTCCAGATGCAGTGTAACTGGCTGTGAGTGTCAGTCAATCAGTGATTGATTGTTTATGTCTGTATGGTTGTGCATATGTTACACTGAATGGAGAGAAATCCTCACTGATTTGATGTATATTATCAATTCAATAACCTCTTTGTATGCTGGCTGCATAACAGCACACATTTCTGTTCATGTAAATGTTTGCTATATTTTGCTATATATTTCAGAGGTTAAAAGGTCACATCTAGATCTGTCTGTCTGTTTGTCAAAAGCACAAAGTCAACTAATGCACTATCCCAGCTAACAATTTTAGGTTGCGAGAACATTCCCTAACATTTCCAATGTAACAAAACTGTTGAAATTGTTATTTTGAATGTTCTAGAAACAGATCTGTCTCTCTCGCTTATGTTTATTGTTTAAATGGAAAGAAAATGGAGAAGGTCTCATGGAGAGATGCTTTCTTGGGGCTGCGTGGATGCACATGATATGAGAAGCAAAATTAAATAACGGCTGATTGTGTTGAGGGGATTATTCCGGGGTTAGTCCGGCACGCTCGGTTGGAAACATGACAGCAGAAGAATAATTAGCCCACCTGCAAATATTCCTAACACACACCAGCCGACTCTGGTGACCACCCTGATGAAAGCAGAACAGTGTGTGTGTGCTTATAGAATAATATACATATGTGTGTATGAAACCCCATGAGCATCAAGACCCCAGCAGTGAGAACAGATGTCCCCGTCTAACCTACAGAAGCCTGTAAATGACCTCGGTGTGACCGGGGCGTCTTGTATAGCACCTGCCCTTGCTCAAGGGGAGGTGGAGCGGAAGTCATTTTAATTGGAGTATTACTTGTGGGCCCTTGTTTCCATCCACATTTAACCTTATCATATATTAAGCGCAGTCAAAAGAACGTAAGAAGGTTTGGTATAAAGATCAGAAGAGCTAAACTGGGTCAAGAAAAATTTTACAGTAGGAAGCTGATTGGTTTATATTGTTTTTCACCCAGTTCTCCAGCAGGTCCCATGGAGCCCATGCCATGCAATAAAGACCTCTGTATGGGTTCAGACTTAGATGCCAACAGAGACTTTGTCCTTCCCCCAAAACACACTCCTCCAGACTCTCTATTAGCACATTGTGAGACGATTGCAAATTTGCTAGTCTTTAACTGAATACATATATATAGCTGAAATGCAAACAGTAATTTTCCACGTGTGCAGTAAAAAGTGAAGGAAATGAATTGTTTCTATAAACTAAGCACATACCTATATCCAAAACGTATACTTTTCTCATATATACTTCTTTTAAGTAATCCATCTTTCTTCACTAACAGAACTCGTTTGGTGGAGCTTATCGCCCCTCAAGCAGGCAAATCTCTTTCTGTCGCTATCAGCATCCCACGCAGGAAAACAAACATTATCCATTTTACCCTATTTGTACTTTTCTCCTTAACATCGATACATTGCTTCCTACACTAGATTCTGCCATATCACTTTACCAAGAATTGTAGCTGAAGGTTCGAAATAATGATGGAAAATTATCTGTCTTACTGAGTAGCAAAACATGGCCATATACTCCAGAACGTCACAACAAATTTCACTTCATATCCGGCGTGTGTTCGCGGACACCCACAGGACCGGTGGAAATGGGACACTGTTGTGCTGAAATGATGTTTTTTGCATTCCACCAGTGGCTCTTCTTCGAATTCATTATGCTTCCCTGTTTCTGATATAACTGTGGCGTCTCTGAGAAGAGTGTTTGTTTACAGCTTGCTCGACAAACAGGCGCGCTGTTATTTTGGATGAACCGCCAGGCATTTTGTTCAGGGGTTGGCTAACCCCTGGTGTAGATGGGATTGTTTTTAAAGTAGATGAGTCTGGTTTTCAGTAGCTGTTTGACCTCTGGACCGAAGGTCAGTTGTACAATGCTGTGTTTTCTACCAAAATCAAATATAGTTATATACCAGACTTTTACATTTTTATAAAGACCAATGATTGCATGTGCAAAAGTCACCACTGTGATTCTAGGCTGTTGGGTATGTTTGCCAGACTGTTGTTATATGGTTGCTAGGGTGCTTTGGGTTGTTGCTAGGTGATTTCTTACTGACACATGTATGTCAAGAGCCCAAAGAGCCTATGATATTTTAGTACCTAGATAAGGCCCCATGAGGTTTATCACTCACTGTCCGCAAGATGAAAATCATAGGTCTGGCCACAAAGAAAAATAATAGCACACCATGCTGAACGTATCATTCATGTCAAGAACCTAAATTATGTGGAACTACTTATGCATCAAAGTTCTTTAAGGCATAAATGTAAATGCATTTATACTGTATATCACACATTTTGAATGATCAGTTGTAATAGATTACTCTCTGTTTGCATGGGCACAATTCCTCAGTTTTCCTCCCAGCTCTATAATGTTTAGAAAACAATCGTATGATACAATGTAGGTTGTATTCGTAGGTGTGCGATTTAAATTCACACTGACAATTGCAGATTCACAGTAACATTAATGTAACACACACACACACTACAGCATGTGTGCCCTCTATCCCGGTTTACATGTGCAGTATCAGAATAGTTTCTTTATAGTTTTCATCACAGGGTTGAAGGCGCGTTGGAAGGAGATTGCTGACAGGTTTATAAATGGTTTCTTCAAAATGTTTGACGTTTATTTATAACAGGACTTTTTCTGTTCTGCTCGGCTTTATTGTTCTGGTGTAAGTCAGATTGGTCGGGTCATGAACGCCTGTAGCAGTAACAGCGTCTCTGGAGTCGGGCCGCTTTCTGACCCAATTTAACAGTTTTTATCCATCAGCTTTACAGTAAAGCACCTATCACTTTATATATGTAGCCAGTTGTAACATACACACAAATATATGTGTGTGTTTATATATATATATATATAATAGATAGATAGATAGATAGATAGATAGATAGATAGATAGATAGATAGATATGATATAGATAGATACATATATATATATATATATATATATATATATATATATAGATATATATGTGTGTGTGTGTGTGTGTTCAACACGTTTTTTTCTCTTTATCTTTAAACAGAACACTGTATTTTCACATTTTGACAAGTTAATATTCTGTTTCAACAGGCAAAAATCAATTTTTTGCCTGAAAACGTTCCTCATTTCCCCTTGTGTAAAATATTTTAACACGTTGAAATTGAATTTTAACACGTCAGCTTCGCACATTCACAGTGGTGACTTCATAAAACATAACTCAGAATGTAATGAATAATGCGAATCAGATGAATAATGAAAGTGTTGGGATTGGCCATAGATTCAGTTCCTCTTTAGTTAATGTTATGGGGCTTTCATCCACAGACATGTTATAATTTTATGTTTTCTCAGCGAGATCTCTCCACCTAGCTTCTCTAGATAAATATCTCAACAGTTCTGTGAGATGTTACAGGACAAAATACAGAGAGAGAGAGAGAGAGAGAGAGAGAGAGAAGGACAATCAGGAGTCGGGGTTCTGTTCTCCTCAGAGATCCTGTGTCTAAGGAAAGATGTTTCTTTTGTCACCTCTTCCTTTCTTTTCTCTCTCTGATTTGTAGCAGAGGGCCCTTAAATGTATTAAACCCATCAAAGAGTCTTTCTGACGTAATAAAAAAGACACAGTCGCTTCTTCAGCTTTGAGAAGAATAGAGGGACACGGTCGATGCTGACCAAATTTGACCTCAGAATTTACCCACAATCCTCAACTTGAGAGGAAGGGGCTGCTGGTTGGTCCATTGGTGCCACCTGGCATCTTAGATACAGGCCATTGTACACGAGATGAGCATTAGTGTCAGAAAAACAAGACTGAAACAAGTGTGTGTCTGTGCTAAAAAAATCTTGTTTTGATGCAGACTGCGCTCAGCTCTGTGTTGAGCTGTGTTGAGTAAAAAAGAGATCTTAATTACTTCATTTTTGTGATGGCTAAGTCTGCAATCAAACATCAATGATTTTATAACAATCTATAAGTTATAACAATGTTAATCAATGTCCTGTTTTTTATATATTAAAATATATATTTTTTATATACTGTATATCAAAAGTTCAATATATATATATATATATATATATATATATATATATATATATTAAACAATTCTCTTTAAGACACATCTAAGATAAGGTTGATACTTGGAGTTCTCAGTTATGTCTCCTTTAGGTCTCCAGAGCTGTGAAGGAGATCCTTTGAGCAACAGCATTTTCCTTTAGGAGAAACAAGCCTGAACATGAAGATTTCATCATGTAAGTGATGTGGAGCGTGTCTGATTCCCAAGGTCTCCTCTAAGAAAACCAGACTGGAGAATAAAAAACAATCAGTGTAGGACAAAAACATTTAAGTTGGATATTGTGGGTCAAAATTAATCTCGGCTCTTATCAGTTCAAGAACAACACTTCTCTTATCTTTGTGTGTGTACTTCCGGCAGAACAAATATCAAAACCTAATAAAGATTTTATTATTTCTCAGCCTGAAATGCAGATTAACTGCTCTGCTGGAATCTCATTACCGCCTTAATTTCCAAACACGCTTTGAGAATATGAAATAATTAGACTTAATATAAAGTAAATGCATTTATTAAAGAAGCTTACACAGCGGTTGACCCTGAGCGGGTACACACCGTAAATATCAAGAGAAGAGAAGAATCAGATCAAAGAAGACCCTGAAGTCTTCCTTCAAACCTTAAAAATTCACACTTTTATGAAGCTTCACTTTGATATAGACTAAATCTGATACTAAATGGCTGTGTGAAGTTTCTTTTGGCCTCAAACACAGTATGAGGAAATACAGCTTCCGTTTGAAGATTCAGATCTCAAATCGAGCCACTTTGAAACTTGAATATCTTTATATTAGTTTTCAACGGGCCATTAAAATATCTGTTTTGCCCATAAACAGAAATGACCACCTTTTCATTGCTTATTTATCAGGGGACGTATTGTTTGTTTTACTCCCTCGTGTTACCCGTTTTTTTTTTGTATGTAATCAATGTTTATCAGAAAAGTCCTCTGAGATCTCCTGTCACATCCATAATTACTGAACAGAAAGAGAGAGATGGAGAGAGACTCCATTCATAAAACTTCAAATGGCCACATTTCATTACTTTAAGTCGATCTTTCTGGAGTTTAGTTTTAATAAACGGACTGAAACTTTTTATTGCTTAATGATTGCTCTCATGAGAGCTCGTGAGCCATATTGAAGCTTTTAGTTATGTCTCGTTTAAGTATCAAGTATCTATTTTCTCTGTTTCTTCTCAAATCTGAGCACCATAGTTGTTTTTAGGTTTCTTTCTGCAGTGTATCATAATTTCACTCAAGTCTCTCTGCTACTTTACTAGACAGGGCAAACCTGTGCTGACACATAGCCATCTTGGGTTGTTTCTGTTATCAATCTCCATTCGCTGATAACGTCTCAGATTAATGACCTCATATCCTGCTGTCCCTCTCTGATTACCTCACCACAGCCGCTCATAACAGAGTCATTTGAGGTGTGGGAATAGAGCCCAGCCCATCAGGTTTTCAGTAATGATGGAATGAGACAACAGTATGAGAAACGGAATGAGAGATGGGAAAAAAATTTGATCTCGGTCCCTGAACAGAATGTAATTTTGTCCCTGTGTGTACAGCCTGGCGATCCGCAGCAAACATTCGCCTAAATAATCGCAAAATATATAATTAACTACACATGCTGAGCCCACACCACAGATTTGGGGACTTGAGTCACCAGGCAACGATCTACCAACCATTCAGAACACCCTAGCAACACCACAGCAACCCCGTCAGAGCCCTGGCAACCACCCACAATGCCCTGGCAACTGCACTTAGCATTTACCCCGCTAACAAGGAACATTGCTAATGTTCTCTAAAAGTTCCCTCAACATTATCAAAGAACATTTTTGCAGTAATGTTATCAGAACGTTTTTAACGCTATATATCATGTCAAACACTTTAACCTTAAGTTGCTAGTAAAATGTTTTAAAAAGTTTCATGTTAACGCCGTAATGTTAATACAACGTCTAAAAACTGGATGTTGGAAAATAGCATTTTTAATATTTTGGTTACTTAATGGTGTTAGGGAAACGTTCTCACAACCTAAAATTGTTAGCTGGGATCTACAGACCACAGATGTAAATGTACCATGTCTGTAAAACCGAACATCAGAATATAAGTTTATTCAGTAAGCCTATAGGATGTTTAACCCTGTAGGACGGCGAGATCTCCATTTCAATATGTTGTGTTTGATTGGATTTTCTCATCATTCAGAGGGAAACGGAATATATTCAGCGGGGAATAATGTACCGTGCTCTTGATCTTACCTTTTAGGACTTGATTGAATCTTGAAAACACAGGTGCAGTTTATATTCAATTACGAAGTCATGTTTTCATTTAATATTATTTTCTCCTCCAACCTGTTTTTGATTTTGCGTTGACATTTACAACACTTTTAAGGTTTTAAGTATCTATAAGAGTATTATGTAAAGCTCAACATGTAACTTGTCCTTTTTTGTGCTTTTACTTTTCGAAGCGATCACACTCGTGTTTTTTGGCTGGTGGATGAGTTATTAATTTAGTGAACCTTAAAGAGCACAGCATTTCCATTTGAATGCTTCGCATTTGCTCGGATTGAAAAGCTCGCCTTGCCGTGTGTTTGCCAGCACACTGTAAATTCAAAGACTGGAAAATATGTTAGCAACACAATGGAGCACTGAAATCTGAATGGACGGGCACAGTATGAATCCTGCGGGGGACAGAGTCTCTCCGGCACTCGCCGTCTTTGACATTACCAACACGCTGCAAAAACTGAGCAAGAAAAGAAGATGAATGATCTGCGTTATTGGACCGATATGAAAACAGAGACATGATTTGGCAATTGTACAGCATATATTCTAAGTGTTAAAAATCACACTCATTTAACAAGATGAGAGATTTAGTTGCTACTTTAAATTGTTATTTTTGCAACAGTTTGATAGCTGGAATTGGAGATGCCTGATGATTCTAGACAGATCTGGAGTGCAGACATAAGTTAAACACAGTTTTACATGCAGCTGGGCTGTGAAACGATTTCTGTGTGACAGTAGAAACATGCCAACTGCTGCAGGAGATGTTTCTGTACCATTTTAAATTATTTACACATGACTGCCATTGATAAATGCACAGTTGAATGTGCCACGAATAAGTCAAAAAACACAAGAGCGTGTTATTAAGGCCGTTTTTGGCACGATGTGAAGCGAAGTTCGCGGTTGCCAAGCAAATTGATGTATTCATTTAGAATTCACCTGACGTTCCGTCACAGGTGCAAGACTTCAGATGTGGCTCGTCCAATCAGATTTGAAGTCAGAAATATCAAACAGAGCGATATGACTGGACAGACACTTTGTGTTTATGCAGTGAAATGTCAGAGCTGAAATCACTCTCAGTGAGAAACTAATAGCTAATAATGTTGGTCCAGCCTAATTTTCCATCATTCTGAACGTTCACACCAGTGATGAACACAGAGA